>JAILYA010000003.1:4765000-5277500 GCA_021437795.1 Rhodamnia rubescens | reverse complement strand
ATTCATTGCTATGAACATAACCAACCTACACAAAGAACGACTTGATGTCGCTTTAGGTTATTGTAAGTGACCGCTACCTAAGATATATCTTGTGTCGACATTCAAATCTATTTAACGGGGCCCAAGTCCCAAAGCACCACTTATAATTACAAAGTCTTGGCACAAAAGTAGCAACTTGATCTCTCGCTAACGAAAGAATCAAAATTCAAAGGTGGGACTATTGGCTGAGAATTTCGTAGGACACATAGAGAAAACGAACCATTTGCAAATCGGTCGCCTCGAACATTTCCTTCCCGAAAGACGCCTTTAACCTTCCCGTTTCAAATGCGTTGCGAAGTCCTAATACCTCGCTGCAATAGGCCGTCTTTCTTAGCATTGTTCCTCCTTCCATTTATTAACCAGTTGCAACAATGCCTAAGAATCGAGATCAAGATCAATCTTTCGAAATCCCAAATTCGAACTAGCCGAAACCCGGCTCATAAAATCGTACGAGACCCAATAACCAACATCCAAATGAACCTCGAATTCGACCCGACGACTGTGGCTGAGTCTCAGGTTATCCTTAGCGGCCTCAAACAATGTCAAGTCTCACCCAAGCGGATCCCGAACCTACCTAGTCTCTGCTTAAACCGACCCTCGCTTGAACTGCTCTTATGACCATAAAAGAAAACCAAAGTCCTGCCCGCACCTGTTCAGATTGCGAAATTTCAGCAACAAAGAAATTTGAATGATCCTGACTGGATTCGGGCGGCAATTCAAACCCTTGTTGGAATAAACTCTTGTTTCTCCATTGCCATAAAAATCAAATAGCAGCAGCAAAAATCAGGCGTCCACGCTTAAATTAAATCAAAAGTCAAAAAGCGGATCCATCTCCGCAACATCTTCGATTAAAAAAGACGAGTCACGTCTTCTTTCCGAGGAAGTGGTTTAGGCCACAAAACAATCCCCTCGAAACACGGATCAGAGTCTCACATTGATGCCGACAGGTATCGAACTGGTATCGAATCTGCCGGCACTTGTTAATTCAATACCCTCTCGGTCTATATATCAACAACTCACTTCGTTCGGAGTTCGGAAAAAATAAAAAATTGTGCAAAACGATCGTCTATATCGATTAAAATAACTAATTCATTAAGAATATTTTCATTGCCGAAAAATAATGTAAATTACTTCGATCAATTATTTTCGAAGACATAATTCGATTTTCTAATTTACCGCGAGACAAACCCATCATGCCAATGAGACAGCTTTTCTTCCCTAATCCTAAGATCTAAACACAAGTAATAACTGCATCAAACGGGGTAGTTGGGTTAGGTTTTTCTTTTCTCCTTTGCACTGAGTAGTGGGGTCCGTCAACGGTCAACGGTGTTTTGATGCCTGCATCCCCAGCATCTTTGCTCGAGTTAGGCAGCACGTGGGAGCTTCGCGGGACGGCTTTGTACGTGGTGACTAAAGAGTCACGTGACATCAGTTCTCGGCACGTGGCAGGAGTCGATTTGGGCCTGTTTCAACGGCTCTGTCATATCGTAGTCCATTTTTCGCTGGCCTCACATGACCCGAGAAAAAGACACATGCATGAAAAATCGCCGCCGTCCCGAATGATTTTGGTCGATGAATCCAACACGATAATACGAAAGAAGATAAATTCTTTCCAGGTTTCATTTCAAGGATCATGCAAGTTTTGCATTCACGATAAACGTTGTGATAGCGACAACAAAATGTAAAAAATTACGAGTCGAAATAATCTTGGTTCATCAAAAGTAGAATAAGATTTTTATTTATATAGCAATTGTGAGAGTACGATGAACACACGGGTAGTAGCGATTTAGTATCGAACACAAAATATGCATATGCCTATGTAATCCACAACCATAATCTCTTGCCCTGTTCCACTTACCATGCATGAAATCGTGATTAGCGAGACCTACCTCAAGGCCACACACGACAAAACGGACATGCCCATGATACAATACAGCTAGTGGCTACATCGCCGACGAAGCAAAGACAAGACGAGTTTTCAAAAAATAATTTCAGTGAAAAAAACTTGCAGTCTCGTAATCATATTTCGAATGCAAAGGATGCGTGAGAGATTAAGCGTGCAGAATAAAACTCTCACAACACAACACTTTATGGCTAGGATATGCCAGCAGAGAAGTAGACACACCGAAGAGGGCAATTCGTACTGAAGAGAAATTAAGGTTCCTCGTGCCTTCCAAGGTGGTCCGTATGAAGCGAAGATGCCGTGGGCACACCGTAACAGCCGTTGGACAATTAAAATCGCACATGCAACTCATGTTGACCGCAAGTTGGCGGTTGATGGCTTTGTCCTTTGACCAGTTCTACGAGTTAAGATGTGCAGTAGATTTTATTTAGATATTTGTTAATTCATATCTTTGACATTGTTAACAATATATAAATTAAAAAAGTTGAAGATTTTTGTTTCAATTTTAAACCAATTGAAAATGAAAAATTTTAAATTAATCACCTAAAGGGACTTTCCAAATGTGTTTCTACCAAAAAAAAAAATTCTCTCAAAGCAGAGTTTTTATGCGTTTGGTTAAGCTTTCTCAATGAGCTTTAAGGAAATGCAAAACAGTTTAGCCTTGAGAGGCTTTGGAGGAATGCAAAGACCGTTTGGTAAATTGTTCATAGAAAAAAAATTCGAGAGGAAAGCTATTCGATAAAAACGCATTTGAAAAGTCTCTTTGATTAATTTAGGTTTTGTAATTTTTAATTTGTTAAAAAAATGCATGCAATTTTTTGAATTTAGCTATTAACAACAATGTTAAAAATTTGCATTAACAAATCTATAACTTATTTTTGACCCAAAAAAAAATAAATTATTTCAACAAAAAAAGGCAAATTCATAGATTAGAAAAACATAGATTAGAAACACAATTTTATTTTTTTGGCTAAAAAAGTTCAAATGGAAAAAAATTACATTGAGGTGGACTATATCTCAATAGAAAAAATAGTACTCTCACTACAATAAAATGTGGTAACATATGCTCCAAGGAAAGAAATTTATTATCCTTCAAAATTACAAACATCGTTGATTATTAAAAAAAATAAATAAAAAAAAAATTTGTTTTGTTTCTTCCCCAAAAAAAAAAAAAAAAAGAAAATTTTTATTTTTTTTTAATTTTTAAAGGGAAAGAAAAACCGCCGGCCCCGGGGGGGGTTTTTTATTTTAGAATTAAAAAAAAAAACCATTTTAGGGCCCCCACAAATATAAGCTAGATATAAAAAATTTAAGTTCATTTCTTGAAACGGGCTTTTTACGGAAGATTTTTCAAAATGTTGGGATTCACGGAAACGATCTCCTTCGGGCAAAAAGGTTAAATTAGATGAGATGGGGATTTTGTTTGGGGACTAAAAGCAAGATCGAAAACTCCCATGAGTTTTCTGATCAAAATATAGAAAAAAACGACTTAGTCCGGTCGGCGTCTGGGGACCTAGAACGAACCACTCCCTCTAGAACCACCTCCGGCCCCCGGATAATCTATTGCTCACCCGTGGAAAACCTTGATTATAAAAAAAAAACAATAATAAGGAGAGGGGGGGGGGAAGAGAAGTCGAGGAAGAGTGAATTGAGGCGAGAAGGGAAGTCGTGAGTTGGGTTTGTTTTATGTGCTTTCTCAATGGGCTTTCAAACGGCTGAACTAAATGCACAACAAGGGGCGATAGTGGCACCCCCTTGACCTACCCTCTCTCGACCCCCTTTTTTTTTTTTTTCAAGTTTTTAACATTTTCAAAATCTTTTTATTTTATTTAAGTTTATTAAGCCTTCTTAATCTTTTCTAACGTGGCAACAGTCCCCCTCGTAAATATTACAAAAAATATCTCATCGGTATTTTCATTATCAAAATTGGAATAAATTAACGAAAATACTTGATTGCACTATTTAGATAAATTTTTTTTTTACTAGATTGCAATTTTTTTACAGATTTTAGATTGTGATTACAATGTTGCAATAAATTTTGGGATTTAGTTATTCTAATAAGGGCCATTCCGACTCTTTTATGAAATGAATATGGGGCATGCGTAGCATATTTTATACAACAAAACAGTAGCAGGTAAATAATAGGTATAAGTTTCGACCCAAAAAAAAAAAACTAATAGATATAAGTAAAGTTGCATGTTATTTTATAGGCATGGGATTTACAAATGTTGATAAGTTTATATTGATTTCTTAACTTTTGTCGGATTATACTTTTAAGAAAACTAACTTGAAAAGGAAAATCATTCTCAACACTAAGTTGTAATACCTTGTATCTCGCTAAAAGAGGAACGTGCACGCTTAGACGATCCTGAACACGCCAATTACGTATAAATAAGCTAAATAAATAACACGGGACTCGCTTTCCGTGGCTTGGGTGGTAGCTTTGGGCGTCCTGCCTAACTTTTATAGCTAATAGAAAAACAATGGCAGATTGACAAATGAATTGGCCAAGCCAATTCCCATAACTAAATGTATAAACATTGAAGTCCTTAAACCGAAACCGACAATTGACAAACGTGTAACATGATCCATCGACTTTTAATTTATTCATGTGAATCACGAGCTTTTAGCTCGATGTACGATATCGTCCCCGAACATTTAATTTGTTCACCGTGACACATCAACTTTTGGCATACGTGTTATTAGTGCACGAATCGTATGACGATGTTTAAGGTAGTCCTCGAACTTAAATTAATAGAATGATAATATCGAATATTTTCATATAGTTTAGCAAATGGTTTGAACATTTATAAAAATTTAGAGATTACATTGAATAAATTAAAAATTTATGGATAATATTATATATTGAGATAAAGTTCAGAAAATACTTGGGGTTGTTATCTCAGTTGGAAGACTTATCGTGGTTCTGATCATTGAACTGTTTTGATTTAAAAAAACAAATGGTGGTGCTTCCCCTTTTTCCTTTTCATTTTGCCGTTAACATTACAGGGTGGAAGGATCGCCGACGTGGCAAGCCTTGATTCGCCGAACACGTAGAAACGACATCATTATTCATTATGCGGGTTAGGAAAAAAAAAACATCTTTTGTTTTTGTTTTTCTATCGAATTTGTTCCTTTTTCTTTTTTCCTCAATCGTGACAATATACGAATTTAATTTTGCAACAACGCATGTGGGATCCGAGGTGAAGCGAGCTTCTTCCAGTTTCTCAAGGTAAGAAGGGGCTTTAAAAATTCACGGGTTTCTCCTTAATGTTTGAAAATATCTTAGTGGTTAAATCTCCTCCAGCGAGCGCGAACGGAGATCTGGAAAACTCCCCCATCGCCGCCGAACCCTCGTCCGTGCACGGCTCGATTTTCGCGTCTGGAATCGCCGGAGCGATTTTCGGTTTCTGCATCGATCCCGTGTCTGAAGAAGGAGAAGGGGAAGGGGAAGCGATTCGTCGGATCTAGGGCTTTCTCCCCGATCCTCGGAGGATGAATATATTCAGATTCGCCGGCGACATGACGCACCTTTTTAGCGTCCTCGTCTTGCTTCTCAAGATTCACACCATCAAGTCCTGCGCTGGTTGGTACCTCTCTCTCTCTCTCTCTGTGATGTGCATTGCGAGGTTCTCGGGGAATAGGAACTGGTAGGGGATGGCATTTGAAGTTTCTGTCTTGATTCGACCTATGATGACTGCTGTTGCGAGAAATTGGGGCGGTTGATTAATCCCTGGATGCAGCGAAATCCATTGCATTTAGCTGATTGATAAACTTAGCATTGTGGTAGTGTCTTCACTCGTGTGGACGAACTGGGGTGCCTGTATAAACCGAGTGAAGTTTAATTGAAGTTCGGATGGGCAATGGTTATATCGTATTACATAGGCTTTTGAATCTCCCATTTTAATATGCGGCTTTTAAAAGTAAATGGGTTGAATCGGGTCAATGAATGCAACGCAATGAAGGCGACTGTTACACGGGAGCTTTGCAGCGTGCTGTCCAGTTTCTAGTGTATACTTAGCTACTTTTTGTTTTTTGTTTCTGTGTTGAGTTATGTTTGATGACTTATATTTTGTTGAAATAGGGTTATGCTAGGTCAATAATAATTCATCTGTACGGATTGATGTTATAGAGTTCTATCTGCAGTGCCGCTCACACGAAGCTGGTAGTTGTCTGACGTGAAAAGTACGAAAGATTTGAACTAAAGCTTGAGAAAAGAAAGTGCTTTGGCTGTTGGCATCGTAGTGACTTCTGCGTTCCATAAGCCAAGAGGATGATATTTCCCACTAGAAAGGATCAATTAAACATTCACTGTTATAGGGTTGTAACTCTGGCATACTTACCTTGGAACCTTACTAGTTTGGCGGTGTCAATATCGTGATGATTCAATCTAGATTAGACTTCTAGCCTTCAGGTGTGTTAGTTGTTCCTCATCCTGAATACCTAATCAAGCGCCCGATATGGTTTTGTTTGGTATTGTTGAACTCACCAACAAGCAGGCAGGCAGTGTCAGAAATAAATCACAATGTTGAGTAACTTGAGTTAGATATTTTGGTATCTCAGAAGCTCAGCCATAGTCTATTGGAAGATTCTGGTCCCATTCATCATGGTGTGTGAAATGAGTGATGGTTTTTCTTATAGATATACTTATATGTTAATAGCAACATTGGCATAGAATGTAAACTAGAAAGGCCTTCCCTTGGATATCTTTTTGTCCTTTTTGCTTAACCGAGAAAAGAATTTGGTTTTTCAAATACTGTAATTGCACTCGCAGTATAAAGCAAGAAACGGTTCCAGGGTGGCCTTGTCTAAACTTCCTATTTCCTTGTGCTGCTCAAGATCTGGCATATTCAACTATGATTCGGTGCATTGTCTCATCATCATAACCATTGTGTTGCAGTGAGGACTATCCCTATTTTGTTTGTAGCTTTTGTTTCTTTTTCCTTTAGCTTCGTGGGTTGTGGGAGGGTTGGGGGGCAGTGAACAGAAAGCTCCTCATATTCCTTTGCAGTGGTGGTTGCCACATTAACATCACATCTCGTGTCTTAATACAAGGATAAGCTTATATCGGATGCGGAAACAAATTTACAAGTCTTGTTTTGACGTCGTCTTGTTGTGCAGGTATCTCGTTGAAGACACAAGAGCTCTACGCTCTTGTCTTTATCACGCGCTACTTGGATATCTTTACTGATTTCAGATCTTTATATAACACCATCATGAAGTTGATATTTCTTGGGAGCTCTCTTTCAATTGTTTGGTATATGAGGCGCCACAAGATTGTTCGTAGGTCCTACGATAAAGATCAAGACACCTTTCGCCATTATTTCCTTATCTTGCCTTGCCTTCTCTTGGCATTACTTATTCATGAGAAGTTCACCTTCAAAGAAGTAAGATGGATTTTTATTTTTTCTTGTTAACTTTAGGCTCATATTTTTGCATGTCTCTTGATATCAGACAGCAGCATGTTAAGTCTTCTACTTTCCCCTTGGGAAATTTTCCTTCCGCTTATGTTCTTTGCAATGCAATGGGGCAGGTTATGTGGTCATTTTCATTATATTTGGAAGCCGTTGCCATACTTCCTCAGCTTGTACTGTTGCAGAGAACCAGGAACATTGACAACTTGACTGGACAATATGTACTCCTCCTTGGGTATGCTCCAATTATTGCTGTTCACTTTCAACTTATAGTAAATGTCTTACTCCATTCTTAGAGAAACGCTTAGCGCTTTGACTTCCTCAATGACTGTTGAGGAATACTTAGGTTTGTCTTAATTATTAAGGCTATTTGCACCAGGTTTTCCAACATCTCATGCAGTTTAATAAGACATTAGTTGCAGTCCAATTGATATTTGTATGTCTCCTGATAAATGGTTGCTACCCATCTTGCTGTTTTTATTTTTTTAATTTTAAAAAAGCAAGGTTCTCTCAATATGTGCCAGCTTATCTAAGCTTTATCCTCGTGTTTCAACCCAAACCGTGTTATGTAAGAATAGTAAGAATCTGTGGGCTACCACTGCTGTAGTCGTGTAAAAACTGTAGTTCTTTTGGTTTCTTTGTTTCACTGGCAGTATACATCTGAATTATTTGAAGCTCATACTTCTTGAAACTGTGAATGATCCATCTCTCATGATAGTCAAACAATCTACTTGCACAGGCGCACGAACATAATTGGGTTTCTCTTTTTAAATAGCTCCCATAGTACTTGCGTGAGGCATTTAATGTATTTCACTGTTTCTTTTTTTTTGTCTATTTTCCTTCCTTGTTTATTTTGGCTCGTAGCTCATCTGATGGGCATTCTTTTTTGCACTTTAGATCAACTTGGATGATCACATAAACAGGGACATCTTTGAAGATTAGAGAAAGGCAATAAGATTGTGACCTTTTAAAATATCGCAAACGTTATTTTTGCTCTTTATGTTTTAGGTCCAATATCTCTGAGTGAAAGAATTACTTTATATTTGGCGTTAGTCAACTCTCTGTTCAGGCATGCTACAAACTTTGCATCTCTTATTTGGGCACCCATGTTTCCACATTTGACTGGCAACAGGCTTATGATGCCCGAGTTTGAAAGAGCATCAGTTGTAGAATTATCTGGTAGATGTTTACTGTGTGATGCTTATTAGTTAATTTGATCATTAGTTTAATTGCTTTAAGCCATTGTTATGCCTGTTTGATATTGCCATGTCTTGATGCAGTGCATACCGATCACTCTATATCCTGAATTGGATTTATCGCTACTTCACTGAGCCACACTATGTCCACTGGATCCGTGAGTCTCTCTCTCTCTCTCATTCGCACCTGGCTCACATTATGCAAAAATTTCATGCTGATAGTTTTTGCAATGTTTTGTGGAAGCATTGAACATGTAAATTTCAAGTTTTTAGAAGCACTCATTGCTGTTGATTCTTTTCTTCTAAAATTTAAGACAGTTATCCAGTAACAAAAGACAGTTGCCTATTTCATGAAAGAAAGACAGGACAATCATCCAATTATCTATTTGATGAATCACGCAGAAGTTCATCGCTTTTGGAGAAATGGAAACACAGACTGAATCCCTGAATCCTTTTTGTTGCTGTTATCGAATTTGATGACATATTTTATAACTCGACTCTATGTTAACTGCAGCTTGGATTGCTGGGCTTGTCCAAACACTGCTCTATGCCGATTTCTTCTACTATTATTTCCAAAGGTGAAAAGATTCTCCTTTCTGCTCCATTGCTCTTCTTTCTCCTCCCGTCTCTCTAACATCTCATATATCTTTTTCGCAGCTGGAAGAACAACAAGAGGCTCGAACTACCAGCTTAGATCCTCAACTTATTTTGGGTGGTTCTTAAATTGCTAAACTTGCGTGGTGAAGCTTTGCAATTGCGAAGGATGTCTGAAGTTCAAATATTTTTTGCGATAAGGGATTTGTGTATTACGCGAACTAGTTATTCCCTCCCCTTAACCTTATTTCCACCTACACTAGGATTTTCTGAAGGACACTGAATTTAGTTTTCCAGATATTGTACGCAGACCATCAAAGTTTCAAACAACTTTCCTTCCCTGAGAATATCAATATGTCAAAAGTCGAGTTCTTAGACGTCTTGGAATGAGACATGAAGGATTGTACCGTCAAAACTTTTATTATATTGCGGTCCAATCTCGACATCCCAACGGTTACAGCTCTGGTCGTAAGATTGTCGATGCTTCTGTGCTTTTTTATGTACTTTTAAATCACGTTGAGTGTCTGGTGCGATGAACTTTGAGACAACAGAAGGGTCAGGTTTCATATTTAAGGTGAGCGTACGGTTCTTCTAATCCATACGACAAAGCGAAGCACAATTTAGCTGCAAGACATCCAGCAGACTCATGTAGCTTCTATACTTTATCAGGTCAACTGATCTGATAGGTTCATTGCTTATTTTGCTTATTTTGCTTGACGTGCAGATATATGAGATGGAAAATGGAAACCACCACAGCACATTACAAAATAGCAAGCCATTTTCCACCTACATTCCTATCGTGTATGAACAAACTCTTACTCACATGAAAATAGAAAAGCTTTTTCAAAAATTATTGTTTTGGCAAATATTTTCCTAAAACTAATTACCTGTATTCCTTCAAATAATAATCACGAATTTTTTTTTTCATAATCAGTCGAAACTATTTTTTATTCATTTAATTTTATAAATGATATAAATAAATTTTTTAAAAAAATTTCAAAATCAGTCAATTTCTATGAAACAAATTTCTTAAGAAATAGAACAGACCAAACCAATCAATTTTTTTTCGATAAAAAAATAATAATCAAAGGCTATATAAAAATGTCATCACACCCCTAATAAAAAGACCAGGAATAATCCGACCCAAAAAAAAAAAAAAAGACCAGGAACAAGCTCGTTTCCCGCATACCACAAAACAGTAAGCTCATCACTAGGTAAGATGAATCTATGAACAACACAACTATAAGCATTAAGCAATAATGCTCCGGTCATTTCTGTTCCATGCTCAGATTTACTTGCTTCAGACTAGAACATTCACAGCAGTGAGACGAGAGTGACTCCAAATGACACCAGAACTCAATCCACTCCCCACCAGAGTAACAATAAGCACATGAGGCTTGGACATAGACAAAACAAAGCCTAAACTTCAATTAAGGCCACAACTCAAGTTTCCATAGAACCTATTACAGTTACTTGAACAATTGAGTCATAGAAATAGGTGTGTCCCTCCCTAAGAAAAACATCAGTATCCCCCAGTTTGGTGGAGCATCGCGTCGATTTCATCGCCATCCTCCATCTCGAGCTAAAATCATAGCACAACATGTTGCACACGAAAATGCAGTAAGTGAGTCCTTGTAATCAAACATTGAAAGACTAGTTAGAGTAGCATAGCAACTAACAAGCTTTTAAAGAACATGAATCACATGCACTTGTCCGAACTGATAAAATTGAAGGCTGACACTGCTAATTAGCACTATGACTACAGTGATGCCGAAAGGATGCCATATACAGTAAATTTTCAATTTGGTGATACATTCGATTTTGATACTCTTTGACAGAAGATATTCTTACACTAAGCTATACAGTCTAATCAAAATGCTTTAAAGTCAAATCAGATATTATGATTTTCACAAGTAAGCCAGTGAAAATCAACAGACCGCTGAGATTACAGAAGACAAAAGAGCTAGCTGTAACAGTTGCTGAGACACAGGTATGATGAACGACAAAAGCTTTACCTCATCAGGGGTCTGCTCACCACGAAGTCTTCGCCCATCAAATAAGAAAGCGATGGAGTTTAACTCCACAGACTGCCTGTCGCAGTATGCAGTCATGAGTTTCCTTAACTGTGTGCTTCGCTTGATCCTGAAAAACACCTCATTACCATCCTACAACCAGAACATGGAAAAGTTAAAACAAGGAAACACAACTGCACAAGTACATTAAATCATTTTAATGCATCATCACTTAGAAATGTTCCCAACACTAAGAATCTTATGCTCGTAAATCAATCTCTATGTTGCCAGAGAGTACTGAGAGAGACGAATATTATTTCGAATCCAGAACACAGGAGCAACAAACCGAAAATTAAAAAAGAAACCAAAAGCTAAGAATGATCAATGAGGGAATAGACAAATTTATCTAATCACGACCAGACTACGCAGATTTTCTAACCCTCTTAAAAAGCATCAATACATCCAAGCAGGATGAGTTCAAGGCAATTAGTCTCAGTCTGCCCAACGTTTAATTAACTTTCTTTCAAAGAATACCAGAACATAGCATGCTCAAATATAAAGTATGAAGAGAGAGAGGAGAAGAATCAATCCATTGAACCTCTTGCAGAAAAACAAGGAGAAGCATTAGCATCTGCCTTGCACAACATCATTTCTTACTGGAGCTTCAAGCAGCCATTCTAACTGATGAACCCATTGCTATAATCACAATAAGGAGCCTTGCATTCACCTGACTCTGTTACATAATTGCGCCAAATTCAACCAACCAGTGCTTCTAAGCTACTGCTACCAATTGGTCAAGCCAGCAATACCAACCATTGTCCTATTTTAGGCTAAGAACCCCGCAAAGCAAACCTTGGCATCAGTTCAAAGCACTTAATTTTCGAACTTAATAAAGATCAACGGCAAAATGAGAGACAAGGTTGATGATTCCTCACGAGGCTGAAGCAACCCGCCAAAATGACAATAAACCCCCCACCCCTTCCACAGAAAACCTTTGCATCAGTCCAAAGCACATGCACTTGGGCGGTGTTAGTTTCGGGGAAAACTTGAGGAAAACTTGAGGAAAGTACTTTTCTGGGAAATCATTTTCTAGAAAAATCTTTTCCCCTTTTCAAATTAGGAAATCTATTTCCCTAACTTTAAGTATGCGCGTTCTCTTTGAACCTAAATGATTTTACTGATTATTTTCAGCAAACCAAACGCGTGAATCCAAAAAACTAATTTGCGGAAAGAATCTTCACTCAAACAGACACAGCTTTAATGTTCAACCATCGTCTTTTATTGAGGGTAAGAACCCCGTCAAAGCAACATCGGCATCAGCTCAAAGCACTTAATGCTCGAGCTCAATAATGATCATTAGCGCAAAGAGAGATAAGGTTGATGATTACTGTAGAGGCTAAAACAACAACACAAAAAAAAAAAAAAAAACAAAAACAAAAACAAAAACAAAAGGGCACAGGCACTCACTCAAAAGCTCGCAGATAGAATCTTCTGGGACAACCGACACAATTCAAGCACCAGACATTACAAATAGAAACCAAAGATCACCTCCCCCAGAAACTGATCAGAAAATGATCGCGCCTAAAAACTAAAACGATGCGCTACTGAACTAAGCAAACGAACTAGCAGCGAACACGCAGCTAACGCCGATCGAACTCAATACCTCCAAAGGTATAATAAAAAACCCCATCATAAAAAACAACCGTATGCAAATTACAACCTCCATGCACGGCCGACCACGCACGCTCACGGACACAAAGAGAAAGCACTTGCGGCAGAAATACCTGGCCCTTGACTTTCAGATTGATGTGGGCGGCCTGATCGCCGGGCTTCTTGTCCTCCTCCTGACCGCCACCGCCTGTCGCAGACATTTTCTCTCTCCTATCTCACTCACGAACACAAACACCCTCTCTCTCTCTCTAGTCTACTGGTACGCGATTAGGGTTTGTCTCCGACTCGATCGATCCGGCAAATCGGCGCTCGCGCCTTTATATGCAGTGGGGCGAAGCGGAGGAGATGAAAAAATTGCCTCGGTTTTGCACTAGCGTTATATATACGCTACTCCTGCGGCGCACCCCTCGCGTGCGCTCGCGATCCCCGAAGACGAGACCAGGGGCGTTTTGGTAACTCACTCGTCCTCCCGCGCCCCGATTGCCTTCCCGCGATGACGTGGCCGCCCCAAGAAGCGGGCGCAGACAAGTGGCTCCTGGGCGAGAACGCAGCCGATAGTACCAGCCGGTGGAGTGGGGAAAAAATCGAAATGAATAATAATTTGGGGTCCGGGGTGGGAGGGGGAGGGATCGGGTGCGGAAGGAGTGACGCTGGAGTGGGGGGGAATTGACGGCCGAGAGGACGGGGAAGGGAATCGGAGGGCTCAGAATGTTCGCACGTGAGAAAAGAACGGCGGGAGGTGGTTAGGAGGTCGCCGTCGCGCCTTTTCTCTTCTAAACTTTTTTCTTTTTTTCAGATTTTTTGGGAAGCTTTTTAATGTAAATAATAACGATGGTTTTGATTTTTCTGATGTTTTTGTTTGGGAAGACTTTTGCAAGATTGAATTGGGTTCTTCCTTATCTTGATGTCTCCGGGCCCGCGGAGAAAAACAGCATGTCCTTAAATTCAATTCCAGCTCGAACTTTATATTGTCTCGTGTAAAATGCATCAATCTTCAGTCCGTGCCTATTTTTCTTCCGATGAGGTCATTAATAACTCGTCCTCTCATTCCCCGCGTGCTCAATAAAGACTTTAATGAGATCGGATCTAAGTGCCAACTCGAAGTTGGTGCTTTTCTATCAAGACAATCGAAAAGTTTGGCTAGAGTTGATACGCAATTCAAAGCTTATTTCTTTTTTCCCCACGAGACGAACGGGTTTTTGGGTCGGAATTGGAATTCGACGTAAAGTTTATGATTTGTAACGGGACATAAAACGGTTCGGGTTGGAATTTAGACTCGAGGTAAAGATTGTTAACATCGAAATCGAATTGGGTAATTAGTTGTCCGGTCAATTTAGAAAACGTTACCTTAGATTCGAAAACAAAAAAAAACATGAGAAAGATTGTGAGAAGTTAATGTCAAAGATATGGAAAGAGGGAGGTAGGAGGTTCGAATCCCCACTTTCAGAGAGTGGGGTGGGGACGCGGATGACGATTTCGACGCATAACATGTGATACGGTATGGCCAGATATAGTAGAATATAATAAGATAGGATCATAAAAAAAATTATTATCAGAGATATGCGTTTTCAAAGATTTTCAAAAAAAAAAAAATTCTTGGCAAATTTGCTTGGGATGCACGAAATCTCCCCTGTTGAAATCAAGATTGATCCAAACTTCAAAGACCGCTTTGAGTCGGGCGCATCTACTCATGTCGCTCTTCTCGGGCCTACCAAGCTGGTCCAAGCCCAAGGTTTCATATATTCCTTCATAAAATTAGTAATATTTTAGGACATGTTTGTTTTTTCAAACGCGCGATTCTTTTTGGTTTCTTCGAACATTGACTTAGAAAAGAAGTCAAGTTTGAATACTATTTATATCGTCTAAAATAATTAGTCAAAAAAATATTTTTACTATCAACACACTTTTTTTCGCGATGAAAATATTTTCACTCTTTGTTTTTATAAACCATATGAGTAAATATTTTTAAAAAGATATTTTTCCAAATCCATTATTTTTCGCCACAAATCGAATTGGCCGAGATAGCTATTTCTAAAGCCTGGTCCGGAAGCTCCTTCCTTGCACTGTGGCGTGCCAAAAATGTAGAATTCATGAAATTTCTAAAAACAGCAGTACATGTATGTATACATACACACACTGTGTGTCTAACTTTACATAGTTCTGCCAATCATGCCAGATTAACTTTTTAAAGTTGCCTAAACCAATAAGGTGATCTGTTTCGGATGCAACGGACACGAATCTTGCGACGTCCCGAAATTTAGTTGACTACAAGAAAATTACAAATTCCAGGCGTGTAAAGTGAAATTTGATCTTGAGGTTTTAGTTGTCGATGATTGGGTATTCCGGAGCGTTTGTCGGAAAAAAATCAAGTTTGAATTGTCAAACTTTGACTCGCTGATATCGAGACTCGTCGCGCGTAAAATTTAATCTTGTCCGAATTTTAAATGCAAATAAAACAGTTTTGTCCTTAGGATTTACGAGTGTAAAACGAAACTATTTATGTGTGAATTGAATTTCGTGTGGGTCCTACTTTTATTATTATCACTATCGTTAGTATTTATTGTATTTAGAATTATTCAACTGAAGTTTCATGTGGTTTTTTTTTATAATAATAATGGGCCCCACTCCCTTTTTATTCCAACCAAATTCCCTCTCCCATTCAATTTTTCTTCTCCACTTCTTTACCTCAGCCGAATTTTTTTTTTTCAAGCATGGGCCCACTCTTAGTTTGTTTCAACCAAATTCCCTTCCCCATCAGCTGAATAACACCCCCTCTTTTATCCTTTACTTTTTTCACCATGACTGCAGATTGACATCATCACCTTTCACATCACTTTTTAGCTGAAGTACTCGCCAAGTTTCTTCATATTATATCTATCTCTCATTTCCTCGAGCGACAGAAACCTCCCAATCTCCTGTTCATCTTCTACCTCATTAGCTCCGTTTTTGTTTCTTTTTGTTCTGTCCCTCGCGCGAACCCGCTGCTGTCCGACACCAACACTCGACCACCACTAACATCCTCATTGCTACCACCCCCCACCTTCACTCACGGTCGCCGCACCGTTCTAGCTACACCCCGAGGTTATTGTGACCAGCCTCGACGCCACGGAGCCGAGGGCCAACGCGGCTCACCCTGCCATGCCCTTTCCAACCTCGATGTGTCTAGTTCACGACACCACCCTCAGCCCTCCTCGGCACCTCTGGTTGTTGTTTCGACGCCGGCTCGCCATTGTCCTGTCATTCAGAGCCGCTGTCCAGCCTGCCGGCCACTGTCCCGAGACCTCCCATACCCCCGAAGTAACTATTTGACCCTCTAGTTCACTGACCCGACGTCCCCATGCCATGAACAGTAACCCGCGAGACCCGAACCAAAGCCTATCTGTGACGCCACGCTGATTTGTGACCGTGATTGGCTCGCCGCGGACTTGAACCGATTCGAACCGACGCTCAGAACCGTGACGTCGCGTTAACTCGAGAACCCGACCCAACATTGAACGCAGGAGTTGTAAGTCGACCCCTAACCTCCGAATAGGGTGCTAACTGCGTTTAAGGATTATTTTTATCCTTATTTGCTAATTAAAATATTTAGCTGGGGTTAGATAATTTAAGTGTTTGCGATTGAATTATTTTATCTAAAAATGAGCGCGCTAAATATTTGGGTAATATTAATTAGAATATATATTAATTAATCAAGTCGGATTAATTAAGTATGGCACTGGGTAAATAATTAATTTTTAATTATTTATTAGATGATTATTATGTAACTACTGCATTATTATTGGGTGATTATCTCGATAACCGTGGAATGTCATGACCGATGTGCATTTGATGATTGATTACCCCGTATATAGATGCGAGTCTAGTGGATAATATGTGTGTATATGTGATCGCATATAAACTAAAGTTTTGAGCATAAAAATGGCTTTGAGCCAAGTTTTGAGCACGACTGTTTGTGAGTGTATTGAATTAAATGCAAAGATAAAAATTTGCATTTGCCTGTCGTGTTTGTGTGGTTATTTGATGGATACTATCTTCTTGGGTACGTGAGGACAAAGCCGATCCCCGGGTACGAGGGTTGAGTCCGCTAAGTTTATGCTTGAGGGTACTTAGAATCACATGACTTATTGGATGCCGGTCGCAGACTTGTGACGGACCGATGCTCATTACGGGAATGTTTGATTGTTAGTCCATGCCGAGGGTACTTGGAACCACATGGCTAGTCGGTCGCCGTTGCCGTCCCCGTAGCCGAAGGAATGGGACGAAACCCGATTTTGCTGGAAGAGCATGATTTTGCTAGACCAAAACGGTCATTAATAAGCTGGAACACGTGTGGTGCATTGCGTATGCGAATTGTGATGAGTGTTCTAATTATTTGCCTTAATCGTGGTCCATTGCTTATGCAATTGTTTGCCAAGGTGGGGTAAAATTGCATGTGATTGATGGTTCGATGTTATATTGTGCTTGATCATGTGATAATTTTAATGTGATGTGAGCTGCACGCTAGTGATCTTCTATTGATGATGTTTTGCATGCATAAGATGCTTTGAACGAGTCAATATCTTATCCAGAGACTTAAGCGTTGACTCATAGAGATTTCATATTTCACCAATTGTTGTTAAATATTTTCGGTCCGTGATGCCTATCGTATATCCTAGTGAGGTTTGGAGTCGCTGTAGACCCGTCCTATGACATTACTCACCTCCCTATTCCCGGATCGACCGATTATGAGAGCACCATACTACAACCATATGGGTTGAAAAAGGGCTAGGATTTTTGGTACCTTACATGTTCAAAACTTGGTTCGTTCGAGATGGTGATATCTTATATGGACCACTCCGAGGATTTGATGGACCACCTTTTGCGACCCCGAGTCGACATGAGACCCCATGGATTTAGACACTTCGGATGGGGAGATTGGGGATTTGGATAGCGATATGGATTCTAAGGACCCTAACCCTAAACCCAAGCCGGGTTTTCACTATTGAGTGGTGATTTTAGAGACTTTTTGTGGTGAAATTTTATTATGACCCGAGAGGGTGAAAATGGCCCCTCTAGTTGATGTAGATATGAGTTAACCCTCATGACCCCCATATTTTTTTGTTGATCATGTGGAGCTACTCCGCAGAATGAGCTTGTAGATATTCTTTGTATCTCCCGAGGGCTAAGAAGTATTTATAAATAAATAAAAAGTTTGTTACTAAATTATTTGATGTTATTGTTATCTTACTTTTCTATTCCCGTTATTGTTATAATTGTTTAGGAGTAGCACGTTCCACTTGCGTTATTAATTAAGTTAAAAATATTATGGGTCGATGACGTGCCTAGGCGATTTAGTTGGGTTGTTGCGGGACCGGGGGATCGAGACGTAACAACCCTCCAAGGTAGTATCAAAGCAAGGTTAGCTTGAACTACCCGGTCATGGCTTGGAGTAATAAGGAACGACGGATTTTGGGATAGTTAGTAGGATGAAAATCCTGTGTATGTGTTTGCTAATTAAAGTTTTAAGGTTGTACGCCTCAATTCTTCTTGCGCATTGCTTTGGAGTGAACAGGGCCCTATAATCAACATGTAAGATGAGAAACCATAATGCCGGTGTTCCTAGAGGAGGAGGAGGAGAAGAAGACCCTAGAGTGGATGGATAAATTGCTTTGAGCAATGGAAGTATTGGGAAATATTGTTGGGCGACAAGTGAGAAACTAGGAAGCTATTCTTTGCGCATTGCCGTTCTTTGTTCTTGCTATCACCCCACCCGAGGACCCATTAGCTGAAAATGCGAATGGTGGCCAGCCGATGCATAAGATGGTGAAGCAATTCTTGGATATCAAGCTGCCAAAGTTTTTTAGAGTCGGTGATCTCGAAACTACCACTCTGTGGATAAAAGAGCTAGAGAAGACTTTTGTTATGTTGAGATGTAACGAGGAGGATAATGTAACCCTAGCGAGTATATCGGTTGCAAGGGAACGCTAACACCCGGTGGTAAGCCTCACGTGGACGGATCTTTATAGAGGGTATGGTCCCGGTGGGGATGCCTTTGTGGAAATCTTTAATGGTAAGTACTTTTCCGATTGCACCAAGGAACGAAAGATGGATGAGTTTATGCGTTTGCACCAAAATCGGATGCCGGTGGATCGATGCGAGGCTAAGTTTGTTGAACCTGTCAAGGTATACAACTAAGATGGTTGACGATCCAGTGGACAAGGCAAGAAGATTCAAAGATGGACTGGAACTGGAGTTGAAGGACCAATTAGTGCCGCTCAACCCGAAAGAGTACAACAAACCGTATGAAAGAGCTCAACCGATCGAGAGGAACATGATTGAAAAGGTTGTTGCGTTTGGATCACGATTTATGTTCACTAGTAGGAATAATCGTAGGTTTGGCAAAGGATCGATGTTTGGAGGAAGATCGACCATTTTGCTTAACCGGAGGAATGCTTTGGGAAAGTCAACTTCCGGTAATGGAGGATTATGCCGATTCCGTAATCGGAGGCATGGGATCGCCCTTTGTCCCTTTAGATATGGAGCCTGCTTTGGTTATAGTCGGATGGGCCATCGGGTTAGAGATTGCCAACAGAGGCAAGGAAGAGTTCTAGTGCCATCGCAGCGGAGAGGGCGGTTACGTGGGAATGCACCTCAAAACAACCGAGCCAACCCTCGAGCACAAGGAAGAGTCTATACGGTGACTAGAGATGAGGTGAGGGATTCGTCTACCGTTACGACCTTTGTCTTCTTGAATGACCATATTACATATGCGTTATTTGACCACCGAGGCCACGCATTCTTTTGTTGTTGAGCAATTTGTTAAATTAGTTGGGTTGAGTCCGAAACAGGATGAGAACGATTTTTAAGATATCTACACGGCTAAAAGATAGTATATCATCTCGTGGTAGGTTGTCCCGCTTGTAAATTGATAATATGTGATCGTGAGGAAAGGATAGATCTGATTATGTTAGAAATGCATGACTTTGATATAATTGTCGGCATGGATTGGCTTACGAAGCAAGTGAGCTACAATGGATTGCTACCGTAAGGCGATTCGGTTTAACCCTCCGAATGAGATTATTTTTGAGTTTATTGGAAGCCGATGTGGAACATCGACCTTGTTGATTTCATCGTTAGAAGCAACTCATTTGTTGGAAAGTGGTGTCAAGGATATTTGGCAGCTATAGTTAATATGAATATGGAGGAGCCAAGGATGGAAGACATCGTAGTTGTGTGCGAGTTTCCCGATATCTTTCCACAAGAGTTGCCGGATCTGCCATTGGAAAGAGAAATCGAATTTGTAATTGAGTTAGCCTCGGAACGGAGTCTATTTCTAAAACTCCGTACGGGATGACATAGTCGAATTAAAAGAGCCGAAAGTGCAATGCAGGAATTCTTGGATAAAGGGTTTGTTCACCTTAATGTGTCGCCCCGGGGAGCTTGTACTATTTGTCAAGAAAAAGGGCGGAACGTTGCGTCGTGCATAGACTACGAGACAACTCAATCAAGTGACGATCAAGAACAAGTATCCGTTGCCAAGGATTGATGATTTGTTCGACCAACTCCAAGGAGTTTCGATATTTTCTAAGATTGACTTGCGAATGGGGTACCATCGGTTGAGAATTTGAAAGGAGGATATACCAAAAACGGCGTTCGGGACATGTTATGGTCATTATGAATTTATTGTGATGCCGTTTGGTCTAACGAATGCACCTGCTTTGCTTTTATGGACCTCGATGAACAGGGTATGTAAAGAATACATGGATCAATTCGTCATAGTATTTATTAACGATATCTTGGTGTATTTGAGAAGCTTTGAAGACCATGAACAGCATCTCGAAACGATTCCGACAACCTTGAGGGAGCATCAACTCGTACGCTAAGCTTAGCAAGTGCGAGTTTTGATTGACTCGTGTGGCATTCTTAGGCCATATGATTTATGATGAAGGAATCTCTATGGATCCAACCAAAATTGAAGCAGCCATGGATTGGCCGAGACCGATTATAATGACCGAGATTTGAAGTTTTCCGGGTTTGACAGAGTTATTACAAATGCTTCGTGGAAAGGTTTTCTGTTATAGCTATGCTACCGACGCGACCGCTGAAAAAAGGACGTGAAATTTGAGTGGACGGATAAGTGCGAGCGTAGTTTTCAAGAACCGAAGCATAAGCTAATTACAGCACCTATCCCGACAATATTGTCCGGTCTAGGAGGATTTGAGATTTATAGTGATGCGTTTCATAGAGGATTAGGGTGCGTGTTAATGCAATATGGAAGGGTAGTCGCGTATACATCTCGTCAATTAAGGTTTCATGAGTTAAATTATTCGACGCGTGATCTAGAATTGGCGGCGATTATTTTTGCTCTTAAAATTTGGAGACATTACTTAATTGGTGAACAGTTTCGGTGTATATACGGCCATCAAAGTCTCAAGTATTTGTTCTCTCAAAACAAGCTGAATATGAGACAACGACGTTGAATGGAATTGCTTAAAGATTACGATTGTGAGATTTTGTACCATCCGGGTAAAGCTAACAAGGTTGCAAATACCTTGAGCAGAAAATCGATGATTACTCAATTACAAGTCTATGAATGGCGTCTTCTTGAACAAGTGAGAGATTCCGACTTTAAGCTGGAGGTAACCCGCCTGTCGACTTTCATAGCTACACTAAGAATTGAGCCGGAAGTGCGGACGAGAGTTAAAGTTTTGCAATCGACGGACCCCGCTATTCAAAAGATCCTTCAATAAGACTTAACTAATAGAAGGGTTGACTTCCAAGTAGGTGAGAATGGGGTACTAAGGTTTCGAGAACATCTATGTGCCTCCCGATGAAGATTTAAGGGAGGAAATCTTATCATGAGCACATAAAAGCAGCTACAATATTCATCTTGGTAGCACGAAGATATATTAGAATATGAAGCAATATTTTTTGTGGAACGGTATAAAGTCCGACATAGCTAAACATGTTGCGAAGTGCCCGACGTGTCAATAAATGAAGGCGCAGATTGTAAGTCCGGTGGATTACTGCAACCACCGGAGATACTTGAATGGAAATGGGAGCATATCACAATGGACTTCGTGATGGGATTGCTAAGAAGTCGAGAGGCAATTATTCCATTTGGGTTGTGGTAGACAGATTTGCGAAGTCTCGCACATTTTATTGCTATACGGAAGGACTTTACTTTGGATAGATATGCTGACTTGTATGCACGCCATATTGTACGACTTCATGGGGTGCCAGTGACGATCACTTCGGATCGTGATCCTAAGTTCACTAAGTTCACCGTCACATTTTGAAAAAGTCTACAAAATGCGTTGGGAACAAAGTTGCAATTTAGTACGACTTATCATCCGCAAACGGGATGGCCAATTTGAAAGGACAATTCGGACGCTTGAAGATATGCTGAGAGCCCGCGTGTTGGATTTTAAGGGCAATTGGGAGGAACAACTTCACTTAGTTGAGTTTGCCTACAATAACAGTTTTCAGCAAAGCATTAAAATGACACATTTTGAAGCATTGCATGGTAAACCTTGCATGACACCAATGTGTTGGGATGAAGTGGGTGAAAGAAGTATCACAGGCCCTAAGTTAGTATAACAGTCATTGGAAGCCGTCAAGGTCATCGTGAGAAAAACTCAAGACCACTCGTAGCCGCTAGAAAAGTTATGTAGACAAGAGGCGAAGGCCTCTGAAATTTCAAGTGGGAGATCACGTGTTTTTGAAAGTTTCGCCAATGCATGGAACATCTCGGTTTGGCAAGAAAGGAAATGTAAGTCCAAGATATGTGGAACCATTTGAGATTTTGGAGCGAATAAAAAATTAAGCGTATCGTCTAGCGTTGCCACCAAGACTTGCTCAAGTGCATGATGTTTTTCACGTGTCGATGCTACGAAAATATGAACCTAATTCAGCTCATGTATTGAGCTTTGAAGAAATTGAAGTGGATGAACGAGTATCGTACATAGAGTGCTCGATAAAGATTATAGATAAAAAAGAGCAAGTGCTATGGAGGAAGACGATCCCATTGGTTAAAGTGGTATGGCAACACCATGGAACAGAGGGTGCAACGTGGGAACGTGAGGAAATTATGAAAGAATTGTACCATTTTCTTTTTGAGGAAAATAAAATGTAACAATGTTTTAATTTCGAGGATGAAATTTCCTAAGGAGGGGAGAATTATGACGTCCCGAAATTTAGTTGATCAGTAAGAAAATTACAAATTCCAGCTGTAAAGTGAAATTTGATCTTGAGGTTTTAGTAGTCGATGATTGGCTATTCAAGAGTTTGTCGGAAAAAAGTCAAGTTTGAATTATCAAACTTTGACTTGCGATATCGAGACTCGTTGCGCGCAAAATTTAATCTTGTCCGAATTTTAAATGCAAAGATATCATTTTTGCCCTTAGGATTTACGAGTGTAAAACGAAACTATTTATGTGTGAATTGAATTTCGTGTGGGTCCTACTTTTATTATTATCATTATTATTAGTATTTATTGTATTTAGAATTATTCAGTTGAAGTTTCATGTGGGTTTTTTTTATAATAATAATGGGCCCCACTCCCTTTTTTATTCCAACCGAATTCCCTCTCCCGTTCAGTTTTCCTTTTCCGCGTCTTTATCTCAGTCGAATTTTTTTTTTCAAGCATGGACCTATCCTTAGTTTGTTTCAACCAAATTCCCTTCCCCATCAGCCGAATAACACCCCTTCTCTTATCCTTTACTTTTTCCACCATGGCTGCAGATTGACATCATCACCTTTCACATCACTTTTTAGTCGGAGTACTCTCCAAGTTTCTTCACGTTATATCTATCTCTCATTCCCTCGAGCGACAGAAACCTCCCAATCTCTCGTTCATCTTCTACCTCATCGGCTCCGTTTTTGTTTCTTTTTATTCTGTCCCTCGTGCGAACCCGCTGCTGTTCGACACCAACACTCGACCACCACCGACATCCTCATCGCCACCAGCCCCTACCTTCGCTCACGGTCGCCGCATCGTTCCAGCTACACCCCGAGATTATCGCAACTAGCCCCGACGCCACGGAGCCGAGGGCCAACGTGGCTCACGCCGCCGCGCCCTGCCTCGACGACGTGTCAAATCCGCGACGCCACCCTTAGCCCTTCTCGACACCTCTGGTTGTGGTTTCGACGCCGGCTCGCCATTGTCCTGTCGTCCAAAGCCGCTGTCCAACCCACCGGCCACTGTCCCGAGATCTCCCATACCCTCGACGTAACTGTTTGACCCTTTGGTTTGCTGACTCGACGTCCCCATGCCATGGGCAATAACCCGTGAGACTAAAACCGAAGCTAATCCGTGACGCCACATTGATTTGTGACTGTGATTAAGTTGCCGCGGACTTGAACCGACTCGAACCGACGCTTGGAACCGTGACGTCGTGTTAACTCGAGAACCCGACCCGACATCAAACGCGGGAGTTGTAAGTCGACCCCTAACCTCCGAATAGGGCGTAACTGCGTTTAAGGATTAGTTTTATCGTTATTTGCTAATTAAAATATTTAGCTGGGGCCAAATAATTTAAGTATATGCGATTGAATTATTTTATCTAAAAAATGAGCTCGCTAAATATTTTGGTAATATTAATTAGAATCTGGATTAATTAATCGAGTCGAATTAATTAAGTATGGCCTGGTAAATAATTAATAATTAATTAATTATTAGATGATTATTATGTAAGTACTACATTATTATTAGGTGATTATCGATGACCGTGGAATGTCATGACCGATGTGCATTTGACGAACGATTACCCTTTATATAGATGTAAAGTCTAGTGAATAATATGTGTGTATATGTGACCGCGTATGAACTAAAGTTTTAAGCATAAAAATGGCCTTGAACCAAATGTTGAGCACGACTATTTGTGAGTGCATTGAATTAAATGCAAATATATAAATTGGCTATTTGCCTGTCGTGCTTGTGTGATCACTTAATGGATACCGTCTTCTCGGGTGCGAGTGAGGACGAAGCCGATCCTCGGGTACGAGGATCGAGCCCAAGAAGTTCATGCCGAGGGTACTTGGAACCACATGACTTATTGGATATCAATCGCAGCTTGGATGACCTACGCTCATTATAGGAATGCCCGAGTGTTAGTCCATGCTAAGGGTACTTGGAACCACATGGCTAGTCGGTCGCCATCGCCAAAGGAATGGGACGAAGCCCGATTCTACCGGAAGAGCATGGTTTTGCTAGATCGGGAATGGTCATTAATAACTGAAACACGTGTGGTGCATTGCGTATGCAATTTGTGATGAAGTGTTCTAGTTATTTGACTTAGTTGTATGCAATTGATTGCATGTATATATAAACTGTTCATGTATGGGCCAATGTGGGGGTAAAATTGCATGTGATTGATGGTTCGATGTTATATTATGCTTGATCATGTGATAATTTTAATGTGATGTGAGCTGCACGCTAGTGATCTTCTATTGATGATGTTTTGCATGCATAGGATGCCTTGAGTGAGTCAATGTCCTATCCGGACTTAGACGTCTCACGTAAATTTCATATCTCACCCATTATTGTTAAATATTTTTAGGTCCGTGATGTCTATAGTATATCCGGTGAAGTTCGTAGTCCTTGTAGACCAGTCCTATAGCGTTACTCACCTCCCTATTCCCGGATCCAACCGATTATAAGAGCACCATACTACGACATATGGGTGAAGAAGAGCTAGGCTTTTGGTACTTCACATGTTCAAAACCTGGTTCGTTCAAGATGGTGATATCTTATATAGGTCACTTCGAGGATTTGATGGACCACTTTCTGCGCCTCGAGTCGGACATGGGACCCCATGGATTTAGACACTTCGGATGGGGAGGTTGAGGATCCGGATAGCGATATGGATTCGGAGGACCCTAACCCTGGACCCCGTCTGGGTTTTCACCCTTGAATGGTAATTTTAGAGACTTTTTGTGGTGACATTTTGTTATGACATGAGAGGGTGAGGATGGCCCCACTAATTGACGTAGATACGAGTTAACCCCGATGACCCCCGTATCTTTTTGTTGGTCACGTGGAGCTGCCCCGGAGAGTGAGCTTATAGATATTATTGTGTCTCCCGAGGGTTAAAAAGTATCTATAAATAAATAAAAAGTTTGTTACTAAATTATTTGATGTTATTGTTATCCTACTTTGCTTTTCCTGTTATTGTTATAATTGTTTAGGAGTTGCACATTCCGTCTGCGTTATTAATAAGTTAAAAATATTATGGGTCGATGATGTGCCTAGGGACGTCATCATTTTGACTCGAGGCGATTTGGTAGGATTGTCGCGGGCCCGAGGATCGAGACGTGACAAGTGCCGTGTATGATCATAGCGATTCCCACTCGAATAATCTTAAAGATCAAGCTCGTCGTCTTCATAACGTGGACGGAGCAATTTGTCGGGATTAGCTTAGCTCGCATTTTTAATGTATCTTGTCATCTCCAAAACCACAGAAAGATCATGCCAAATTCGCTCGTTTTAAACACGACCTGATCGTTTCATATATCCCACACGCTTCCAGGTGGAAAATTTGTGCACATTTGCGACGAGAAAAGGCCACCAAAAGCGGCTTACCCCAATCTTTTGGGGTACATTGGCCATGATCAATTTGATCATTAAGTTTTTCGTTAAATTAAGCGTAACCTAAGACTAAATATAATGTTTTAAAAGGCCAACTTCCCTGGACCGGAAGAGCAAGTTATCTGGTTACTTCCCATGCAGTAGTTACTATGGCCAATAGCAAACCGTCACTCCCCAAAACATGACCGGACTGTCTTGCTCGTATTTCTCTTACCAATAATCTCTTTAAATACTCTCGAATATGTATCGTGACTAGGTTGTCCTAAAGTGAACATAATTTATATTCATTTATCAGATATAGCGCCATCATATATGAAGAGAAATTTACGCAGATGGACAATGCTCGCACGTTTCTCTAAAGTTTAAATTTAACTTAGTAGTCCTCCATGATAAATAATCCAAAAGGTGCATTTAATTGATGATAAAAAAAAGGCATTGAAATTCAGAACATGACAAAAACCCTAATTTTGCAGCATTAATCACCGCTAAATGTTCTGACGGAAACATCAGCGTTATACTTCACATCATTCATTGATTCTAAAATGCATTTTCAACATAACACGGCGAATATCGCAGCAAGTATTGACGTCTTAACTAAAAAGGTGGAACAGTAATGACATGTTCGATCCCCACTTATTTTCGCCTATTGACATTCGTCTGACGACATTCGAACAACTCGTGCTCTTCTATTTATACAATGAACTTCGCTTTGCGCTAGACAAAACACGACGGGAACACACATATAACACAAGAATTTGATCAGATTGACGCGATGATGGCGTTCTTGAAGTTTGCCGGCTTTCTCCTCCTCCTCCTTTTCATGGCCGGAGGAGCGGTCAATGCGACCGGCACGAGTTTCAATCAGAGCTACTATGTCACAGCGGGTTACGACCATGTCGTGCTTTCAGACGATGGCCAAGAAATCCAGCTCTCGCTGGATGCTGCTTCCGGTTATTACACCTGCTCCTGATCCTCCTCTCGCGTGTAGCGATTCTTTTCCGTTTTAATGTACTAAAATCGGCGGTGATGAAGATTTTATGGTTAGGTCATGTTTACTCTCCAATGTTTGCTATCGGAGTATTCACGAACATGAACAACATGATCTTTTGGATATTGCAAAAGATGGGAATCGGGTTAAACCTTTCCACCCCAGATTTAAAGTAAAGGGTTGACCTGAAAATTACTACTAAGTTACTAACACACAAATGCTTGTTTGAATTTTAGCTTTGCAATTTCATTTCAAAGCATATATCTCGATACTACTTCTTCCGAATCGGCTTTTGAATAATGGGTTCCTTTTGCGTAGGGTCGGGGTTCCGATCGTGGAAGAGCTACGGATCTGGAGCTTTCAATATGCAGATAAAGGTGCCGGGGAGGAACTCTGCCGGAGTCGTCACCTCATTCTACGTAAATTCCGATCCTCTTGCCCTTTCTCCTCTACACAAATGATGTCACAGAAGATATCCATAGGACCACAGAATCAGCAGTTTGGCAATATCTGTATGGAGTTTGGCTGATACAAACTATGGCTTGAATGTATATTACTGATATATCATCCTAGTCTACTTCTTTGAATACAGCAGCATACTCGGCGTGCCTGCATCCGCCGCATCAACCAATCTCTCTCTCTCTCTCTCTAATATTTATATTGAATTCGAAATTCTGGAATTATTTTGGTAATTCGCAGCTAACATCGCACGGGGGTCAGCATTACGAGTTGGACTTCGAATTCTTGGGCAACCGTGAAGGCAAACCCATCTTGCTGCAGACCAATGTGTTTGCAGATGGAGTCGGCAATAGGGAAGAGAGGATTCTTCTCTGGTTCGATCCGACAGCCGATTTCCACTCTTACAAGGTCCTCTGGAACAATCATCAGATCGTGTAAGGAGATGCCTTTCTGTCATGTTGGCAAACAGTTGCTGCTTTAATATATAAATCTTTCAGCTGCTACTACTGCTTAATTAGTATCTGATCTTGAAACAGGTTTTATGTGGATGACATCCCCATAAGAGTGCTCAAGAACAACCCAGCAATCGGAGTGCCCTACCCAACAAAGCCGATGCAGATAGAGGCGAGCCTGTGGAACGGCGATAACTGGGCGACGGACAAAGGCCTGACCAAGATAGATTGGAGCTATGCACCGTTCCTAGCCCATTACCGAGGCTTCGACATCTCTGGCTGCATGTTCTCGAGCCAAGACTGTGATTCCTCAGCCTACTGGTGGAACTCGCGGGAACACCAGAGTTTGGACAGCAAGCAAGAGGAACAGCTCGATCATGTTAGAAAGAATTTCATGTACTACGATTACTGCACCGACCCGTCCAAACACCCCATGCCGCCACCCGAGTGTCCTTAAGGGAAGGGGCTGGGAGTTAAGTAAGCAACGAACCTTGCCAACAAGTTTGGCATTTCCGGCATCGAATTGTGAGGTTCACTCTTTTAAATCTATTTGATATAATAAACCGCGGAGTCGAGAACTCTGACAGTTGCACTGATTGAGAGCAAAAAATTTCTCACAAGGCCATTTCAGCCAGACTTAGAGGAAGGACAGTAACGTCGCATTGGTCGTCTTCCTTTAATCTAAAACTCCTGATTGAGAAGTCTTATAGCTTGTTGAGATAGCAATTGTTTGGCAAGAAGTAGCTTTTAGACAAATCATCCATTCATTGCTAGGGAGTTTACGCGATTCTAAAAGAATGTTACGAATTCAAAAGCGTCACTGTCGGGCGAGCAAGGTCTCGACTCAAACCTGACTCTAGGGTTGCGGCGGTTGCCCGTCGAAAGGCCTTGGGCTGGCAGACCCACGGAGGATCACCCAAACCCGACCATTTAACAGAATACACAGGAAAACCACATGAGAAGCACGGTCTCGAGTCTCGACCATGTAAAAGATGATAGAGTAATAAGAAGATGAAACACCCCCAATTCACACAACTCGACTCTAATTAGTGACCGCCATTTGCTGCGTATTATGATGACTGTGAAGTCCACATAAATTTGTCCTTCACGCGTGCTAGTAATTTGAATTTTTCTTCGCCTTCGACCTGCCGGCGAACGTCGTTTCTTGATGCCCAGTTCGGGTGAAATCTCAGCAAGGCTCGTCTATAAGCTGCATGCACCTCCTGTGGCGAGGGACAAAAACTGCCTCCGACATGCATCCCCAGTCCACGAAGCAACGAGGCCACATCAGTGCATGTCATTTCCAGTTTAGATATCTCCTGCCATATTTCAGATTCATATTCTCCTCGTCCTTCTTTTGCGCCTGTCTCATCTCTTCGATCCGCTGCTTTTGCCTTACTTTCCAGATCCGATAATCGCCCGGTTTCGGCTCTTCTTTTCTTCCACAACCGGCGGGCCTCTATGCAGCTGTAATTGCTGCCGCCGAGATGCCCATTCTTCTTCTGCCGCTCGCCTGTATTCGTCGGTTTCCTTGAGCATTTCCCGTCCGTTGACGATATCGTTTCAGACGCTAGGCACATAGTCACCATCTTGAGCATGTGAACAGTCCCTTTCTTCACGACTCTGAAGACTAGATGCTGATTTAGCAACCAAGTCGTCCTCTTCCACAACAGGAATTATCGGCCCAAGTTGTTCTTCGGTTTCATCTGGACAAGCCATTGCCAGAGAGAACCTCTCCGTGAGGACCAGTTCTTTCATGCACCAGTTCGTCTGGAACAGAATGGTTTGCTGCGAAAACGCTTATCCTGTAAACCCTCACCCGCTTGGGCATCTCTTTCGCAATCATAAATTTCCTAACTGTTCGTGTTTCTCTGTTTGATGTTCCACAAATTCGAGGGATCTATCTCGTTGAAATGCTAGACACGTTAATGGGTCATATAAGAGCAAGAATCATAGAGCAAACCTGTATAAAAGACAAGTCTTGTAATCAATTCATAAGGAGAAAGAAAAGAGAAAAAAAGGCCTATTCATTTCCTTCTCTTCATTACATGCAAGAACTCCGAATCATTCTCTTGAAGATCTTTCTTTTCATCGTACATAATTCGCTTGCCCCGAAATGACCTAGCTCAATAGGGAAATCGCACTAAATTGTTACTGTCAATGTTAGATAATTGTGAAAATTTTGAGAGTTTCGAATTCTCAAAAAAGAATCAAAGCGCCCGAGCCGTAAGACTTAGATTAAACATACGAGCCATCGAGGGCACTCTATCAACCTAATCATAAGCCAATGTCAATTCAAATATATTAAGATCATCTGATGGTCGATCGGGGAAAGAGAAAGTTTAGGCCACAAATCGAATCGGGCATGGTAGCTACTTCTGAAGCTCGGCCCGAAGTTTCCTCCCTGAACCATGGCGTGCCAAAAGTATTGAATTCATGAAATTTTCTAAAATAGCAAATTTCTCTAAGTCTGCCGTTAGGACTAATACATTTAAGGCTGTGTTTGTTTGAGTGAGTGAATTCGGAGCTGCTTACGAAGCGATCGCTTCCCCGATAGACTCAAATCCACACCTCCGGTCCGGTCGGATGAATGGAGGACCGATCGACCCGGGGTTGAATTAATTTTCTGGACTTTCACGCATTTCGTTTGCTGAAAATGAGCAATCAAAGAACCAATTATGGTTAAAGAACGTATGCATGCTTCAAGCTAGGAAAATGAATTCCTTATACATTTTCGTTTATCATGAAGTTTTCTCCAAAACAAACATTTTGAAAGTGTTTGCCTCAAATGTTTGTACTTCCTAGTTGACCTTTATTTTCTTTTTCTCGTACTTTATCAAAGATTTGACTTTTGTTTAAGGGAAAATGATCTAAAAAGTCCTTAAATCTATTGCATTTTTGCTAACACACTCCTAAACCTTTTTAATTGTGCCAATTGAGTCTTAAATCTTCTAACGTTTTTTTAGTCAAGTCTTTTGGGCCAATTTTGGCTAGAAATCATTAATGTGGATGCTAGTCATCCTACTTGGCAAGGCCAATACTGATGTTGACAAAATTTAATAAAATTTTAACAAATAAAAAAATTAAAATGCTAAGGACTGAATGGAAAAAAGTACAATAGATTCAATTCTTTTCATGCCAAATACATTAGCCATGACGATTGGACATACCACACGCTTCCGAGCGGGAATTGATGCACATCTGCAACAAGAAAACGTCACCAATAAAGCTGTGTCTTTTTCATTGTCTTCAGTTTGAGAAGCTACAAAAGATAAAGCTGCAAATATGCAACGACTTATGCTAACCTTTAGAACCAGTGTACGTCACCCCCAACAAAAAGATTGAGAGAAGCATATGGAAAATTTTAAGTACCATAATATTCTGAGTTCTCAAACAGAATCTGCAGATACACTTCGTTCCTGTCTCTCCATACCTAGTTCCAGGAAAAATATACAGCAGGTTTTTGCTTCCAGGGAGGATAAATGATGAAGAGATGGATCTGAATAGACATTTATAGGGGTGGAATCCGGAAGAAGCCTATTTGTTTTTCTTGTTTTATACTTTCGCACAATCTTGCGATATACCATGACATACGATAATACGTGTAAAATCTAGAACCATTAATTTAAGCTTCCATTTCGGGCGATATCCAAGATCGAAACTTTTATTTTATTAATTTTTCATATTCATAATTATGAGTTACGGCCGGTGAATTGTAGTAACAAATAATGATCTTTAGATGTGATAATTTACCGCAATCTTTCAATTAGGAATATGGATGGAATTAGAGTAGATCTTGGAACGGACCCTAGAACATGAGACAGGGTAGGTTTTAGGTTTCGGGGGTATGCAGCGTAGGTTTCCAGATTTCAAAAAACGGTGAACCGGTTCCGACGGGTAAATTCAAGGTTCTAAGTGGAACCTTAAAAGAACCTGGAATTGCTCATTCCTAGACATTTGGACCCTAATTATTCATAATAAGTAATGATGTTTTCTTCGCCGTCGGTTTGAGATTGTAATACGTCGTGCCCCGGTTTTCTAGATAGAGACAATGTCATGTCAAGATATCGATATAAAAGAGACATAATGATCGACGATTGAAGTGTATGCGTGGATATTAATGTGCCTAGGAATATCGAATCACATGTATACCAATGCGCGCATCTAATGAATTTATAGAGCGTTGAATTTTGGTAGATCTCACGCTGGAATTCGCTCAATTCATGGCATGCGATTCATCGAATTCAGTATCTGCGTAACAAATTCTAGTTATGCTGATGATGCTTCTATACAACCAACTTTACGTAAGACATCTCTTTTTTTCTTCTTAGGACAGCTACTTTTGAGGCTGTGTGATGTCAACACCGCCGTGGCCGTGCACGACTTGTTCTTTGTTTCTGCTGACCAAGAGAGAATCATATAAACCCTTTAATCAGCAAAATCTAGAGCATGTTTTTTCCCAATTTTTTACACAATAATGGCCCAAAAAATAGGCTTCCGCTAGCATGATAGTTTGACAAGATCTTGTCATTATTGTTGGAGTTGGCGAATACTTCGGGACCTTTGTTTCTCACAAGGGGCACGCCCACGTGAGCTTAGGGAAATGAAGTATGATTCAACAACATTTGACCCATGCGCACGGAATGCGGGGGTTCGGGGAGCCCCCGATACGGGTGTCCCGTTGCCCTGGCAGGTTTCCGCTTAACCCATTTGTTGAGGGATTAAAGAGGTTTCGCATAGGTTAGGTTTTGGGCCCATTTAGGGCATATATATTTACTCGTTTTTGACTGATCATTGTAACGAGTTGTGCGGCAGTAAACCTATTATCATAGTGAAATCTCTTTGCGGGATGTAACCCTATTCCGGGGTGAACTTGGGTAAACCGTGCATCGCCTATTTTTCTTCTATTATCTCGGGCATTCATTCCGTATCGATTTTCTATAAATCCCTTCAATTATTTCTGACTCCGCAATTTTCTAATTAACGAGTGTTTTATGCAGAATACGTGGTAATGGTGTGTAAATCTACGGTCGGAAATAACCGACAAGATCTTGTCGTGTCAGGAAAGCATTTTCCTAAAAAATAAATGTATTAAGTTATAGAAAATAAAAGCTAGAAACCAACCCCCGATTAGAAGAAGAAGAAGAAGTAATTAGAAACAGCCCACCTATTATGTTCTCTCGAATCTAATTACAAATAATTTCTTTTTAATGCTCTTTAATGGGTATCACGAATAGATTTGCCTAATTATTCATGAAGAGAAAATCACGTCAATGAACAATAATTAGCATCTTAATTAAAAAGATAAGAACACTAATGACGTGCGGGAGAGGCAGTGGCAGACTAAGAAGAAGATGATGACGGTGGTGTTGGTTCCGCCTCACGCTTTTTTTGCCTATTTAAGTTCATGGGACGAAGACGACATTCCGACAACTTTTTTGCTCTTTATATACACGTGATAAACTGCCCTTTCCACTAAACGCAGACACAACGGGAACAAGTGCAAGGCGCACGAATCCGATCAGATCGACGCGGTGATGGCGCTCTCTAAGTTTGCCGGCTTTCTCCTCCTCCTCCTCTTCATCGGCGGAGCGGTTCACGCGAGTGGCACGGGCTTCTTCGATCAAAGCTACCGCGTAAAATGGGGTTACGATCACGTCGCGCCTTTGGATAACGGCCAGGAAGTTCAGCTCTCGATGGATGCTTCTTCTGGTTATCTGAATTACTCTCGATCCTCCTCTCACGTGTTGTGATTTTTCTTTCTTCAGTGTAGTGAATTGAAATCGACTGTGATGGAGGGGTGTTTAGTTAGATCCACTCCAACGTTTTCGGATGGAAATGGTAATATGCATGTCTTCTCGTAACTCGCTGTTGGAGTGTGCATGAACATGATCTTTTGCGTATTGCCATTGAAGAATGATTTAACCCTAAGACCTCCTTTTGAATCTTTCAATTATTACCGAGAAAATTTCGTCTTTAAACCCTTTTATAAACATTTGAAATTTAAAAATAAAAAAGGGGTTATAAGGGAGAGGTAATACTAATACATTAATGATGGTTTGACATTAAACTTGGCAATTCATTTTATAGCATATGTTTTGATACTATTTTCGACTTTTGAATAATGTGTGCGTTTTGCGTAGGGTCGGGATTCGAATCGAAGAATAGCTACAGATCCGGATTTTTCGACATGGAGATAAAGCTACCGGGGACGAATTCCGCCGGAGTTGTCACCACTTTCTATGTGAACCCCATTCTCTTGCCCCTTTACCTCTACTTCAATCATCTCGCGAAAAACATACGTTCAACCCCAGAGTCAATAATCGCAACATGTGATATCTATATAAAGTCTGGTCGATACGAACCACGGCTTGGGTTTATGTCGCATACACATAATCCTAAAAATGCTACTTTTCAAGATCAGAGCCAGCCAACTTGTTTGAATACAACAGCATACGTATCATGCATGCATGCGCCATCATCACACAACTCTCTCTCTATATAAATATGAATATGTATGTATGTATGTATGTATGTATGTATGTATGTAGAATTGCGAGAAATGTATATGCAAGAAGAATGAAAATCAAATTTGCGATTTTTTTTTTTTTTGGGAAAATATGTCATAAGGTGGTTACAGTCAAATTGGATTGCTAGTTAATATGTTTGAATATGGGCAGCTGATTTCCCACGAGGGGGATAGGCATGATGAGATGGACGTCGAGTTCCTGGGCAACAGGGAAGGCAAACCGATCACGCTGCAGACCAACGTGTACGCAGAAGGAGTTGGCGATAGGGAACAAAGGATTCTTCTCTGGTTCGATCCGACAGCTGATTTCCACTCTTACAAGATCCTCTGGAACGACCATCAGATCGTGTAAGGAAGGAGACACTTTTCTTTCTCTTTCTCTCTCTCATGTTGGCGAACACTTGCTGCTGCTGCTTAGCTTCTGATCTTGAAACAGGTTTTATGTGGACGACATCCCCATAAGAGTGTTCAAGAACAACACGCGGATCGGAGTGCCCTACCCGGCGCGCCCCATGCAGATAGAGGCGAGCCTGTGGAACGGAGACGACTGGGCGACCGACGGGGGCCGGACCAAGATAGACTGGCGCTATGCGCCGTTCCGAGCCTGTTACCGAGGCTTCGACATCTCCGGCTGCGAGTCCCTTGGCCTGGACGCCCGCGGCTGTGATTCCCCGGCCTACTGGTGGAACTCGCCAGAACACTGGGCTTTGGACGAAGCGCAAGAGCGGCGGCTCGAGGACACGAGGAAGAGTTACATGAACTACGACTACTGCGCCGACAGGTCCCGACACCCGGTGCCGCCACCCGAGTGTCTGAACAGTTCGGAAGGGAAGGGAGAAGCTCCAGATTGAGAGGCTCTTCTAGCTAAACTGCCGATATACCAATCATCAATTCATTGCTCAGCTCCATTTCACAAATCCCGACCACTAGGCTCGTCAGCTCCAGAATAACCACTGTCACGAGAAAACAAAATTTATATGTTGCTCCGGGATTATCGCTAATAAGACTATTTACACCTCTTTCCTTCTCTCCTCCTCAATTTGATCACAAAAAAAAAAAAATCGTCCGCTGGGAAGTCCAATCATGAAATCAAAAGCCTCACCGAAAAACAGACGCAAAAACACATGATTTCTAAAAAAATAAAGAATTTCAAAATATTGAGACATATTATATATTAAATATATATTTTATAAATTATCATATATATAAATATATTAAAATATCAGCAGTGAAGTTTCTTCTTCTTCTTTCATTAGGGATTCTCGATTATTTTATTTTTTTACTCGATTGGGTATATTAATTTTGAGATTACTTGGATATATGATTTAAGGATATATTTTTTAAACAAATTCATATTTTGACCCTTAATTTATTGAAAATGCTTAAAATTAACATCATACGTGTCGAAATGGCTTGTCGAGATATTGGACTCGCGTGTCGCCGGCGTATCCGGGAGCATTGACCACGTGTTATTCGCATGTCGAAGAGTGTCGGACACGATACGAAAATTTCCGAAAAATGTCGGTGTTACCTAACTGAAAATGGAGTATATAGATGACTGATGGACCGGCGAGCGAGGATTCGATTCAAACCGGACTCTAGGGTGCTCGTACAAAGCCGACCATTTACCAGAGTACATGGGAAAACGACATGATATAAGCAGGGGCCAGACCATGTAAAAGAGTCGTCATCAGCTTCAAGCCGATTTTCAAATTCTCGCCCATGTATGTGCAGGCAAAACTTCCAAAATCGGTAATCGAAGGAAAATTATTTAGTTAATTTGTTTCGACGGGGAAACTTTCCATTACCCAATCCTAAGTGATATGTAGAATTAGATAAAATATCTTAATTATCTTTAGAATATATCTAAATATTCTGGCGGGATGTGTGTGTGCGTGTTTATTTTTTTGGGGTGTCTAGCGGGATGTGTTTACTTCACGCTTTTTTTGCCTATTTATGTTCATGGGACGTCGACGACGTTCGGACAACTTCTGCCCTTATATACATGTGATAAACTTCCCTTTTGCACTAAACACAAACACAACAGGAACGCATACAAGGCACACGAACCTGATCGGATCAACACGGTGATGGCGCTCTCGAAGTTTGCCTTCCTTCTCCTCCTCCTTTTCATAGGCGGAGCGGTTCACACGAGCTTTCTTCGATCAGAATTACTACGTAAGTTGAGGTTACAACCACATCGCACCTCTGGATGACGGTCAGGAAGTTCAGCTCTCCATGGATGTTACTACTGGTTATCTTAATTACTCTAGATCCTCCTCCCAGGTGTGGTGATTTTTCTTGCTTCAATGTAATGGATTGAAATCGACGGTGATGGAGATGTCTAGTTAGATCCACTCCCATGTTTTTGGATGGAAATGGTCATATGCATGTCTTCGCGTGACTCTCTGTTGGAGTGTGCATGAACATGATCTCTTGCATATTGCAAGTGAAGAACGATTTAACTCTAAGATCTCCTTTTGAATCTTTCAATACTTACCAAAAAAATTCATGTTTAAACCCTTCTATGAACATTTGAAAAAACAAAAAGGTTTACAGGGAAAGATAATACTAAAACACTAATGATGGTTTGACATTAAACTTGGCAATTCATTTTTACAGCATATGCCTTGCTATTGCTACTTGGATTTTCGACTTTTTATAATGGGCGCGATTTTCGGAGGTTCGGGGTTCGAATCGAAGAAGAGCTACGGATATGGATTTTTCGACATGGAGATAAAGCTACCGGGGATGAAATCCGCCAGAGCAGTGACCACTTTCTATGTGAATCCCATTCTCTTGCCTCTTTACCTCTACTTTAATCATGTGATATCTATATAGTTCAGTTGATACGGACTGTGGCTTCCTTTTATGTCCCGTACATATAATCCTAAAAAGGCTACTTTTCAAGATCAGAGCCAACTTATTCGAATACAACAGCATACGTATCGTGCATGCATGCGCCGTTATTGCGAGACGATGCATATGCAAGAAAAATGAAACCGGAATTCGGGATTTTTTTTTTTTTTTTTTTTGGGAAAATGGCCATGAGGTGGTTAAAATCAAATTGGAATGCTAGTTGATATGTTTGGACATGAGCAGCTGACTTCCCACGAGGATAGGCACGATGAGGTGGACTTCGAATTCTTGGGCAAGAGGGAAGGCAAACCCATCTTCCTGCAGACCAATGTGTTTGCAGATGGAGTCGGTAATCGGGAACAGAGGACTCTTCTCTGGTTCGATCCGACAGCCGATTTCCACTCTTACAAGATCATCAGATTGTGTAAGGACACACCTCTCTCTCTCTCTCTCTCTCTCTCTCTCTCTCTCTCATGTTGGAGAACGCTTGCTAGTTGCTACTACTAGTCAGTTTCTGATCTTGAAACAGGTTTTACGTGGACGACATCCCCATAAGAGTGTTCAAGAACAACACACGGAACCAAGATAGATTGGAGCTACGCGCCCTTCCGAGCGCATTACCGTGGCTTTGACATCTCCGGTTGCGAGTCCCAGGGCCAAGACACCCGCCGTTGTGATTCCTCGGCCTACTGGTGGAACTCACGGAAACACTGGGCTTTGGACAAAGAGCAGCACAGGCAGCTCGAGGACGTGAGGAAGAATTTCATGAACTACGACTAGTGCGCCGACAGTTCCAGATACCCCGTGCCGCCACCCGAGTGTCTTAACGGTTCTTAGATGCTGAGTATGTGGCAAGACGAAGGTAGCTCTTAGATACGGGCAGGCCAACTGCCGATAGAACAATCATCAAGTCATACCTCTACTTCACAGTTCCCGACCACTAGGCTCGTCAGCTCCAGAATAACCACTGTCACGAGAAAAAAAAATTCTTATGTTGCTCATGGATTATCGCTAATAAGATTATCTACACTTCTTTCCTTCTCTACTCAATTTAATCATCGAAAAAAAAATCGTCTGCCAGGAAGTCTGCCCGATTCTAAAAGATTGTCATGAACTCGACCGCGTCACGATGGACGGGTGAGCAAGGTTTTGATTCAAACTGGACTCTAGGGTGCCCGTCGAAGGGTCCTGGGCTGGCCCCCCAACTTTGACTCACAGAGCATCGTCCAAAGGCGAGGACCATTTACCAGAGTAGATGGGAAAACCACGTGATAACCAGGGGCTAGACCATGTAAAAGAGTCTGTCATCAGCTTTAAGCCGATTTTGAAAAAAATTAAGAGGCGTGACTCAGCCGGCCAGTCTGGCCTCTGAGCAAGAATTTACACCTGGTAGGGGACCGGAGACATCACAGATATGAGCAAGTCGGGCTACACAATGGTTTGTTCACCAGAAGATCTCAAGAAACAACCGCCGGAGCAGATTCTGCAGATTCTTAACAAATTAGTCCCTTAAAACCTAGCTTAGTTTCCTCCAATTTTGATCGGATTACAAAAATCCGCTTACTCCTAAATGCAAAAGCAGTAGTTTTACATCTGCGTAGTATCTATGTCTACTATTGTTAATTGTCATGTACAACGTTGACATTAGGACGTTGGCACGAGCAATGAAACAACATCCGCAGGCCACAAGGAAAGTAGAGACAGAAACTTACAAAATGGGGGAACAAAGAACAGAAACCTCATCTCACCCTTTTGCAGGATGCATACGTTACCCCTCGACCATATTGATTTCATCGTTAGAAGCAACTCGTTTGTTGGGCTGTCAAGGATATTTGGCAGCTATAGTTAATATAACTATGGAGGAGCCAAGGATGGAAGACATCGCAGTTGTGTGTGACTTTCCCGATGTCTTTCCACAAGAGTTGTCGGTCTGCCACCGGATAGAGAAATTGAATTTGTAATTGAGTTAGCCCCATGAACGGAGTCGATTTCTAAAGCTCCCTATAGGATGGCATTGCCAAAATTAAAAGAGCTGAAAGTGCAGCTGCAGGAATTACTGGATAAAGGGTTTGTTCGCCCTAGTGTGTCACCCTGGGGAGCGCCTGTACTATTTGTCAAGAAAAAGGACGGAACATTGCATCTCCGCATAGACTACGCACAACTCAATTAGGTGACGATCAAGAACAAGTATCCGTTGCTAATGATTGATGATTTGTTTGACCAGCTCCAAGGAGCTTCGATATTTTCTAAGATTGACTTGCGAATGGGGTACCATCGCTTGAGAATTCGAAAGGATGGTATACCAAAAACGGCGTTTAGGACACGTTATGGTCGTTATGAATTTATTGTGATGTCGTTTGGTCTAACAAATGCACCCGTTGCATTTATGGACCTCGAAAAACACGGTATTTAAAGAATACATGGATCAATTCGTCATAGTATTTATCGATGATATCTTGGTGTATTCGAGAAGCTTTAAAGACCATGAACAAGATCTCGAGAACGATTATGACAACCTTGAGGGAGCATCAACTGTACGCCAAATTTAACAAGTGCGAGTTTTGGGTGACTCATGTGGCATTCTTAAGCCATGTGATTTCTAGTGCAGGAATCTCTATGGATCCAACCAAAATTGAAGCAGTCATAGATTGGCCGAGATCGACTATAGTGACCGAGATTCAAAGTTTTCCGGGTTTGGCAAGTTATTACGGACGTTTCGTGGAAAGGTTTTCTCGCTATAGTTATGCCACCGACGCGATCGCTGAAGAAGGATGTGAAATTTGAGTGGACGGATAAGCACGAGTGTAGCTTTCAAAAGTGAAGCATAAGCTAACAACAAGACTTGTCCCGACAATACCGTCTGGTCCCGAGGATTTGAGATTTATAGTGATGCGTCTCATAGAGGATTAAGGTGCGTGTTAATGCAATATGGAAGGGTAGTCGCGTATGCGAATTGTGATGAGTGTTCTAGTTTTTTGCCTTGGCTATATGCAATTGATTGCATGCATATATAAACTGTTCGTGTATAGGCCAATGTGGGGTAAAATTACATGTGATTGATGGTTTGATGTTATATTATGCTTGATCATGTGATAATTTTAATGTGACGTGAGCCGCACGCTAGTGATCTTCTATTGACGATGTTTTGCATGCATAGGATGCCTTGAGCAAGTCAATGCCCTATCCGGACTTAGGCGTCTCACGAGATTTCATATCTCACCCGATGTTGTTAAATATTTTCAGGTCCATGATGCCTATAATATATTCGGTAACGTTCGAGTCCCCGTGCACCAGTCCTATAACGTTACTCACCTCCCTATTCCCGGCTCCGACCCGCTTATAAGAGCACCATACTACGACCATATGGGTCGAAGAAGGGCTAGGCTTTTGGTACCTCACATGTTCAAACCCTAGTTCGTTCGAGATGGTGATATCTTATATGGGTCACTCCGAGGATTGATGGACCACCTTCTGCAGCCCAGAGTCGACATGGGACCCCATGGATTTAGATACTCCGAATGGGGAGGTTGAGGATTCGGATAGGGATATGGATTCCGAGGACCTTGACCTTGGACCTCTACCGGGTTTTCACCATTGAGTGGTGATTTTAGAGACTTTTTGTGGTGACATTTTGTTATGACCCGAGAGGGTGAGAATGGCCCCTCTAATTGACGTAGATACGAGTTAACCCCGACAACTCATATATCTTTTTGTTGGTCACGTGGAGCTGCCCCGGAGAGTGGGCTTGTAGATATTACTTGTGTCTCTCGAGGGTTAAGAAGTATCTATAAATAAATAAAAAGTTTGTTACTAAATTATTTGAGGTTATTGTTATTCTATTTTTTTATTCCCGTTATTGTTATAATTGTTTAGAAGAAGCACGTTCCGCTCGCGTTATTAATAAGTTAAAAATATTATGGGTTGATGACGTGCCCGAGACCGGACATGGCCATTTGGGCCCGTGGGCCCGGAACCGGCCCTTTGACCGGGCCCACGGTTCCGGTTCGGGAATAATCGGAACCGGCCTGGAACCGGCGGTTCCGGGCCTATTCCAACCCGGTTTTATAAATAAAAAAAAAGGTAAGAGGCAAGGGGAAGGCCTAGGAACCGGCGGTTCCGAACCGGAACCGAACCGGCCCGAACCGCCGGTTCCACCTTTTTCCGGAACCGAACCGCCGGTTCCCGAATCGGAACCGGCCAAGTCTACCCGAGACGTCATCCTTTTGATCTTAGGCGATTTGGTAGGGTTGTTACGAGCCCGAGGATCGGGACCCGATAAGTGCCATGTATGATCATAACGATTCCCATTCAGAATAATCTTAAAGATCAGGCCCGTTGTCTTCATAACGTGGACGGAGCAATTTGTTGGGATTAGCTTAGCTCGCATTTTTAATGTATCTTGTCATCTCCAAAACCACAGAAAGATCATGCCAAATTCGCTCGTTTTAAATGCGACCTGATCGTTTCATATATCCCACAAGCTTTCAGGTGGAAAATTTGGCACGTTTCTCTAAAGTTTAAATTTAACTTAGTAGTCCTCCATGATAAATAATCTAAAAGGTGCATTTAATTGATGATAAAAAAAAGGCATTGAAATTCAGAACATGACAAAAACCCTAATTTTGCAGCATTAATCACCGCTAAATGTTCTGACGGAAACATCAGCGTTATACTTCACATCATTCATTGATTCTAAAATGCATTTTCAACATAACACGGCGAATATCGCAGCAAGTATTGACGTCTTAACTAAAAAGGTGGAACAGTAATGACATGTTCGATCCCCACTTTTTTCGCCTATTGACATTCGTCTGACGACATTCGAACAACTCGTGCTCTTCTATTTATACAATGAACTTCGCTTTGCGCTAGACAAAACACGACGGGAACACACATATAACACAAGAATTTGATCAGATTGACGCGATGATGGCGTTCTTGAAGTTTGCCGGCTTTCTCCTCCTCCTCCTTTTCATGGCCGGAGGAGCGGTCAATGCGACCGGCACGAGTTTCAATCAGAGCTACTATGTCACAGCGGGTTACGACCATGTCGTGCTTTCAGACGATGGCCAAGAAATCCAGCTCTCGCTGGATGCTGCTTCCGGTTATTACACCTGCTCCTGATCCTCCTCTCGCGTGTAGCGATTCTTTTTCCGTTTTAATGTACTAAAATCGGCGGTGATGAAGATTTTATGGTTAGGTCATGTTTACTCTCCAATGTTTGCTATCGGAGTATTCACGAACATGAACAACATGATCTTTTGGATATTGCAAAAGATGGGAATCGGGTTAAACCTTTCCACCCCAGATTTAAAGTAAAGGGTTGACCTGAAAATTACTACTAAGTTACTAACACACAAATGCTTGTTTGAATTTTAGCTTTGCAATTTCATTTCAAAGCATATATCTCGATACTACTTCTTCCGAATCGGCTTTTGAATAATGGGTTCCTTTTGCGTAGGGTCGGGGTTCCGATCGTGGAAGAGCTACGGATCTGGAGCTTTCAATATGCAGATAAAGGTGCCGGGGAGGAACTCTGCCGGAGTCGTCACCTCATTCTACGTAAATTCCGATCCTCTTGCCCTTTCTCCTCTACACAAATGATGTCACACAAGATATCCATAGGACCACAGAATCAGCAGTTTGGCAATATCTGTATGGAGTTTGGCTGATACAAACTATGGCTTGAATGTATATTACTGATATATCATCCTAGTCTACTTCTTTGAATACAGCAGCATACTCGGCGTGCCTGCATCCGCCGCATCAACCAATCTCTCTCTCTCTCTCTCTCTAATATTTATATTGAATTCGAAATTCTGGAATTATTTTGGTAATTCGCAGCTAACATCGCACGGGGGTCAGCATTACGAGTTGGACTTCGAATTCTTGGGCAACCGTGAAGGCAAACCCATCTTGCTGCAGACCAATGTGTTTGCAGATGGAGTCGGCAATAGGGAAGAGAGGATTCTTCTCTGGTTCGATCCGACAGCCGATTTCCACTCTTACAAGGTCCTCTGGAACAATCATCAGATCGTGTAAGGAGATGCCTTTCTGTCATGTTGGCAAACAGTTGCTGCTACTACTGCTTAATTAGTATCTGATCTTGAAACAGGTTTTATGTGGATGACATCCCCATAAGAGTGCTCAAGAACAACCCAGCAATCGGAGTGCCCTACCCAACAAAGCCGATGCAGATAGAGGCGAGCCTGTGGAACGGCGATAACTGGGCGACGGACAAAGGCCTGACCAAGATAGATTGGAGCTATGCACCGTTCCTAGCCCATTACCGAGGCTTCGACATCTCTGGCTGCATGTTCTCGAGCCAAGACTGTGATTCCTCAGCCTACTGGTGGAACTCGCGGGAACACCAGAGTTTGGACAGCAAGCAAGAGGAACAGCTCGATCATGTTAGAAAGAATTTCATGTACTACGATTACTGCACCGACCCGTCCAAACACCCCATGCCGCCACCCGAGTGTCCTTAAGGGAAGGGGCTGGGAGTTAAGTAAGCAACGAACCTTGCAAACATGTTTGGCGTTTCCGTCATCGAATTGTAAGGTTCACTCTTTTAAATCTATTCGATATAATAAACCGCGGAGTCGAGAACTCGGCAGTTGCACTGATTGAGAGCAAAAAATTTCTCACAAGGCCATTTCGGCCGGACTTAGAGGAAGGGCAGTAACGTCGCATTGGTCGTCTTCCTTTAATCTAAAACTCCTGATTGAGAGCTCTTATAGCTTGTTGAGATAGCAATTGTTTGGCAAGAAGTAGCTTTTAGACAAATCATCCATTCATTGCTAGGGAGTTTACGCGATTCTAAAAGAATGTCCCGAACTCAAAAGCTTCACTGTCGGGCAAGCAAGGTCTCGACTCAAACCCGACTCTAGGGTTGCGGCGGTTGCCCGTCGAAAGGCCTTGGGCTGGCAGACCCGCGGAGGATCACCCAAACCCGACCATTTAACAGAATACACAGGAAAACCACATGAGAAGCCCGGGCTCGAGTCTCGACCATGTAAAAGATGATAGAGTAATAAGAAGATGAAACACCCTCAATTATGATAGAGTAATAAGAAGATGAAACACCCTCAATTCACACAACTTGACTCTCATTAATGACCACCATTTGCTGCGTATTATGGTGACCGTTAAGTCCACATAAATTTTTCCTTCACGCGTGCTAGTAATTTGAATTTTCCTTCGCCTTCGACCTGCAGGCGAACGTCGTTTCTTGATGCCCGGTCCGGGTGAAATCTCAGCAAGGCTCGTCTATAAGCTGCATGCACCTCCTGTGGCGAGGAACGAAAACTGCCTCCGACATGCATCCCCGGTCCACGAAGCAACGAGGCCATATTAGTGCATGTCATTTCCAGTTTAGATATCTCCTGCCATATTTCAGATTCTTATTCTCCTCGTGCTTCTTTTGTGCGGGTCTCATCTCTCCGATCCGCTGCTTTTGCCTTACTTTCCAGATCTGATAATCGCCCGGTTTCGGCTCTTCTTTTCTTCCACAACTGGCGGGCCTCTATGCAGCTGTAATTGCTGCCGCCGAGATGCCCATTCTTCTTCTGCCGCTCGCCTGTATTCGTCGGTTTCCTTGAGCATTTCCCGTCCGTTGACGATATCGTTTCAGACGCTAGGCACATAGTCACCATCTTGAGCATGTGAACAGTCCCTTTCTTCACGACTCTGAAGACTAGATGCTGATTTAGCAACCAAGTCGTCCTCTTCCACAAGAGGAATTATCGGTCCAAGTTGTTCTTCGGTTTCATCTGGACAAGCCATTGCCAGAGAGATCCTCTCCGTGAGGACCAGTTCTTTCATGCACCAGCTCATCTGGAACAGAATGGTTTGCTGCGACAACGCTTATCCCGTAAACCCTCACCCGCTTGGGCATCTCTTTCGCAATCATAAATATCCTAACTGTTCGTGTTTCCGTGTTTGATGTTCCACAAATTCGAGGGATCTATCTCGTTGAAATGCTAGACACGTTAATGAGTCATATAAGAGCAAGAATCATAGAGCAAACCTGTATAAAAGACAAGTCTTGTAATCAATTCATAAGGAGAAAGAAAAGAGAAAAAAAGGCCTATTCATCTCCTTTTCTTCATTACATGCAAGAACTCCGAATCATTCTCTTGAAACTCTTTCTTTTCATCGTACGTAATTCACTTGCCCCGAAATGACCTAGCTCAATAGGGAAATCACACTGAATTGTTACTGTCAATGTAAGAGAATTGTGAAAATTCCGAGAGTTTCGAATTCTCAAAAAAGAATCAAAGCGCCCGAGCCATAAGACTTAGATTAAACATGTGAGCCATTGAGGGCACTCTATAGACCTAATCACAAGCCAAAGTCAATTCAAATATATTAAGATTATCTGATGGAGAGAGAAAGTTTAGGCAACAAATTGAATCGGACATGGTAGCTACTTCTGAAGCTCGGCCCGAAGTTTCCTCCTTGTGCTATGGGGTGCCAAAAGTATTGAATTCGTGAAATTTTCGAAAATAGCAGATTTCTCTAAATCTGCTGTTAGCACTAATCCATTTAAGGCTGTGTTTGTTTGAGTGAGTGAATTTTCGTTGGATTAATTTTCTGGACTTTCACGCATTTCGTTTGCTGACAATGATCGATCAAGGAACCAATTACGGTTAAAGAACTTATGCATGCTTCAAGTTAGGAAAATGAATTCTCTAAGCATTTTCTTTTATCATGGATTTTTCTCCAAAACAAACAAATTCTAAGAGTTTGCCTCAGATGATTGTACTTCCTGGTAGACCTTTATTTTCTTTTGCTCGTACTTTTATGAAGATTTGACTCTTGTTCAGGAGAAAATGATCCAAAAAGTTCTTAAATCTATTGCATTTTTGCTAATTTAGTCTCGAATCTTTTTTAATTGTGCTAATTGGGTCCTAAACATTTTCACGTTTTGCTACGTCTTTTTCATTGTCTTCAGTTTGAGAAGCTACAAAAGATAAAGCTGCAAATATGCAACGAGTTATGCTAACCGTTAGAACCAGTGTACGTCACCCCCAACAAAAAGATTGAAAGAGCATATGGAAAATTTTAAGTACAATCATCTTCTGAATTCTCAAACAGAATCTGCAGATACACTTCATTCCTGTCTCTCCATACCTAGTTCCAGGAAAAATATATAGCAGGGTTTTTGCTTCCTGGGAGGATAAATGATGAAGAGATGGATCTGAATAGACATTTATACGGGTGGAATCCAGAAGAAGCCTATTTGTTTTATATATATATATATTCGCACGGTCCTGCGCGTACGATGATATGTGTAAAATCTTGAGTCATTAATTTGAACTTCCATTTTCGGGCGATAACCAAGGTCGAGACTTTTATTTTATTAATATTTCATATTCTTCGAGTGCCTAGATATGAGTTATGGTCAATGAATTGTAGCTATAAATAATAATCGTTAGATGTGATAATTCACCGCAATCTTTCAATTAGGAATATGGATGGAACTAGAGTAGATCTTGGAACAGACCTAGAACATGAGACAGGGTAGGTTTTAGGTTTCGGGGGTATGCAGCGTAGATTTCAGCTTTCGAAAAACGGTGAATCGGTTCCGACGGGTAAGTTCAAAGTTCCAGGTGAACGCTAAAAGAACCTCAAACTGCTCATTCCTAGACATTTGGACCCTAATTATTCATAATAAGTAATGATGTTTTATTCGCCGTCGGTTTGAGATTGTAATACGTCGTGCCCAGGTTTTCTAGATATAGACAATGTCATGTCAAGATATCGATATAAAAAGACAGAATGATCAACGATTGAAGTGTATGCGTGGATATTAATGTGCCTAGGAATATCGAATCGCGTGTATACCGATGCACGCGTCTAACGAATTTATAGAGCGTTGAATTTTGGTAGATCTCGCGCGGGAATTCGCTCAATTCATGGCACGCGATTCATCGAATTCGTATCTGCGTAACAAATTCTAGTTATGCTGATGATGCTTCTATACAACCAACTTTACGTAAGACATCTCTTTTTTTCTTCTTAGGACAGCTACTTTTGGGCCTGTGTGATGTCAACACCGCTGTGGCCGTGCACGACTTGTTCTTTGTTTCTGCTGACCAAGAGAGAATCATATAAACCCTTTAATCAGCAAAATCCGAGCATGTTTTTTCCCAATTTTTTACACAATAATGGCCCAAAAAATAGGCTCCCGCTAGCATGATAGTTTGACAAGATCTGTCATTATTTCTGACCCCGCAATTTTTTAATTAACAAGTGTTTTATGCAGAATACGCGGTAATGGTGCGTAAATCTACGATCAGAAATAACGCGACAAGATCACAAACCGTCGAGAGGCATTTTCCTAAAAAACAAATGTATTAAGTTATAGAAAATAAAAGCTAGAAACCAATCCCCGATTAGAAGAAGAAGAAGAAGAAGTAATTAGAAACATCCCACCTATTATGTTCTCTCGAATCTAATTACAAATAATTTCTTTTTAATGCTCTTTAATGGGTATCGCGAATAGATTTGCCTAATTATTCATGAAGAGAAAATCACGTCAATGAACAATAATTAGCATCTTAATTAAAAAGATAAGAACACTAATGACGTGCGGGAGAGGCAAAGGATGACTCAAGAAGAAGATGATGACGGTGGTGTTGGTTCCGCCTCACGCTTTTTTTGCCTATTTAAGTTCATGGGACGAAGACGACATTCCGACAACTTTTTTGCTCTTTATATACACGTGATAAACTGCCCTTTCCACTAAACGCAGACACAACAGGAACAAGTGCAAGGCGCACGAATCCGATCGATCGACGCGGCGATGGCGCTCCCGAAGTTTGCCGGCTTTCTCCTCCTCCTCCTCCTCCTCCTCTTCATCGGCGGAGCGGTTCACGCGAGTGGCACGGGCTTCTTCGATCAAAGCTACCGCGTAAAATGGGGTTACGATCACGTGGCGCCTTTGGATAACGGCCAGGAAGTTCAGCTCTCGATGGATGCTTCTTCTGGTTATCTGAATTACTCTCGATCCTCCTCTCACGTGTTGTGATTTTTCTTTCTTCAGTGTAATGAATTGAAATCGACTGTGATGGAGGGTGTTTAGTTAGATCCGCTCCAACGTTTTCGGATGGAAATGGTAATATGCATGTCTTCTCGTAACTCGCTGTTGGAGTGTGCATGAACATGATCTTTTGCGTATTGCCATTGAAGAATGATTTAACCCTAAGATCTCCTTTTGAATCTTTCAATTATTACCGAGAAAATTTCGTCTTTAAACCCTTTTATAAACATTTGAAAATTAAAAAAAAAAAAGGGTTTATAAGGAGAGGTAATACTAATACATTGATGATGGTTTGACATTAAATTTGGCAATTCATTTTATAGCATATGTTTTGATACTATTTTCGACTTTTGAATAATGTGTGTGTTTTGCGTAGGGTCGGGTTTCGAATCGAAGAATAGCTACAGATCCGGATTTTTCGACATGGAGATAAAGCTACCGGGGACGAATTCCGCCGGAGTTGTCACCACTTTCTATGTGAACCCCATTCTCTTGCCCCTTTACCTCTACTTCAATCATCTCACGAAAAACACACGTTCAACCCCAGAGTCAATAATTGCAACATGTGATATTTATATAAAGTCTGGTCGGTACGAACCACGGCTTGGGTTTATGTCGCATACACATAATCCTAAAAATGCTACTTTTCAAGATCGGAGCCCGCCAACTTGTTTGAATACAACAGCATACGTATCATGCAAACATGCGCCGTCATCACACAACTCTCTCTCTATATAAATATGAATATGCATGTATGTATGTATGTATGTATCTATTGCGAGAAATGTATATGCGAGAAGAATGAAAATCAAATTTGCGATTTTTTTTTTTTGGGAAAATATGTCATAAGGTGGTTACAGTCAAATTGGATTGCTAGTTAATATGTTTGGATATGGGCAGCTGATTTCCCACGAGGGGGATAGGCATGATGAGATGGACTTCGAGTTCCTGGGCAACAAGGAAGGCAAACCGATCACGCTGCAGACCAACGTGTACGCAGAAGGAGTTGGCGATAGGGAACAAAGGATTCTTCTCTGGTTCGATCTGACAGCTGATTTCCACTCTTACAAGATCCTCTGGAACGATCATCAGATCGTGTAAGGAAGGAAACACTTTCCTTTCTCTCTCTCATGTTGGCGAACACATGCTGCTACTGCTGCTGCTGCTTAGCTTCTGATCTTGGAACAGGTTTTATGTGGACGACATCCCCATAAGAGTGTTCAAGAACAACACGCGGATCGGAGTGCCCTACCCGGCGCGGCCCATGCAGATAGAGGCGAGCCTGTGGAACGGAGACGACTGGGCGACCGGACCAAGATAGACTGGCGCTATGCGACGTTCCGAGCCTGTTACCGAGGCTTCGACATCTCCGGCTGCGAGTCCCGGGGCCTGGACGCCCGCGGCTGTGATTCCCCAGCCTACTGGTGGAACTCGCCTGAACACTGGGCTTTGGACGAAGCGCAAGAGCGGCGGCTCGAGGACACGAGGAAGAGTTACATGAACTACGACTACTGCGCCGACAGGTCCCGATACCCGGTGCCGCCACCCGAGTGTCTGAACAGTTCGGAAGGGAAGGGACAAGCTCCAGATTGAGAGGCTCTTCTAGCTGAACTGCCGATATACCAATCATCAATTCATAGCTCAGCTCTACTTCTCAAATCCCGATCGACCACTAGGCTCGTCAGCTCCAGAATAACCACTGTCACGAGAAAACAAAATTTATATGTTGCTCCTGGATTATCGCTAATAAGACTATTTACACCTCTTTCCCTCTCTCCTCCTCAATTTAATCACACACAAAAAAAAAAATCATCCGCTGGGAAGTCCAATCATGAAATCAAAAGCGTCACTAAAAAATCCACAGAAAACATGACTTCTAACAAAATAGAGAATTTCAAAATATTGAGACATATTGTATATTAAATGTATATTTTATAAATTATTATATGTATGTGAAAAGATCAACATTGAATTTTATTTTTCTTCTTCCGTTAGGGATTCCCGGTTAGTTTTTTTTTTTTTACCGACTGGATATATTAATTTTAAGATTACTGAATATATGATTTAAGTATACATTTTTTTAATAAATTCACATTTTGATCCCTAATTTATCGAAAATGCTTAAAATTGACCTCATAAGTGTCGAAATGGCTTATCGAGATATTGGACTCGCGTGTGCCGGGCGTATCCGAAGCATTGATCACGTGTTATTCGCATGTTGAATAGTGTCGGACATGATACGAAAGCCTCCGAAGAATGTTGGTGTTACCTAGCTGAAAATGGAGTATACGAGATGATCGATGGACCGGCGAGCGAGGATTCGATTCAAACCGGACCCTAGGGCGCTCGTACAAAGCCGACCGTTTACTGATACACTGGGAAAACCACATGATATAAGCGGGGGCTAGACCATGTAAAAGTGCTAGTCGTCAACAGCCTTCAAGCCGATTCCCAAATTCTCGCCCGGGTATGTGCATGCAAAACTTCCAAAATCAGTAATTGAAGGAAAAATAGTTAGTTCATTTGTTTCGACGGGGAATGTGACACCCACCACCAACATCATTTCCCTCTTCCCCATGCCACCCACCACCCACTCTCTCTCCTCCTTTCCTCCCCCCCCCCTTTTCTTTTGTCTCGCCACCAGCCCTCTCCCCCCACGTGCTCTCTCTCTCCCTCCTTCTTCCTCTCTTCTTTTTCTTTTTCTTCTTCTTTTTCTTTTTCTTTTTCTTCTTCTTCCCTCTTTCGTTTTTCTTCCGGTTCTGCGACACTCCACCCCCTCACCAAATCTGTTGTCGCCAAGATAGAACCGCAGCCCGCGCTCCACCTCCACCACGAACCAGGCGTTGTCCCGGCTCGCCCAACCGCCGAGCGACCCACCGTCCGTCGTCGCGTCGCCAACTTGAGCTCCCGAACAGCCACCTACGTTCATTAACGTCTCCGTCCCGGTCGCCTGCCAGCCCGACCACCTCCTCCACGGTTGTAGTCCACCTCGTCCCGGCCACCATTGACCCGCGAGCCTCTCGCCATCGCCCAACTCCTCAACCCGTCGTCGTCCCAGCCCGGCTCGGTCGCGAGACCCCGACCTCTAGATCTGTGGACCCGAAATCTCGCCCCTCGGTTTCCCCTCACCCGACGTCCCGGCCACTCGGATCCGGCCCCGCGACCCTCACCGTGAGGCCATCCTCCGCCGCCGGCCGTGAGCCGCCGTGCTCGAGGCCGCCCCGCGACCCACGACCCCAACCCGAGCACCCTTCCATCTCGGCCGTGACCCTAGATCCGCGAGCCCGGAGAGCCGACACCGTTGATCCGAGCCATCCTTCGTCGTCGCCGCCGAAATCGCAGCCCCATCGTCGTCCCGCGAGCGCACAAATAAATTTCCGTTCGGTGAACGGTGTTCGGGTGAACAATTGCCTCGCCGGTCGTGAACGTGATGTTCCGGTCGTGAACAGTAATTTTCGACACCGGTCTCAAAGTTCGTGCCGAAGAATTTTTCAAGATTCTCCGATCGTCGTTGGGCCAAGCCGAGTTCGTATCGCCGTCGCTCGAGTTGAGATCGCCCGAGCTATTGAATTTGTGAGTTGACCCTAATCCTTGGTTAGGGCGCTAATTGCGCCTAGGATTAGTTAATTAGCCGGTAAGGTATTGAGGTAGGTTTGATTATGGCCGGATTAGTTAGAAACCCGGTTTAGGGTAAATGGCCATAATCGATTAAACTAGAATTGGCTGTGGGCTAGTTGATGTTAGATGATTGATTGTGTCTTGTGATTTGATCGCGAGCGAGCGATAGGTTAAGAACGAGCGATCGATTGGCATTTTTAAATCAAATTGGCTAATCAATGACTCGCACGAAAATGAGCCTTATGGGGCAGAATTGAAATGGCTTATTGTGTGGGATTGATGATTGTGTTTTGGGGCGGTTCGCCTCGTTGAAATGCTCGTTGAGTGGATTGGTGTTGTTTGGGGATTAATTATCCCGTGTGATCTTGCCATATTTAATTGGTAGTTTGCATTCATATGACCGTGTGCGAGATCAAAGATATAATTTGGCATTAAAATGGCCTTGGGCCGAGTCGTTGAGCACGTCGTGTGAGCATCCGCCCTAAATCAAAAAGAATAAATTGATTGATGTGTCGGGTGTCTTGCATGGTCATATGAAGGAACGATGATGGGTTTTCTGGCAAGTTCGTTTTGTACACGGAGTACACACTAGTTACCATTTTCATATGGGACCACACGACTTGCCGAAGCACGATAATTCATGCCCCGTATGGTACGTACGATTTTAAGGGATTATCGGATGCCGGTCGCAGCTTGTGATGGACCGAAGCCCCGTATAGGGATGCCTACTTGCCGTCCTGTGCAGGTGCACCTGGATACACCGCTTGTAGTAGCCGTTGCGAGAGGGAAAAGGAACGTAGCCTGGTCCCGCGGAAGAATGCGGGATCGCATTATTTGTGAGAGTCGATCACGCCGGTCGCGTGGATCCTCATCACTGTGGCGCCTCATCACCGTGGCGCCAAGGGCGCGATCATCGTTAATAAATGGACTTGTGTGGTGTCCAGTGCATGCTTGTGAGTGTGATGCGTGTCCGGTTGTTTGTCCGATGTGGCTGTCGAGTGGAGTCAAGCATTGCATTATGTGTAGCTAAAGGCCGGTAAGTATGCGTGTGGGTGATTATTGCCATGTGATATGATTGTTGGATATATGGTTATATCGTGATTTTTATAATGCTCGTGGTTAGGATGTTTTGGGCGAATCAGGTATCCTAACCGAGCTTAGGCTTGATTCACCGAGATTTATATATCACCCCGTTGTGGGAACCATTTTTCAGGCCCCAGTGATGGAGCTTTATGGATACCAAGGCCAGGTTATGAGGGTAGTCTTTTTGGAGTAGATGAGAGGTAAATCTTATCCGAACTAGTAACCTTTTGAGGTCTTAGTGAGCTGCCCCGAAGTGTGGGGTTATATGTATTTCGTAGCCCAAGTAGGGTTAAGACTCATCTACTGTCCCGTAATCGTGGATGTTACTTTTGACTATTTTCCTTGGTATGTATTTCCTGCTATGCTATCCCTATTTGTTTATATGTTGTCCGGGAGTAAACCGTTTCCGCATGCGTATATAATCGAAAGGTCGATAGCGCGCCCGGGACGTTATCCTTCGTGACCTCGTGGCGATTTGGTAGGGATGTCGCGGGCTCGAGAGTCGGGCGTGACATCCCCGCCCAAGGTGGTATCGAGCAAGGTCGGCTCGATCCATCTTGTCATTGGCTTGGAGTAATAAGGAGCGATGGGATATGGGATAGTTAGTAGGACTTTTATCGCTATGCATGTGATTGTTATTGTGTGTTAAGCTTTGGGGTCGCCTTCCGACGCGTGATGACAGCGTGTTGACATCATTTCGCATAATGAGCGGGCGCGGTAGGAGAGCACCTCGAGTACCTCGAAGGAGGCCCGTGAGGGCGGTAGATGAGATCGCCGATGTTGGAACGGCACCTCCCGTTGCACCTCCCGTAGCCTGGTCCCGCTCGACAATAGCCGACTATGGCGAAGTTATGCAAGCTTTAGGAGCTATGGGAGAGAGGATAGAGCAGCAGGTAAGGAATCAAACGCTGCGCCGCCGCGCTGCTTGAAGCCCCACCTATAATTCCACCCGTAATTCCGCCAGTGGAGGTGCCACCCTGGCGGTAATTGAGGATCGGAGAGCTCAAAAGCTGGTGGAAAACTTTCTTAAGTTGAAGCCGCCACAGCTTCTCTAGAAGCGGAGACCCCGAGGCTGCCACCCAATGGATTCAAGGATTGGAGAAAGTGTTTAACTTGCTTAGATGCTCAAATGAGGATAAGGTAGTCCCGGCCGTCTATCAACTAGAGGGTAACACCAAGAATCGGTGGGGAGCCGTCAAGGATAGAATTTTCCCGAAGGTACGGTCCCGATGTGGGATGCCTTTGTGGAGGCTTTTAATAATAAGTATTTCTCGAGGACAACTAGAGAGCATAAGGTAGCCGAGTTCTTTCGTCTCCGCCAGAATCGGATGATCGTCGATCAATATGAAGCTAAGTTCTCCGAATTGTCTAAGTATGCTTCGAGATTGATCGAGGACCCCGAGGATAGGGCTAGAAAGTTCGGGGACGGACTAAAGCCCGAGATTAAGAGTATTCTAGCGCCGTTCAACCTTCGTAACTATGATGACCTTTATGAGAGGGCGCCGATAGTGGAGCAGGACTTAGCCGAGAGAACCGCCGCATCCGAGTCGCGGTTTGCATCCTCAAGTAGATTTGAGAAGAGGCAAGGGAAGAAGCCTATGTATGGAGGCGGACATCACATCCCACCCAATCGCAGAGAGCGATCAATAAACCCGTTTCCCACCAGAGTGAGGTGTGCGATGCATGTCACCGAAAACATGGACCTGGTCCATGCCCGTATAGGAATGGAGCTCGCTTTGGATGTGGCCCGGTGGGCCATCAGGTGAAGGATCGCCCGCAGAGGCAGCAGGAAGGAAGGCGAGCGCCACAACCGAGAGGACCACTAAGGGGAGCCGCGCCACCAAACTTCCCGAATCGTCCACAGCTCAAGGAAGGGTGTTTGCCGTCACCCGTGAAGAGGCGAAGGATTCGCCGATCGTTACAGTGCGGTCCTCTTGCATAATCAAGTCGCCTATGCTTTATTTGATCCGGGTGCTACGCATTCCTTTGTGGCTGATAGATTTGTTAAACTGGGCTGATTTGAATGTGGTACCATTAAATGTTGTTTTCAACGTGTCTACACCTTTAAAGGATAGTGTGGTAGGCTGCAAAAGGTGTCCTGGTTGTAGACTAGTTGTAGCTGGTCATGAAAGTGAGATAGATCTTATTGTACCGGAGATGTACGATTTTGATCCGATCGTGGGCATGGATTGGTTGACGAAGCAAAGGGCTACAATGGATTGCTATCGTAAGGCGATTCGATTTAGGCCGTTGAGTGGCGCCGCTTTGAATTTGTGGGAAATCGAGGAGAAACCTCGGCGTAACGATCTCGTCGCTAGAGGCGACCCGTTTATTGGAGAGTGGTTGCCAAGGTTATTTGGTCAGCGAGAGTGGATATGTCCACGTGGAGGAAAGGAAGTTAGAGGATATTGTTTGTAGTATGTGAATTTTCGGATGTTTTCCCCAAAGAGTTGCCTGGATTGCCTCCGGAAAGAGAAATAGAATTTGTGATAGAACTAGCCCATGAGACGGAGCCAATCTCTAAGGCGCCGTATAGGATGGCATTGTCGAACCGAAGGAACTCAAGGTGCGGATGCAAGAGTTCTTGGATAAAGGGTTCATTCGTCCTAGTGCATCACCTTGGGGAGCGCCGCTTTTGTTTGTAAAGAAGAAGGATGGGTCGATGAGGTTGTGTATAGACTATCGACGGTTGAATCGAGTGACGATAAAGAATAAGTACCCACCGCCGAGGATTGATGATCCGTTCGATCGGTTGCAAGGAGTATCGGTATTCTCTAAGATCGATCTATGGACGGGATACCATCGAGTTGAGAATTAAAAAGGAGGATGTGCCAAAAACAGCGTTCGGGACGCGTTATGGACACTATGAGTTCACAAGTGATGCCGTTTGGTCTTACGAATGCTCCTGCTGCTTTTATGGATCCGATGAACAGGGGTGTTCAAAGAGTTCTTGGATCTCTTTGTGATCGTATTTATAGACGACATTCTGGTGTACTCGAAGAGCCTAGAGGAGCACGAGCAACATCTAAGGGTAGTTTTGGAAACTCTAAGGGTACATCGACTTTATGCGAAGTTTAGCAAGTGCGAGTTTTGGTTAACTCGTGTGGCGTTCCTAGGCCACGTGGTCTCGGGAGAAGGAATTGAAGTAGATCTATCGAAGATCGAAGCGATTATGGATTGGACAAGACCGAAGACAATGACGGAGATCATAAGCTTCTTGGGTTTGGCGAGGCTATTATAGACGTTTCGTGGAAAGATTTTCAGCTATAGCCTCACCTTTAACTAAGCTATTGAAGAAAGACGCAAAGTTTGGAGTGGACAGACAAATGTGAGCGTAGTTTTCAAGAGCTTAAACATAAGGCGACTACGGCTCCGGTGTTGACGATTCCGTCCGGCTCTGGAGGTTTCGAGATTTACAGTGATGCGTCTCTCGAGGTTTGGGTTGTGTGCTGATGCAACATGGAAGGGTAGTAGCGTATGCGTCTCGCCGTTGAGACCCCACGAGTTGAACTATCCGACGCACGATCCGGAGTTGGCTGCGGTCGTGTTCGCCTTGAAGATTTGGAGGCATTATCCGATTGGAGAAAGTTTTCAAGTATATACCGATCATCGAGCTTGAAGTACCTATTCTCTCGAAAAGAGTTGAACATGAGGCGTCGATGGATGGAGCTGCTCAAGGATTATGATTGTGAAATATTGTATCATCCGGGTAAGGCGAATAAGGTTGCAGATGCCCCGAGTAGAAAATCGGTGATTGCTCAATTATGTGTTAGTGAATGGCGTCGCTTGAGCAAGTAAGAGACTCGACTTCAAGTTGGAGATAAGTCGGCTGTCGAGTCCGGTAGCTACATTGAGAATTGAGCCGAAGTGCGGAGACTAGAATAAGGGCCCCTGCAATCGACGGACCCTATTGTTCGAAGATCCTTCGAGAAGACGCAGCTAAGCGAAGGGTTGATTTTCAAGTGGCCGAGGATGGGATACCGAAGTTTAGGGGACGTCTAGTTGTGCCGATCGATGAAAGTCTAAGGGAGGATATCCTATCGAGGCACATCGTAGCGCTTATAGTATCCATCCCGGAAGTACGAAGATGTATCGAAATTTGAAGCAACACTACTTGGTGGAATGGAATGAAGGCGAGATATAGCCAAGTATGTGGCTAAGTGTCCGACACATCCCGAAAGTCAAGGCGCAAAGACCTTTGTAAGCTTGGAGGACCGTTGCAACCCTTGGAGATTCCAGAGTGGAAATGGGAGCATGTTACGATGGACTTCGTGATGGGATTGCCAAGAAGTCGGAGAGGACATGATTCGATATGGATTGTTGTGGGCCATTGACGAAGTCGGCACACTTCATTCCAAAGTGAGAAAAGATTTTGCCTTGGGACAGATATGCGAACGTATGTGAGGCATATCGTGAGATCGCATGGAGTACCCGTGACGATCACCTCGGATCGTGATCCCAAGTTCATTGCCACATTTTGGAAAAGTCTCAGACCGTTTTGGGAACGAAGCTTCGGTTCAAGACGACCTATCATCCGCAAACAGATGGTCGATGCGAAAGGACAATTCGACTACTGGAGGATATGTTGAGAGCTTGTGTCTTGGATTTTAAGGGCATTGGGAAGAACGATTGCATTTAGTTGAATTTGCCTACAATAACAGCTTTTTAACAGAAGTATCAAGATGGCGCCATTCGAGGCATTGTATGGCGGGCGTGCGGGACGCCGCTTGTTGGGATGAAGTAGGCGAAAGAAAAATCACTGGTCCCGAGTTGGTACAAGCCTATGGAAGTCATCAAAGTTATCGAGACAGATCGAAGACCGCCCAAAGTCGCCGAGAAGAGCTATGCGAGATAGGAGGCGTAGACCTCTAGAATTTCAAGTGGGCGATCATGTTTTTCCAAGGTGTCGCCTATGAGAGGGACATCCCGTTTTGGCAAGAAAGGAAAGTTGAGCCCTAGATATGTTGGGCCTTTTGAGATTTTGGAGCGGATTGGAAATCTGCATATCGTCTTGCGTTACCGCCAAGACTGGCTCAAGTGCATAATGTATTCCACGTGTCGATGTTGAGAAAGTACGAACCGGATCCCGCTCATGTGCTTTGAGTTATGAAGAAATCAAGCTAGATGAACGAGCTGCATATGTGAAACAGCCGGTCAGGATCGTGGATAGGAAAGAACAAGTGCTCCGGAGTAAGACGATTCCGCTAGTGAAAGTGGTTTGGCAACACCATGGACTTGAAGGAGCTACATGAGAGAACGAGGAAGTTATGAAGAGCAGCCTACGCGTATCTTTTTGAAGAGTCGTGATCATCTTTGTAATTTCGGGGACGAAATTTTCTAAGGTGGGGAGAGTTGTGACACCCACCACCAACATCATTTCCCTCTTCCCCATGCCACCCACCACCCACTCTCTCTCCTCCTTTCCTCCCCCCCCTTTTTCTTTTGTCTCGCCACCAGCCCCTCCCCCACGCGCTTTCTCTCTCCCTCTCCTTCTTCCTCTCTTCTTTTTCTTTTTCTTCTTCTTCTTCTTCTTCTTCTTCCCTCTTTCGTTTTTCTTCCCGGTTCTGCGACACTCCACCCCCTCACCAAATCATTGCGCCAAGATAGAACCGTAGCCGCGCTCCACCTCCACCACGAACCAGGCGTTGTCCCGGCTCGCCCAACCGCCGAGCCAGCCACCGTCCGTCGTCGCGTGCGCCAACTTGAGCTCCCGAACAGGCCACCTACGTTCGTTAACGTCTCCGTCCCGGCCGCCCAAGCGCTAGCCACCTCCTCCACGGTTGCGATCCCACTTTCGTCCCGGCCACCACCGACCCGCGAGCCTCCGCCATCGCCCAACTCCTCAACCCGTCGTCGTCCCAGCCCGGCTCGATCGCGAGACCCCGCGACCTCTAGATCTCGTGGACCCGAAACCTCGCCCCCTCGGTTTCCCCTCACCCGACGTCTCGGCCACCGGGATCCGGCCCCGCGACCCTCACCGTGAGGCCATCCTCCAGCCGCCACCGTGAGCCGCCGTGCTCGAGGCCGCCCCGCGACCCACGACCCCAACCCGAGCCCCCTTCCATCTCGGCCGTGACCCTAGATCCGCGAGCCCGGAGAGCCGACACCGTTGATCCGAGCCATCCTTCGTCGTCGCCGCCAAATCGCAGCCCCATCGTCGTCCCGCGAGCCATGAATCGAAATTTCCGTTCGGTGAACGAGTGTTCGGGTGAATAGGCCTCGCCTGTCGTGAACAGTGTTTCCGGTCGTGAATGGTAATTTTCGACACCGGTCTCAAAGTTCGTGCCGAAGAATTTTCAAGATTCTCCGATCGTCGTTGGGCCAAGCCGAGTTCGTATCGCCGTCGCTCGAGTTGAGATCGCCCGAGCTATTGAATTTGTGAGTTGACCCTAATCCTTGGTTAGGGCGCTAATTGCGCCTAGGATTAGTTAATTAGCCGGTAAGGTATTGAGGTAGGTTTGATTATGGCCGGATTAGTTAGAAACCCGATTTAGGGTAAATGGCCATAATCGATTAAACTAGAATTGGCGTGGCTAGTTGATGTTAGATGATTGATTGTGTCTTTGTGATTTGATCGCGAGCGAGCGATAGGTTAAGAACGAGCGATCGATTGGCATTTTTAAATCAAATTGGCTAATCAATGACTCGCACGAAAATGAGCCTTATGGGGCGAATTGAAATGGCTTATTGTGTGGGATTGATGATTGTGTTTTGGGGCGGTTCGCCTCGTTGAAATGCTCGTTGAGTGGATTGGTGTTGTTTGGGGATTAATTATCCCGTGTGATCTTGCCATATTTAATTGGTAGTTTGCATTCATATGACCGTGTGCGTATCAAAGATATAATTTGGCATTAAAATGGCCTTGGGCCGAGTCGTTGAGCGAGTCGTTGAGCACGTCGTGTGAGCATCCGCCCTAAATCAAAAAGAATAAATTGATTGATGTGTCGGGTGTCTTTGCATGGTCATATGAAGGAACGATGATGGGTTTTCCCGGCAAGTTCGTTTTGTACACGGAGTACACACTGTACCATTTTCATATGGGACCACACGACTTGCCGAAGCACGATAATTCATGCCCCGTATGGTACGTACGATTTTAAGGGATTATCGGATGCCGGTCGCAGCTTGTGATGGACCGAAGCCCCGTATAGGGATGCCTACTTGCCGTCTTTGTGCAGGTTGCACCTTGGATACACCGCTTGTAGTAGCCGTTGCCGAGAGGGAAAAGGAACGTAGCCTTGGTCCCCGCCGGAAGAATGCGGGATCGCATTATTTGTGAGAGTCGATCACGCCGGTCGCGTGGATCCTCATCACCGTGGCGCCTCATCACTGTGGCGCCAAGGGCGCGATCATCGTTAATAAATGGACTTGTGTGGTGTCCAGTGCATGCTTGTGAGTGTGATGCGTGTCCGGTTGGTTGTCCGATGTGGCTGTCGAGTGAGTCAAGCATTGCATTATGTGTAGCTAAAGGCCGGTAAGTATGCGTGTGGGTGATTATTGCCATGTGATATGATTGTTGGATATATGGTTATATCGTGATTTTTATAATGCTCGTGGTTAGGATGTTTTGGGCGAATCGTATCCTAACCGAGCTTAGGCTTGATTCACTGAGATTTATATATCACCCCGTTGTGGGAACCATTTTTCAGGCCCCAAGTGATGGAGCTTTATGGATACCAAGGCCAGGTTATGAGGGTAGTCTTTTGGAGTAGATGAGAGGTAAATCTTATCCGAACTAGTAACCTTTTGAGGTCTTAGTGAGCCGCCCGAAGTGTGGGGTTGTATGTATTTCGTAGCCCAAGAGGTTAAGACTCATCTACCGTCCCGTAATCGTGGATGTTACTTTTGACTATTTTCCTTGGTATGTATTTCCCGCTATGCTATCCCTATTTGTTTATATGTTGTCCGGGAGTAAACCGTTTTCGCATGCGTATATAATCGAAAGGTCGATAGCGCGCCTGGGACGTTATCCTTCGTGACCTCGTGACGATTTGGTAGGGATGTCGCGGGCTCGAGAGTCGAGGCGTGACAGGAAACTTTCCATCGCCCAATCATTGATTAAGCACGAAAATTAGTGCTGGATTCGTCGCGTGTTTGGATATTAATGTGCCTAGAAACATCGAATCAGCCTATCTAGATCACTACCTAAAAAAAATCAAATAAACAGAAACACCGTATATAAATCAAGGTTAATTAAGAATATGCAATATCAAAGGAGATACATGCATCTCGGCATTCCCGAGTGATATGTAGAATTAAATAAAATATCTTAAATATCTCTAGAATATATCTAAATATTCTTAGCGGGATGTGTGTGTGTTTTTTTTGGGTTTAGCGGCATGTGTTCACTTCACGCTTTTTTTTTTTTTTTGCCTAGTTATGTTCATGGGACGACGAGAACGTTCGGACAACTTCTGCTCTTATATACATGTGATAAACTCCCCTTTTGCACTAAACACAAACGCAACAGGAACGCATACAAGGCACACGAACCTGATCGGATCGACACAGTGATGGCGCTCTCGAAGTTTGCCTTCCTTCTCCTCCTCCTTTTCATAGGCGGAGCGGTTCACAAGAGCTTTCTTCGATCAGAATTACTACGTAAGTTGGGGTTACGACCACGTCACGCCTCTGGATAACGGTCAGGAAGTTCAGCTCTCCATGGATGCTTCTTCTGGTTATCTTAATTACTCTAGATCCTCCTCTCACGACTGGTGATTTTTCTTGCTTCAATGTAATGAATTGAAATCGACGGTGATGGAGATGTTTAGTTAGATCCATTCCCATGTTTCTGGATGGAAATGGTAATATGCATGTCTTCGCGTCTCTCTGTTGGAGTGCGCGTGAACATGATCTTTTGCATATTGCAAGTGAAGAACGATTCAACCCTAAGATCTCCTTTTGAATCTTTCAATACTTACCAAAAAAAAATTCGTGTTTAAACCCTTTTATGAACATTTGAAAAAACAAAAAGGGTTATAGGGAAAAATAATACTAAAACACTAATGATGGTTTGACATTAAACTTTGCAATTCATTTTTACAGCATATGTCTTGCTATTGCTACTTGGATTTTCGACTTTTTTATAATGGGTGCAATTTTTGGAGGTTCAGGGTTCGAATCGAAGAAGAGCTACAGATATGGATTTTTCGACATGGAGATAAAGCTACCGGGGATGAAATCCGCCAGAGCAGTGACCACTTTCTATGTGAATCCCATTCTCTTGCCTCTTTATCTCTACTTTAATCATGTGATATCTATATAGTTCGGTTGATACGGACCGTGGCTTACATTTATGCCGCATATATAATCATCCTAAAAAGGCCTACTTTTAAAGATCAGAGCCAACTTGTTTGAATACAACAACATACGTATTGTGCAAGCATGCATGCATGCGCCGTTATTGCGAGACAATGCATATGCAAGAAAAATGAAACCGGAATTCGGGATTTTTTTTTTCTTTTTTGGGAAAATGGCCATGAGGTGGTTAAAATCAAATTGGAATGCTAGTTGATATGTTTGGACATGGGCAGCTGACTTCCCACGAGGATAGGAACGATGAGGTGGACTTCGAATTCTTGGGCAACAGGGAAGGCAAACCCATCTTCCTGCAGACCAATGTGTTTGCAGATGGAGTCGGTAATCGGGAACAGAGGACTCTTCTCTGGTTCGATCCGACAGCCGATTTCCACTCTTACAAGGTCATCAGATTGTGTAAGGACACACCCCTCTCCCTCTCTCTCTCTCATGTTGGGGAACGCTTGCTAGTTGCTACTAGTACAAAGTTTCTGATCTTGAAACGGGTTTTATGTGGACGACATCCCCATAATAGATTGGAGCTAGTTCAAGAACAACACACGGAACCAAGATAGATTGCAGCTAAGCGCCGTTCCGAGCCCATTACCGTGGCTTTGACATCTCCGGTTGCGAGTCCCAGGGCCAAGACACCCGCCGTTGTGATTCCTCGGCCTACTGGTGGAACTCGCGGAAACACTGGGCTTTGGACAAAGAGCAGTACAGGCAGCTCGAGGACGTGAGGAAGAATTTCATGAACTACAACTAGTGCGCCGACAGTTCCAGATACCCCGTGCCGCCACCCGAGTGTCTTTAATAGTTCTTAGATGCTGAGTATTTGGCAAGAGGAAGGTAGCTCTTAGATACGGGCAGGCCAACTGCCGATAGAACAATCATCAAGTCATACCTCTATTTCACAGTTCCCCACCACTAGGCTCGTCAGCTCCAGAATAACCACTGTCACGAGGAAAAATAAAAATTCATATGTTGCTCATGGATTACCGCTAATGAAGATTATCTACACTTCTTTCCTTCTCTACTCAATTTAACCACCCAAAAAAAAAAAAATCGTCTGCCAGGAAGTCTGCCCAATTCTAAAAGATTGTCATGAACTCGACAGCGTCACGATGGACGGGCGAGCAAGGTTTTGATTCAAACTGGGCTCTAGGGTGCCCATCGAAGGGTCCTGGGCTGGCCCCCCAAATTTTGACTCACAGAGCATCGTCCAAAGCCGAGGACCATTTACCAGAGTAGATGGGAAAACCACATGATAACCAGAGGCTAGACCATGTAAAAGAGTCTTGTCATCAGCTTCAAGCCCATTTTGAAAAAAATTAAGAGGCGTGACTCAGCCGGCCAGTCTGGCCTATGAGCAAGAATTTACACCTGGTAGGGGACCAGAGACATCACAGATATGAGCAAGTCCTGCTACACAATGGTTTGTTCACCAGAAGATCTCAAGAAACAACCGCCGGAGCCGAATCTGCAGATTCTCAACAAATTAGAGTCCCTTAAAACCTTAGTTTCCTCCAATCTTGATCAGATTACAAAAATCCGCTTGCTCTTAAATGCAAAAGGAGTAGTTTTACATATGCGTAGTATCTACGTCTACTATCGTTAATTGTCATTGTACAACGTTGACATTGGGATGTTTGCACAAGCAATGAAACAACATCCACAGGCCACAAGGAAAGTAGAAACAGAAACTTACAAAATGGGGGAACAAAGAACAGAAAACCTTATCTCACCCTTTTGCAGGATGCATACGTTACCCCTCGACCATCGTCTCTCAGTCTCTTCAAATTCTCACCCATGTATCTGCAGGCAAAACTTCCAAAATCTGTAATTGAAGGAAAATTTATTTAGTTCATTTGTTTCGACCGAAAAACTTTCCATCACCTAATCATTGATCAAGTACGAAAATTAGTACTGGGTTCATCTTGAAACCAAGCAAAGCAATGCATGATTTCATACGATAAAAGGGGTTTCAGTGATGGTGCTTGCTGTTGGCACTCACCAGAAGAGGCATCATTTATCTTCAACCTCTTGAGTAGGCTCGCTTCCTCGGACAGATGCTTCCTCTTCGAACCCAAACCGTTCTGTGTCATCAAAAAGCCGCAGCACCTGCAGTCTGTCGAATCAGCACCGGCAAAGCAGTGAGAGAGTCTTCTAAGCATGCACGATGACAAAATTCCCGCAGACGGGCCTTCCATTTGAATATAACTATATTCGTTCAACGCTAATACTATAATATGAACTACTGAACTGTCCTAAGTTTGTTTCTGATTGGTATGATGGTCAGAAGTGAGAACATTACTACTACTGCTCTTGAATCTCCACCACTAGATAAGTAGCTACATGACAGTTCAAAATGACTTGGGATTGGTAACATACGAAGAGCGCCCTAATCTGATCTAACAGAGCAATGCTTAGAATTGTAAATATTCACCTAATGAAAACCAGATACAATGTCATTGAGATCCATCAACACACGAAACGAAATGATTCAACTTAGCATATCGATCTCGATGAATGTAAATTCCGTGAAAGGAAGTAGTACCCGAATCATCGATCTTCGATCTCTTAGTAGGCTTTGAGATGTGAACCTCTTCACTCCGCCTCCTGCTTTGGCCTGAGCAATCCTCATCCTCATACTCATCCTGCTTTGGCCTACCCATCATTCCTTCAGGATCATGTCCTCCTGCGAAGAAATTCCCAATTCGTGATTTGGAATGAAAATCCACTCATGAACCAAACACACACGACACAGCCAACTAGGCTAAAATAGAAGCCTTAGTCGGTGCGAGCGAACGAGGCGGTTCGCCTGCATTCAACTGCTGAAATCGAAGTGAATCAGCTGGAAGCTTTTCTGAGCCTAAACACGGGAAGTCGTGACACTCACTTTTGCTTCCGATCCTCAAGAGCTTCCCGTCGACGAGAAGGGCGTCGCCGCCGTCTCCTCCGGTGGGCAAGCCCTTGGATGAGAAGAAGGAGAGGAGCGACCTCCAGGTGACGGAAGGCGACACCAGGTCGGCGCCTCTGCTCACGAAGTGGCCGTTGAGCTTCAGGGTCTTCGGGTCGAGCCCGAAGGCCCGGGCAATGGACCCGATGTCGAGCCTCTGCTCGTCCCTCGCGGCGATCGTGACCGTCCTCGACAGCGGCGGGCAACGCAGCTTGATCGTCCTTGCTTCCTTCTCCGACATCTCTCTCTCTTTCTCTGCTAGACCGTAGAGATGGATCGCTCCATCAAAGAGGAACTTCGTGTTGTCGTCGCCGCCTCTTCCAACGGCTTCTGGAAGTGTCGTTGTTGGAACGTCTTTTTGTTTCCATTTTTCTTTTTCATATATTTTTTTGGTCGGATATTATGTTGAGGTTTTTTTTTTTTTCTTCTTTTTTCGCGGGGTTCGGAATGTTGAGGTTGTTTCTAGCTTTCTACACAACTTTAGATCAACCTTCTAAACCGGGACGAGTCAATTTGACACAACTCTTCTGATTAAAAAAAAAATTGACACAACTCTGACCCAAAAAAAAAAAAAATTGACACGACGCTAGTTTCAAGCTTTACTAAATTTAGATACCCGATTTTGGAATCTCAACTCGAACAACTCGAGTGGGTGGTATTGCTCTCGACCTGTAAACAAGATTGGAGCGGAGCAGATTAGTCAACTATCGAAAAATAACAAGCATGTGCATTTATTAGGATTGGTAACTCAGCACTCATGTCAATGTGATATTTATACTTTGTGCTTTCTTCTCATATCGTGTTCGGTAGGGGTGTCAACGGGCCGAGTCTCGGCCCGGCCTAAGCCTTCTTTTTTCTTTTTGAAATCAAAATCAATTAACAAACCCGACAAATGAAAGAATATAAAAAAAAAATAAAAATAAATTAAATTAAAAAGAAAACATGAGTGTTAATAAAAAGTCGATGGCGGGCCGCCGAGCACCAAACCCAAACAAAAAGGCCCGAAAATTAAGTGAATTTTCGGGTTGGGCTAGGCCGGCCTGCCTAGCGCGGGCTTTTTTGACACCCCTAATGTTGGGGTACATCATTGGGTTTGATATTGTCGACTCTAGCATTAATTTCATAAATTTAACTCGTTCAAATTACGGATTGTAAAATATGTTCGCGTATTCACAATGTAATGAAGCCAGACCTCCTAAACCAACCCCATATGCCAACATTAAGTCAAAAATTAATCTTCCTTATGAGATGGACGATATTGTGACAAAGCTAAGCTTAATCAATCTATCTTATATACGATTAATAAATGCGTCGCATGCGGATTAACGTTTTCGATCCTTTTTTTTTTTCGGGGCACGCTTTACGCACGTGTAACTCGAAACATATTAATATCGTACTTCTATCGACACGACATTTTTAAATGTATTTAGATAATTTAGATACTTATAGACATATTTTACATGTCTATGCATGAGAACTTTTTGGTTATAAATGTGTTAAAGCATGTTGATTTGTTTCTAGGCCGGTTCACTAATCATTTTCCTGTACAGACTTTAGGATCGCCAGACTGAAAAGAAATAGATGGCTTTCGGCTTGCGCAGGGTCCAAATGCCTGGATGGATCCATTCTGAAACTGCTTTAGCAAAGAATCGGGAAACAACGCGAGTTCACTCTTTGGAAGCTCTATGAGCGATTTGATCTTGAATCCACTCATAGCTGTCGACACATGAATTCACCTCATCCTGTTTTGGATCTTTGTACCTCGATGATCTCCCGCCGCTAACCGGCGAAATCCCTCCGCTCAATCCTCATCCCATCTCCACGCAAAATGTTGATCCGGCCTTCCCCTCTGGGACTGCGCAACAGAGCCACCGATCCTGGTTTTAACTCGACCAGGACGCTGCAAAACGGCCTAGCTCGGACTCCTCCGATGAAGCTAGCTCGCTGCCCAAGCCCTTGCCAATACTGGGAATATTGCATTCCCCGTGAACCCACTTGGCACCTCGGGGACCACCCTCTTCCGGCCTTCGATCGGGAACAGTATGTTCAAGTACTTCTCTCGCAGGATCCTCATGGCAAAGCTCCTTGAGTTCCATAGCTTCACCGCTACAACTTTGGAACACAGTGCAGCTCGAGTTTCCCATCTCCAAGGCACCGCTTCTTTCAAGTTGGCCATTCGTTTTCAGCGACAGATAGACTAGCTGCATAGTTTGAGGGGATGGTCGGCATCAGTTGACGATCCAGGAGATGGATGAATCATCCTTTTCGATGCTCTTTCAGCACTCGAAATGCAGGTGATGGATCACCAGAGGGTTCCTAGCCCCGAATTTTGTCTGGTCAGGGTTCGGCACTAGTTCGAGGTCGCCGCCACGAGTAAGGGATGGGACATTTATCTGATGTTCACGAACTGCTACCCCGTCTGCTATGCAGTGGTTGTACTGAACCGCTAGAGCCAAGCTTCTGCATCCTAGTTCCGTTGACTACCGCAAGAAACAGAATTCGTCAACCCGGTGAATTTGAAGACGAAGAAAATGATATCACCAAGGTACTTCGAGAAAACAACCTGGAAATGTGGAAGGTGTATGTCCTTCAAGTCCTTTTCTTCTTCACCCTCTTCGTGTAGAAAAGCAATTAGCTGTTTGTACTCGGGGCTTTATCTCATAAAGCTCGCCGAGCCGACTCAATTCGCTCTCCGCTCTTGCAACGGCGACCGTGATCCCAGCTCCATCACAATCTATTTACCAGCTTCACCACAATCTATTTCCTACCTACAGCTATCTTCAGTGGCCAGCACAAGCCTCCTGGCTACAAAGTCGCAAGACTCAATTAGCATGGCGAGCGCCCGGCAGAGGATTTGGCTTATCTGGGACAAGCTCATGCGGACAGCCGGAGGGCCAAAAAAGATTACCCTCTCATTGAAACCCAGCAGGGTCAAATCGAAGTTTGACAAGATTACCGAAAGTTTGTGTTTTTTATTGACACGGAACAACAAGAAAATTAGGATAAAATTAGGAATGGACCGAAAATTGGGAATTTCTTATGAGACGAAAAAAGATTTAAGTTAAAATTGACACTAAAGCTAAAATTGAAGTTTTTTTAAGGGTACTAGGCCCTTATCTCATGGGAGTCATGGCATACAACATGCTGTGAATTTTGCCCATGATGCCAAAAAGGTCCACAGGCAATGTTCTCTTGAAAAAGAGAAGGAAGAGTTCGAGACTTGTGCAGAAGGAGCAGCATCGCTGCATTCACGATGAATTGTCAATCCCACAAGCGAGCAAGGCTCATCGAACAGCTCTTTCTTTCGGAATTTATAAATGTGGCTGACAGATTATTGTCCCTGAAAGAAAGTCAAGCTTACAGGTGCAGTTACGCACACCCATACCATGCTTGTAAACAGAGGAAAGCAGAGGTTCTCGACTTTATAACTCTACCATCTTTACTCATCTTGCTGGCATATTCGATTTTGCAAATTCTGTTTGCTAAATAGAAGATATCCAAGGAAAGACAATGCGGTTCTTTCAACTGACTGCCTAGATTTCGATGTGGAAAAAGCCAAGGTGAACGACCAAAGATGGATACAAACAGCAGAATCATACAACAGATGAACAAAAGAAACAGTAGAGACTCACAAATCAAAAACAAAATTTCATTCACCTAATGGGGGTCAAGAGTCACGACAGCTCACACTCAATCCCCTTTGCCTCCAATGCAATTCCCTGCCAAACAGTTAAGTCTTCGCGTGAAGTAATAGGAGGTATGATCGCGTCGGAACTACCAAAACTGATCCCCAAAATTTGCGAATCCCAATACTACTCAACTCCTCTGTCCTAGAGCTTGACTCTGAAGATTTTGGTTGTCTTCTAATAGGCGGTCATACTCTAGGAGCAAATCTGCAGACTGCTTCTGGAGGGCGGCAACGTGTGCTTCGGCAGTCACGACCTTCTTGTCCTTCTCTTCACATTCAAGTTTCAGTTTTTTCAAATTCTCCGACATACTGGAGATTTCTTTCCGCAGTTGCTCTATTTCCTTCGCACTTTTCCCTTCCTTTTCTTTGAGCTCCGATTGTTCTTTGCGAAGACTTTCAACCTCCTCTTTGGACACACCCTCTTTACTCCTCAACCTAATTAACTTTTGGAGGTAATGATGCACACGATCGATGACAAACCCAAGAAACAGGGTAAACCCTGTGAAGACAATGAAATGTGTTCAGAAATATGTGAAAAGGGCCACTTTTCTGAACTGATTGATGATAGAACCAAAGATATTTCGAAATAGGAATTTCTGAGTCGGACAACAGGGCACAAAAGAATAGCCAGATCAACTTTGACACCATCCTAATATTGCTACAGACAACTCGGAGACCCTAACGTAACAAACCAATGACATGAACCTACAAAGACCGATCTAGAAAAAGTGATGAATTAAACCGTCTCAATGGAGATGAATCAAACCAACTTGATGGAGTTTCATTAACATCTTAAGTGAATATAATGAACTGGTAAGTCAGTTAAGTACGAGGATATTGACCATGTAGGAGATAGGAGATAATACTCTGATTAAGACTCCACCATTTTCACAATAATTCTTCATGAGTTTGAGACCATTACAGTACTAGAAAATTCAACCCGATATGAGGAATTACATGAGAATTTGAATTTCGACATATGATAGTACCCATACCCCTTCATATGGATTTACTACCCAAAGCAACAGTCACCAAAGCATGGTTCTGTGGTAATAGAAGACACAAGTTTATGGAACAAGTTCGAAAACAGAAACTAAAATTTTCAAACACAACTTCACACAAAACATTTCAAAATTATCACCAAGTCCTCTGAGCTAATAATTGAGATCCTTTCTTTTGAGGGGAGAAAACAACTCGCAGAAGTAGCACACCCAGTCAAAAATAAATTAAACGAACAGATAAAAAATCTAACATCCACAGATGTGCATAACCACAGTATTCGCCACATCTAATATCTCACATTTCATTTCAATAATATGACCCTTTTGGCCATCTGCACTCTTCTTAGAAAATGAACCGCGTCCCCAACAAGAGTATCAGTAGATAAGCAAAAAGACCACTCAGATATAAAGGTGTCCTGCTCCTTCCACCAAACAAGAACATCTTGCACATTTTTCAGGGTCCTCTAGGGCATCAAGCAAAGTGGTTCTTCAGTGGAGCTCACGCAACAATAAAGGGACAAACCATTCTATATATGCTCTTCCTGAGAACCAACATTCGAACCAAATAAAGGGAACCATTGCAGGGCAACTATTTGACCACTCGCGACATGAAGCCATATCATTTCCAACTTAGTCCGATAATTTCAAAGTTATTCCACTCCAATTATCCCATCAATGATTGCTCACAGGAATGACCTCGGTAGAAATTGTGTAAAGAAGCGTGATACCAACATCCTTGAATTACATCTACACCGGACCACATTACGAATACTATAAATCAACGCAATGATTAACTCAAAAGCCATTATCTTTGGTCTCCAATTAGCCTCATCCATACCACATAATGAATGCTCAACTCCACACACACACCCACACACACATACACACACGGAGCGAGAGAAAGAGCATACCCATGAGTGAGGCCTCGAGCAAGTGGGTCCTCCACAGGACCTGATCCATGGGAGACATGGTGCCGAGCTTCGCACCTTTGTTCTGGATTTTGACAATGCTCATGAGGCTCGACAACAATATCACAGACATCGTACCAGCTATCGTCTTCACAGTGGCAGGACCTTTCCCCATTTTCAACTGCTCCAAGCTCTTCATCACAAGCTCCCTCAGCGGCCCAATCTTCACCAACATCAAGAACAACAGAACCCCCTCCACAAATAGAACGAAGAACAGAAGCTGAATCATCTCTCGCTTCCGAAAAAACCGCAATACCCACCTCACACGATCAGCTAAAAAAGCCCCGACTTTTACCAGATTCGCATTGCCTTGCTACGAGAGAACGACCAAAAAAGATTACACAAGTTGGGTCTTTCCCTTCAGATCTCGAGAGGGCATTGCCACGATAATTTATCACGTCGAACGAATTTCTCCTCTCACCCAGTGAAAAAGCAGAGGCTGAAACATTCTGTTTGCAAAACCCCTCGAAAAGATTTAGCTGCTTCTTCAGTGGGATCTCATCCCCTGGGGACAATCTTGAGAACCCACTTCAAAGCAGCGATTTTTATCTTCGGAGTGGACGGCACGATGATGCGAGGCCATAGATCTGAGCAATTTAGCAGCGAAATGAGAACTTGTTTGCTGTTTTCCAGGCTAAAAAGTGATTACTTTGGGGGTAAAAAGGAGGAAGCAGAAAAGCACAAAGATATAATAGTCGGATCAAGCACAGTTTTTGGTCCACAATGTGTTACTGTTTTATGAAAATTGATCCTTTAAATCCTTTGTTGTACTATTAAATCCTCAGTTCTTATCGCAGTGCACGGTCAAGTTTTTCCATTATTTACCGTCAAGCTATATTATTGTTGACATGATAAAAAATTTAACACGTGGCGATGATATATTTTTTTAACATTGATAATTGAGAAAATGATAAAGAAAAACATAGAAATAGAAATAAAAAGAGACAGGAAAAGGTTGGGCACCATTGCCCGCCGGTCGGCGAGCCGCCGAGCGCCCAACCACCTCCGGCAATAGGAGTGAGCCTTCGACCCTCGTCTACTTAAGAAAAAAGGAGAGATGTAATTTAAAAAAGATATCCACATTTGGATTTCAACCTTAGCTCGCCATGGTGATGGTCACTGACCCTCTCGTATTCTTGGCAAGGAGATCGAAAGACTTAGATTTCACAAAGAGATAAAGATAGAGGACTCGGTTGCCAAATGAAAATAAAAAAATTAAGGACTAAATTGCATAAAAAAATAACATGGAGGACCGGAATTGGAGTTAACCCTATGATCGTCAATAAAGGAACGCAAGATTGGGATCCGGTGGATAGAAAAGCAACTTTGCTTAGGAGAGGCGTGTCAAAGTAAGGAATCGAATTTGTGATATATTAAATTAGTGCATTCGGCCGAATTAATCTTTTTCTTTTTAATTTTCTAGATTAGATTAATGCATTTCTCAAGATAGGAAAGCACATAAAACATTAGATATCAAACATATGTGGACGACACTTTGACATGTGTTCCCATCAACTATGCATCACATTACAATACTGAATTACGACGAACTTTGCATGGCTGTGTCGCCGCTTTGAATTATTAACAATACAGTAAAATGTTATTATGTTATTATTTAGATCGTTATGGAAGGTAAATTTTTTGCTCAACTATGATCCACATGGATCGGGTTTATCGTAACAATTGATGTGTGAATTTCACATGACCAATCGACGTGATTGTAATGGGTTTATGGATTTGGATCCAAGTAAGAGCTTCTCGTTTTAGAGGGGATTTTTGGAAGAAAAAAAAAAATTAGTGTGGTTAGACTTTTTTTTTTGTTTGGCGGGGGGGCTAGAGTTTGTGGGCAAATTTCGGGCTTGACTATGGTCCACGGCCCGCCAAGGCCCGATCGTCTTTACAGAGAAGACAGATTTTCCAATTGCCTGAACGGGCCCGGATACGGACTTTCCGACCCGACATGGGATTCGATCCACCCCGATTGACCAGGGCTTGCCACCTAAGCCATGTCGTGCAATCGTCATGTCATGTAAATTATTAAGCGAAAATCCCAAATCGTCTCACTTCTCGTTTTTCATAATTTCGTCAAAAGTCAAAACTGTCGATCGCTCTCTCCTCACCAAGGGACGCTCCAATTCGCACATGTTTGATAACCGTTGGCACTAACTTTTGGTTATTATTGACAAGCGATAAGTTTAATGTACAAGCGTAGAGTTTGATTAATAATGAACAAAATAATCACCGACCCGAAGAAAATCGACAACTCGTCAATGAAGCCGTCGACAACACAACGTGAAATTATCAAAAATAGTCTTAAAGTTTCTCGATAAAGCCATCGGCCTCGACGGCGAGCGAACGATGCGAAGATAATCGTTATTTGGTTATGTCATATCCGTAGTAATTCCGATAATCATTAAAAGGGAGTTAGCGGTTCTTTTAAATTCTGTTTGTAAGGGTTATAAATACCCAAAGTATACATTTTGTAAAGCCCCCTCAATGAATCAAATAACTCAATATTCTTGCAAATTTATATTTATCTTTACTTTTTTGCAATTTATCTTTTCCGTATCTGTAGTTGCAGTTCATATACTTCGTTGTCAAATCTTGATTGTAAGGTCGTTTAAATTCTGATGTTGTATCTCTATTGTCGCACTTCGTTATCAATTAAAGTCCGACAAACTATTTTATACTTCGTTGCTTATTAAATTCGACGAGACATATCTAATTCTCGTGATTCATGAGACTCGTGTTCGGAATCGCCACACAACCCGTCTCCCCTTAATGAAAACCGAAGAATCAATTCCGATGAAAGGTATTCCGTCGACAAATCATTTTTGGCAAAACAATAACTAACCAATTCAAACAATGAGACCGTTTAATTTTTTTCGACCAAAATAGCATCCCCAAAGACCGGGAAGAAGCTCTTCGTCGTTTGCCGATGGCCTTCAAAATAGCGTCAGGCGGCTCATGAAATTTACTCATCCTCCTCCCTCCATCCGTGATTTTAAAGAAGACGAAGAAAGAACAGAAATTGCAGGAAATATCCGAAACGACATGAAGAACAGACGACGACGACGACGACGACGAAGCAGCAGCAAGGAGCAAACGACGTCGTACCAGTTCTCAGCGAGGGCGATTGATTTGGCCAGACACTGCGTTGACGTTTGGACAACGAGAGGACGAGTCTAGAGTCTGGACGAGTGCATGTCACGTTCATTTCTCATCTCCGCTTGACCGGTCATCATGTTCAAGCTCACACGCACGACAATCCATCAGCCATTCTTTTCTAAGGAAATTTTAAATAAGGACGTAAAGTGAATGAAGGCTTGAAGTGGAATCCGGATCGCCTAACATTAAGATTTCCGTGACATACATGACATTACCGAAATTAGGTCTTCCAAATGAAAATGGACGGCCTGATTTGACTACGTTTGGGATTCAAAATTTTTCAAACCCCAAAAAAATTCCCGCCCATATTTTTTTCCTTCTTTTAACACATGACGTGGCTTAAATCAAGGCGATTCATTTTCATTTGGACGGTCTAATTTGAATAATGTCACGCACGTCACGAAAATCCAAATGTTAGGCGATCCAAATCCCTTAAAATGTCATCTTTATTTCAAAGAAGGGTGCGGTCAAATGGTATTTTCGTCTTTTATCGTTTAAAATATTTTTTCATTTTTTTTTCCTTTTTCTTTCCCCTCTCCCAAACATCACCAGCCTTTGGCAAGAGTTGCCTCACGGGATCCGTCGAGGAAAGTGATGTACTTAGAGTGCGCGAAGTCGGAATGGGCTGAAATTTGGTCGGTTATAAAGAAATGGGCCTGGATCGAAACTTACTGCTATACTATGATCGACGTTGTTTTTTTGAGTTTCTGGAGTCATTTAGATAGGTTTTCGGGTAATTTTTGTTTTTAGGCAATTTTTATAAATTTACTGGCATTTTTATAATTTTGTGTTTTCTATTGTAATTTAGGGTTAATACCGTATAAAAGGGTGTTTAGGGTTACAAGTGAAGGAGATTTTTACAAACTTTAACATTCTATCAAATTTGATATTCGTGTTTGAGAGAACAAATTGTTCCTCGTTATCGATTCTTAATTCTTCTGTTTACTCAATTTCCATTGCATTTTTACATCAAAAAGCCCTTGCCGTTCGGGAAAGATGTCATGTGATGAGTCAAACGCCAAGACCTAAACTACCAAGGAGGGGGAGGGGGAGGGGGAGGGGAGGGCCAAACTAATAAATGCGAAAAGCCGATGATGAAGCTGATTAATTATGTACAAGAAAGGACGCACAAGCCATGTAAAGTGGCCCTCACTAGACCAGGCAAGGCCGGCGTCCGGGCGAGGGCAACGTAGCCCCACCCTCGGGTGAGGCAACCCTTGCTCGACGCCGGTCTAGGGGGGCGATCCTTGCCTAAGTCCGGCGATGGCTATTGAAGGAGAAAGAAAAAGGAAAAGGAAAAAAAATTAAAACAATAAAAGACGAAAATACCCCTTTAGCCAAGTCATTATTTGATACAAAAAGGGCACTTTAGGCTTTTCTTTGAAACAAATGCTCGTTCAAATCCTTATTTAAAAAAAAAAAAAGAAGACTTCAGGCTCTTATCCGAAATTTTTCCTTCTTTTTTTTTGAAGAAAAAGAGAGAGAGAGAGAGAGAGAGAGGCCCTTTTTTCTTAAATAAAAGATATTGCTGGTCGATAGAAAACTCACTATGAATCTTTGAATTGATTGCCTTATGGCGAATTGGTATCTCCGATCTAAATTCTATGTTGCGCCAACATGGCACGCCGACACGTAAATTCCAAAAAAATAGAGAATTTCGACACGTTGGGACACATTATTTATTATACATATATTTTTATATATACATGATAAATTGTTGTTTCATTATTTTCGATAATAATAACACTATAAAATCATAATAGGTCTTTTTTCTTGTTGTCCTTGCTTGTAATTAATCCGAACAAAAGAAATTATAAGCAAGAGAAGAATTTCTTGAGCGTGAGAGATGAATGTATTATCACTTAAAACAGAATCAACCCTACCACAAAGAGAAGAATTTATTGAGCGTGGGCAAAGTTCCATCACATGTATGGGCTCAAGGTCTAATTTGAGATGATGACTCTGCACTCAAGAGCTATTCACAAATTGGAGCCCTATTCCTGGAGAGAGATTTAGGTCAAGTCCTAAGCGAAAGAAAATATGATCCGCTCGCCGCCATCACCACCCTCTCCAACACACACGCACATAGAATGCAAGGCGATTCCAACATTTCTTCTCATCCCTAAAGGAGCACAGCTACGTCAGCTACGCCAAGATTGCCACGGCTGGCGGGTTCACGACGTCGACCTCATGCTCCTCAAGGCGACCACCCGGCTCCCCTAACGACCTCCACTCCCCGAGCGGCACGTGCTCGAGCTCTTGAAGATCTCCTCCATCTCCCCTTCTCCTTCCTCTTGTGCTCCCTCGGCTCGCTTGCCGGCTGGGTAGCTCCGGACGCTCCCCGGAGCCAGCCCTTTGCGGTTCGAACTTCCGTGGAAGTGGTCCGTCGAATTCCTCTCCCTTCCACGCGTCGCCCTCAACCACCATGAGAGGTAGAAATTTAGGTCAGAAAAATTTGAGTCTTTTCAATTTTGACTCATCTCACTCTCGGACACGTGAGTCCGAGCCGTGTCTGTTCGCTTGACCAAGTGTCGAAACTCGAGCGGTCCGGCCGTGTCGGTGCAACATAGCCTAAATCTACCATGCGATAAAATCCATGTATATTAACACAATTGAATTTTCTACGTCGATTTGTCATTCTTCACGTCATATCGTTTGTCGGCCACGTCTGTTGGCACGTATATATTTTAACAAGGTATTAAGCGGAATGTTTGAGTCGGGGATACCAATTTAGGTCTTTTTCGTGAGATATGAATTTGTTTTAAGGTAGATGTATTAACTACCGGTTAGAGATTTTTTATGTGAGACGAAGTTAATTTTTGTTAAATATATTATGGGGTACCAATTTGAGATTTTTAAAATTGTTAATGGCATAATTATAATCGTATTATCCGTCGGTGAACCAATTTACAAAAAACTTCCTTTTTTTTATATATATTTTTATCTTGGATGGTCTACATCATCCATTACCTGTTCAAATGACGACATAAACTCTGACCAAAATAAAAAATGACGACATAAACTAAAATGGTGTCTTCTCAAAGAATGGTACAATTGCTTCAAAATGAAAATTTGAACGATCCCAAAGGTTTTCCTCTGTTAAAACCAAAACGAAAACTACCTACCAAGTACGGAAATCAGCACGGTGACTTCCCAATTAATCTTTACAGAATTACATGTACGACATTCGTAACACGATTCAATACGAATGTCAACATAGTTTTCCAAATTTTACGAAGCACCAACAAAGGAGGACGAATTCAAAACAGAGCAAAGGGCAAAGGGACAAAAAGGGGGTCGGCCCGGTCGGGTTTGGTAGGTACGCGTGTAATTTTTTGCAAAGTCAATGGCTGAAGAGCGAGTGTTTTGTCCCGGACACGTGAACTCACGGCGACCCCGTCAAGTAACCGCGGAGAAACCTCGGACCGTCGAGACTTTTGAACCAATCACTACAGCCGGTGTCCGTCGAACTTTTAACGCCAGTACTTAGAGAAACCGATTTTGTTCTTTTTTTTCTGATTAAAACTCCATTTATTTCGTAAAAAATAATATATTTCTACAAAATACATTTTGGAGAGTCATTTTTTAGAAAAATGAAAATAATTTTGGCATATTTTGGTAAATTTTTTCTAGATAGACTTTCGTTATTCAAGCGTTAATAGCTTGAGTATTACTCAAATACTTAATTTCGCAAGAAGTAGTATATTTCTAGAAAATATTTTTTGGGGAGTCATTTTTTAGGAAAATGATAATATTTTTTGCATGTTTGGCAAGAAAATTTTTCTAGACGGACTTTCATTATTTAACCGCCACTAACTTGTGTAGTACTCAAATACTTAATTTCGTGTTCTGATTTTCAAAAGCGTGCGGGGGCAAATTACGCGCAGCTGACCATCTCTGGAAACAGCAGAAACAGCTCTGGCGATAGCCTTTTCTTGAAAGCAAGGGAAAAGAGGGACGGTTTTTTTTTTTTTTTTTTGGCTATGGAAGAAGAGGGACGTTAACAGCGAAGTTGTTGATGCGGTTGAGACCGGAGGCGAAACGGGAGCGGGACCTGTTCAAGCCGCGATGGAGAATAGTCAAACTTTGACCTGGCCACACGAGTCAACGGTTGATATAAACCCCCCCTCCTCCTCCTCCTCCTCCTCCTTCTGTCCAGGAAACCAACTCCTATTCCCGCTCCCTGTCCTCCGATTGCCGGGTCGCCTGAGAAGTTTCGCCGGAGGATTCTTTCGGGCCTGCTCGGCTCCTACTTTCGTCCAGGATTCAATTCAAGCATTGTTTGTATTTGCTTGAGGCTGGTGGGAGAAAGGGAAAATGGCTGTGAGTATTGTTTCTGTTTCGACCCTGTTCCGCTTCCGGATTTCCGCGATGTCCGGTCACGATCTTTTTACAAGCCTTGTGGCTCGTGCATTTCTGCGAATTTGATTGGGCGGCACATTTCGTGCTCCAGGGCATTAGTTCATCCATTCCCTCATGTTCTTGTTGTCAGGATTCCAATTATTTCTGTTGCATCTGTTTCATCCTTCTGCTTCTGTTTTTCTTGTTGGTTCTGAATCAGCTTATGTTTAGATGATGGGTTGACCACTGTGAATTGAGCTCATGACATGGGAAGAATCAAGAGACATCTCGAAAGACATTGGTAGAAAATTCGGACACTTTTGAATGATAATTGACGATCTCTTACCGGTTCTACATTTGTTCTGAATTCCCTGTTGATTAATGTCTTTTACATATCCTTTCCGGAAAAAGGAAAAAAGGAAGAAGAAAATTCTGGGAAATCTTTCGCAGGCTTAATCACTTATTGAATGTTCTGCTTGAATAAATTCTGTTTCTCTGTACATCGGAAGAGTTGAAACTCAGTCGATTGCTTCGGAATTCAGCGCCTCATCCTGTCATTAGATTCCCCACCCTGGATCTTCTAGCTTAACAACGCCCTTTAGTTTTCCCTGGATTCGATTCCTTAGGACAGCATTCTCTAGATAGCTCTGTACAGCGCAAGCTATGAATGGTGTCGCTCGAGGCATGCTTCCTGCCTGAGACGTCCAATTGCGGCTAATATCGGGGGTCATCCGCCAAAGCTTTTCCAGAGCAACACTGCTTAACAGCGTGTTAATTTCTGAACAATCACCTCTTGCAAAACAAAGTGACAGCCTCTTCAGTTAACTGTCCTAGATTGTCACCTCCCTGCTGTTCCAATAATTCCGTTTGTATCTGCTGAAAAAGCCAGGTTAAATAGGCAATGTAAGGATTGGATGTCGATTAAATTGTTGTCTCTTCATTTGTTCGGAATCTTAAGTTGCCAGTGCTTGCTAAAATCGACTTATGTAATGTGATGTTCTTCCTTTTTTCGGCGCTTCTTGTGTGGAGGCGCTAGCTGGAGAGAGCTTGTGTTCGTGTCAGATCAATGTGTTCGTGCTAAATCCTGTACACGTATTCTCCATCCTAAAATGGCTATTCTGATTGTGGCAGCAACGTTCGCAGCAGCGTTCACGCGTACCCCAGTTTGGCAAATGGAACACCAACGAGGACATTGCATATACGGTCTGCTTCGACAAAGCACGCGAGCAACGGGGCGGCAGCGGCATGAAAGTGGGGAACCCCAATGACCCGCAAGAGAACCCGGACTTGCATCTCAATGGTGCACCAAAGTCCAAGTTTGCTCCTCCTGAAGCTTATAAACCCAGAGTTGCCACCGAGGAGCCGAGAGGACAGTCCAACGACCCCTCGGCGCGTAAAGACAATGCAGCATCTCGGACTAATGACTCGAGACACCAGCAATTCCAGTCCCATGGGGCTGCCTATGGTGAGCCTCACAAGAGGCACGCTGGAACCAATAATGGTTATGATCACAGCGCCGACCGGTCGCCTCTTCATCACCAAGAAAAAGCTTCAGGCGGAGCTGCTCATGGGAGCAGCCCTGGGGCCTATGGAAGATCCCGAATGAGAGCAGACAATACCGTAAGATCCAAAGCTGAACCCAAACTCCCTCTTTTCTGATTCTTATGTTCTTTCCTCTTACTTGTCTAAATACTCAAGACCTGCATGTCGAATCCAAGCTGCGTATCATCGTAGTGAATCGTGATGTCGAGTTTCTACTTTCTATTGATTTTCGCCTCTTAACGCGTGTTCTGTCCGATAAACAGCCTAGCGGCGGTGCTGCGGTTCCGAGATTTGGCGAATGGAATGTTAACGACCGTGCATCGGGCGATGGTTACACCACTGTTTTCAACAGAATAAAGGAAGAGAAGCAGAGGCGCCCCATGGCAGCAATGTCGCCCGGTCAGAACGTCCATGCATCGCCCTACACCGGCGACGGGAAGCTGAGTCCAAGGGACAATCCCAAGGTATAGTCTCGCTGTTTCACATGAAGGGCGCATAATTTCAAGCTCGGACTTACTTTCAATTTCATGTTGATTTGTTAACTTCATGGCTAAGGTTTCCTTTCATGAAACCTGGGCAAGTGCCTCAGTTCCTTAAGCAACTTACCACAGATTCTTCTTTTTGCCCACACCTAGAACCTGTGAAAGATTCATTTTTGTACTTTTAAGACTTTCTGAGATGCTGAGGCCGCCGATTTTTTATGTCGGCATCAGCATCTGCCCGTCGGCGGTGACAGCAATACGAGAACGGTGTCGGTAGTGGTGATGGACGGCAGCGGCCGTACTCTCGTCGAGTCATAATTGACTAACCCGATTGTACATGGTCGGCGCGACTGCGCCAAACACTCCACAGAGGAAACATTCATGTTTTTTAGACCGCTCTTCTTGCGAATTTTTCGCTCGTTCTTGCACCGTACTTAACGTCGTCGCCCGCATACATTTTGCAGGGTTGCTGCTTCCCCTGGATGTGAAGTTGAGGGCCTGCAAACTCGGTCGTCGCGAGGGGCGGGGCCACCGCGAAGTGTAAATATCTTTGAAGGATCATCTGCCTTTCGGAGAGTTTACTTCTTTGATTCATCATCATTGATTGTTTTTTTTTTTCCAACCTCTGTTGCAACTCCCGTCATGTTACTAGATGATGTAATGTAGTAGCCTTGTTACTGTGAAACGATCGTATTCCTGCGTGTATCGTTTAGTGCTTTAATAAATAATCAATTCTTTTTCACGGTTTCGAACTTTCAAGTGCTTTAATAAATAATCAATTCCCCCTCCTCTCAAGTCACACCCAAAAAGAAAAAAAAAAAAGAAAGAAAAGCCAAATCGCGCCACGTGGCAAGCCTGCGTGCTGAAAACATATGTGGCGCCACTTTTTGAAAATTGAACAAAAATCCGAAATTTCAAACAACTTTCGCTTCTTCGAACTTTAGCCGCCTCCTCCATCATTTGCCAGAGACGACGAACCAGGACAACCCCCCTCTCTCGTCTTCCTCCGGCACAAGCTTCTCTGCTCGCTGGTCGCTCCGGTGGCGTACAGGGGCTACGAGGTTCGATCCCAAGCTCTTTCTGGAGGTTATCTCACTCTCGCTCGCTGTCTTCTCCTTTCTTGTATCGCATCACCATGAGCTTGATTGTCCAACCGAGGCTCCGTAGTCGAGGCACGAGCTGGATCTGTCCGGCGCTCTAGGCCTTCTACCTTTTTCCTCTGCGGAAGTTCCCGTGCCGTGTTTGCTCGAGTCCGATTCCGGAGTTTCCGCTCGTTCGGCGAGAGGAAATTCGCCGTCTTGAATTTGAAGAAATCATGGTGCGGGAGCAACGGGTGGAGTCTTTCTACACTCGGCTGCGCGAATCTGCCCTGTCCTCGGCCGATTCTCCTCTCCTTATTTTCCCGTCGACCTCCGATGTCGACTCCCTCTGCGCTCTCAAGGTCATTTTCCATGTGCTCGAGTCCGATTCGGTGCAGTACGCTTGCTATCCGGTGTCGTCGTTTCGGGAGATACACAAGTATGCCGGGACCAGCATGAGTGCTGAGGAGGGCGCGGGTGCCGTCACGATGCTCTTGATAAATTGGGGGTGCCACCGCGACCTGCGCAGCGTCTTGGATTTGGGGCCTGGAGCTAGGGTTTTCGTTGTGGATAGTCACCGTCCGATTCATTTGCGTAATTTGAGCGAGGGCAATGATCAGGTGGTTGTACTTTATACTCGGGATGACGAAAACCAGGCCGATTTGGCCTATGATTTTGATGTCTCGGCTTTGGCTAATGCTAGCGATTTGATGAGTGATGACGAAATCGATGATGGAGCTTCGGAAAGTGAAGAGGAAAATGACAGCGATAGCGAGGAAGAGGAAAGTAGGACTGCCTCTAGGAAGCGAAGGAAGGTCTCTGAAGAAAATGCGGATGACCCGGTTCAGCTTTTCAGGAAGCTGAAGAAAGAGTACTACCGCATGGGGACCTTTCATGGGAAGCCTTCCGGATGTTTGATGTATGATCTGTCACATTCTTTGAGGAAGAATACGAATGAATTGCTCTGGTTAGCTTGTGTTTCCTTGACAGATCAGTTTGTTCATGAGCGGTTAACAGATGAGAGGTACCTAGCTGGGGTTATGGAGCTTGAGCAGCATATTAACAGCTCAGGGAACTTGGACACCGTTACTTCTGTTACTCTCAAGGATGGCACTAAGATTCGTGCTCCAGATTCCTCTCGGATAGCATATGAAGACGAGCCGAGGCTGATGTTATTGCAGGAATGGAACTTATTTGATTCCATGCTGTGTTCTTCCTACATAGCACCTAAATTAAAGACGTGGAGCGACAATGGGATGAAAAAGCTCAAACTTCTCCTTGCCCGTATGGGCTTCGCACTCGTGGATTGCCAACAAAAGTATCAGTACATGAACCTCGAAGTGAAAAGAAAGATGAAAGATGAGTTCGAGCGGTTTCTACCTGAGTATGGGCTCAGTGACTTCTACTATAGAAGTTTTCTGAGACTCCATGGTTATAGTTCAAGGGTGTCTGCAGCAGACGTGGTATATGGAGTCACTGCACTGCTGGAGTCCTTTGTGAAATCTGATGGTTCTTGTGCTTCCAAGCAGTTCGGGGTGGCCTACGATGCCTTGTCATTGAGCAACTTGGACAAGCTGAAAGCCGGTATGCAACATGCTATCAAGATACAACGAGCCATTCTAAGACAGGGAAGTGGAGCCATTACTAAGAGTGGCTCAATAAGAAGTGGCAGGAAATTTAGATGGGTGAAGCTTGAAGATTCAGTTGACACAAAGTTGTTAGGGTATCCACAGGCTTTGACTAAGTTCTGTTACTTCCTGATGGATGCACTAAAAGAAAAGGGGGCAAGAATGAAGCCTCTACTTTGTGCTTGCTTATCACAGGAGCCTAATAAGGTTTTAATTGTTGGGGTTTGCGGGAAGCCTCGGCTTGGGGCAGTGCAGGGTAATGCTTTTGGTATTGCATTCAGAAACGCTGCTGAGGAAATTGGAGCTGAATTCTTTCATGAGCTCTTTGAATCTTCGTGGATAGTTTTGGATTCAAGTGCAGTTAACTCTTTCATGATCAGGTTGACAGAGAAATTGTAGAACTGTACTTTGTCCAAGATTTGTGTGATTTTGTCTTGGAAACGCCGGGTAGGCATGTTTCACCAACATCTTTGGCTTGCTGAAACAAAAAATAAAGGTTACACTCTAGCCAATTGTATAACCTTGGAAGTTGGAACAGTTTACGTGTCACTATTTTGTAGAATGATGTTAACTTTTCTCTTCTCTTTTTGTACCCTAGAATTTTCTCCTCTGAAACTCCAGGGTCCTTCTTGGATTATCCTTAGGGGCTGACATTGCTTGTCTGTTTAATTTTACAAATGCTGCAGAAACATTCCATTCAGAAAGAAGAAGATACCTGTTTTACCTTTTGTTGTGCTTTGCTGTTGTGTGCTTTAAGTTCTTCTCCACCTGTGAGATTTTGCTTGCACCCTCTACTTTGCTACGTTGGAGATTAGGGAGTTTATTGTTCTAGGGAAGTCAGTGGTCCTATGAAAAGATGCAGCCAATTACTTGAGTGCCCAAAAAATGGGTTTCATGCGTCTTTATTGGCTGCAGATATAGTGTTATTATTGATTTTTGGATCTTTCAAGCTTCATGAGATTACTTTATACATTGCATATTACGGCGAGAAGGGCTTGTGGACTCTCTGACCGTCTGATGCTACGCCAGTCCATTGCTGACATTTTCATTAGCTGCTCTGATTGGTTTTGGTAATACGCTGTGTTTGCCCTTGTGATGAACTAGGCGAGGTAGGTGATGGCTTATTTAGAGCAATCAGGCAGTGAACTTCTCTTGGAACCTGGGCAACGATTTCTACCATCGTAGGTAATCTTGCTATCATGGCTCACCGGGTCTTTTCTTGATTCATCTCTTGTTGGTCTTCTCGAAGGCAGAGGATTTCTTGGTAATTCGAAGCAAGGATTTCTGTATCCGTCCGGTATCTGCTAGTTTTACCATTCTGCGGATTATAGTATATTTCCCGAGTTTGCCCATTTTTAATCAGATTTTTCCTAGCGAAGATAAATCAGCTACCATAGCCGATCTCAGGATCTCCATCGGCTGGTCTCTCTCTTTGGCGAATAATCATTATTTATTTCTTCATGTGTTTGGGAGCTGCATTTTTGAACGGTCGAGAATCTGGAGATTGCGATAGTTCTTGCTGACAGTAGGACGACAGGGTTGCTCGTAAAAGTCAGTCTAGGACTTGTCCAATGAGTTTAGTAGCTGTTTTTGCAGTCCGCAAAGGCTTAATGGGGTCAATCGTACTTCTAAGAGCAAATAGACAACTTCTGTTGCCAGGATGATGTAGTTCTTCCCATAGTTCATGAGTTTTTTGCGCTCGTATCGACTTATACATCGTTCTTTAAAGATGCAAGAGTTGGCTTTCACTTCAGCTTGGCTCAGGGCAGACTCCGGCCAGAAACTCGAAATATGAAAGAAAGGCAGTATAGAGAAGCAATGAATCATATAGTAGATCACAGGACAAGGAGAGTCAGGAGTGGGTATCTTATCGCTATCAGATCTGTTAAGGCAGTGTAGAGAAGTACTCAACCAAGAGGAGGTAGCCTTGTCTTCATTGGACTAGTATTTGATTTGAAGGAAGCTGTGTTAATGGCGTTTGTCCTAGACGGCCACTATTTTCATGAACAGAAGAAAATAACATGGCAACCATCCCGCAATCTGAATCCTTTCTTTACCAAGTAGAATTTCTCATCTTCTAGTTTCACGTAGGAACCCGTTCCTCCTTTGGGAAAAAGTCCAACGTAGGACGTTTTCTGTTCTCAGGATGTTTGTCAAAAGCAAACGATGGACGTTCGTCGAGAATTCAGCATGTTATTTTCACGAGTTAAAAAAACTGAGAAGTATTATTTCGATGGGAATTGTTGGACTGCTAGGGTGGTAAATTGGAAAAAGACCCAGATCTTGGGTAAAATCTCCATTTGTCACCAACCAAACATTTCTTGTGAAAATAGTTTTTGTAGCCGACGTTGTTTCTAATAAAGATCCATCACATTGATGGTCCTGGAAGTCCGCATCTTGCGTCTTGAAACCCTCTTCTTTTCCTCTCGGCAGGGATTGATTCAACACGGGGCGACACGGAGAAACATAAGTCGCCGCTTCCACTAATCCCGAGTTCACCGAATTAGAGAATTCATTGAGCTCTGATGTCGACATAACCTTTATCAACATAAACCAATAAGCAGCAATGGACTTGAAACCCTTGGGAAAATTCTAAAATTTGCAGATTCCAAATAGGTATGTAGATGCTCAAGACAGACAAACTGCAACTTGTTATTGAGATTTCACTACTACGCAGAATTCCAAACACTAGATAATCTTTAAGATGACCATGTCTTCAGTTCACTTCCTAAACCATTGTCCCCCTGTCTTCAACATATCACTTGAATGCTTTTCCCAAGCAGCTGACATTTCGAATTAAAAAACTCAAAACATTTCAGCATGCATTCCTTTACTACCAAGAGCTACCTCTAATAATTCTCCTCGTGAAAAATGAAATGAAAACCTTATGCTCACAGCATGAAAGGTTACAAACTCAAGTCTCGGGACTACGAGGCGGCCTTAAGGCACCTCGGATAAGTACAGTGAGTACACAAATCTCTCTCTCGTTTTTTCTCTCGGCACAAGTGTCACAGTTCTAAATGCAGAAGAAAAACTACAAGCGAGCAATGATGGGATTTGGCAGCACAGAAAATCCTCGTGAAGAATGACAAATACAAATCACAAATGGTCATTTTACATGCGATAAAAAAAAACGAGTTACCTCATAGGCTTCTTTCTCCACTGGGTGCGGCCACGGTTTATTTCTAGGCCATCAGCAGACAACCTAAGTAAGTGGAGAAACTGGCAATAATCTTCTGCCGCTGGAGATGCAGCCGATCCATTGGTGCCTTTGAGCTGTGAGGTGGCCTCTGAGTTCTCGTCTGGTTCATGACTGCTGAGCGAATCGACAATATCATCGTGCTGACACTCACGCCTGTAATCCAGTGTGATCATTTGCAGTTCGTAGGAGTCGATAATTTCTTGAGGCATGCTCTGTCATAATGACAACATAGAAAGTATTTCAAAGGAAGGTTGATTGTAGGATTTACAGGATATGAGAGATACTGAGGAACATTTCAAAAACTGCTGATGTCTTCATCTCTACAAATTAGTGGGACAAGAAAAACTTCTGAAGACAGAGACAGCAACAGTTCTTGATATATGAGGCCAAGCCAAAGCCTCTATCGTTGTTCTTCTTCTGTGACACCTTTCGGCAAATTAACAGAAAGCAGCACAAAAAAATAACGTTTCTGAAAATTTTGTGGCCCACTTGGTGATAGCAGGAACAAAGAAAAAGCTATTCCCACAGGAAAGGCAAGCCTTAGTAAAACTGTGGGCATATGATTTCAACTTCCTAATGAGGCAGATATAACGATGAGGAACCTGACCTAGATGCAGGTTGCAAGGATTTAATTCTCAACACGACTTCTCTTGAAAGCAAGGTGCGTGCAGCAAAACAGAGGCAATTAGAAGAAGAACCTTGATTCAGCCATGTTAGAAGTATGAGGCATGTCCAACGTAGTGGATATGAAAGAAGGCCTGCAACTCTTACCTCTAGAACCCATCCAATGTAGGTGACGTTGTTGACATGTTGGTTCATGTCCAGATCAGCTCGTCTAGGCTGTGGTTGTGGGGAGCACAATAATTAATGAAAAGATGTGAATAAATCCGGGGAACTCATATGAGTTAATCAACTTACAACAAGCCCCAGCCTCGAGTACTGAACAGGGTCTTCCAACTTAGCTATTTTTTTCAAGCTGCCATTGTTCTTCTCTGGGAAAGCTAATCTGCAAATCAAATAAACATGAGCTTTAACGTGTACGTCAAAGAATATTCAGTAAAAATGAGATATTTACCACGCATTACGTATGTTAAAGAAGGTAAACAGGTTTAGGGTATTAAGTAGGTTATCTCTCCATGCTATATAAGCTATGTAATCTGAGTGAGTGAAAATATAGCGCTTTCTGTTTGGGTCTCCCTCTCTCCACTAACGATCCACCCCAAAATCTAAACAGTACAAAAAGGAAATCTTCCATAATCAACATTTTGGAGGAATTATGTTTTAAAAACTTTTCAAAGAAACCATCCACCATTGCTGTACATTAGATACAAATAACAAAATCTCCAGCAAACAAAGTAGCAGTGACTCAGGAGCATAATCTAAAAGGGCCAAAGATATGACTTACATTTTATTATGCAGAGTCATTTATAGTACTTATTCACATATTTTGGGAGGAAAAAAAGGCCAAATGGTTTTGGAATCTGGTCAATCGTTGGAAATTATGTCTGAGAGTATGTCTCCAGACATGCGGGAATATCAAGCATTTGATTATATTTAACACAACATGCACAATATCCCAATGATATTACTTTTAGAAGTAAGAAGAATTTTAAAGATCCTAGGCTGGGTATCACATTGTAACTTTTTTCAGTCCCTGGCATCCCAAAGGTGCAATGCTATGCTTCTGCAAATTTGTAATAATACCACTTTTGGGGATTGGTCCACAGTCCACAGAACTAGAGTAGATGACTTCAGGCGTGTTCTTCGAATCCAGAGAAATTTCTGACTGATGAGGCAAACCAACCATCTAGCAGAGTTTTCACACTTTCATGCACATATTTAAGTAGTTCTTATCACTCCTGCACCTACATTATCACCTAACCTGGGTATCACTATAGCATGGCAAAAGGCCCCTTGCTAATATAAGCTCCTTCCTCAATATACTTGTATTGAATCGAATGCTGCAGTTTCTAGTGTGATCATACTCGAGTTCAAGTAATGCGTGACAGAGTATAATCGACAAAGATGATATTTATGCCTATAACACGAACACAAATGTACCTTGATTCTCGTGGACAGAAAATCAGATACTCATCACGAACATCATCGTCGACTTTCTGAAGTCTTCTAGTTTCTTGATTCATCATGACCCACTTGCTGAAAATCAGATGGTTGAACTGGTGAGCCAAAGTACCACGTATATAATCCAAACTAAAAAATTACCAACAGTATGTGTTTTTAACTGCCATTGCAGGGGAATTTCTTTTTACAAGGAGCTTATATAAGGTAGAGCTTCAATATCAAATTAAGGGAAAATATGTGCATGTACATCCATTCGCCCACATACATATCCCATATACATGTCTATACATTTATCTCTTCTGCTTGAAGTTTTAAAGAAGAACATATAAACCTATGGCTCACCCAAGAAAACCCCAAGATAGCATCAGAAAAAAGGAACACCACTACTTCTGTCAGAGATGAGGTTTCTTCATGCTAACCTCAAAACTATCCTGAATATGAATGTCTTAAACATATAGATATAGAACAATGCAGAATGGATGCAGTGTTGCTTCAGCAACCCCAAGGTAATTGACCACAAGCTACTTGATCAGTACAAAAAAGCCTTTGCCAAGCAGGAGAAATAATATTATTTCCACCATCCGATGGCAATTGACCCCATTTTTATAAACAAAACATGGAAAAACCAGTTTAACTCTTCCTGGACGTATAAGGTAACTTAGGAAAACAGACATGAGAGAGCAGCATCACCAACACCAGCTCGCGCTTCAAAGAAACGAACAAGTTTACCTAGTAGCTCTTCCAATAACTTGACCAGTTGCATAGTCCTTGATTATCCAGTCTCGTCTAGTTCCGATCCTGCCTTCTCCTTGACACCACGTCTCTATTTCCACCACATCACTCCTGACTCAAATGACACACTACTATCAGAGTATGAATAACAATCCTACTACCAGAGTATGTATAACAATCCTAAACGCAAACGTTGGATGTGAAATATAAAAGTAGCCAAACTTACCAAGTCGGGTATTTGTATATTTCAATATGCATGCGGGCAGTTACCCATATGAGATTCAGTTTCCGCATTGTAGGGGTTGTCGCAAATCCATCAGTCGAAAATCCAACACTCTGAGCATGATTACCCCCAACCTCCTGCAATGCAGATATCATTAAGTTTAACCACTAATTCTTACTGCAAAAAGCAACTTGAGGCAACTCTTTCCAAATAGGAAAAAAGAAGAAGAAATTTTCCTACTGCCATAATGAGCCCATCGATCTATCCAGATGTTGGATCAACACATTGCGTTGACGGAAGTTACGATGTTTGAAATGAGGATTAAGCCATGGGGAGTACTCAATATCATTCAGCCAAATCCTAAACACAGCGACAAATACCAACTACTCTATTGTGGGATTTCTCAAAATCCAGATGTAGTAAGCAATTCATAGCAATAATTAAAAAATTGCTACAGCTAAACCAAGATGCATGCTGGTTTGCATGTAGGACACAGAACCAATCCCTCCCTCCAACACTAAAGAAAAAGCACTTTGCTTCACGGGCTGTTAACTTCGGTTTTGAATTACTCAAATACACCAGATCCACAACTCATATAGCCATTCGCAGAAAGTCCCAGAAAATCTCCTCAATCACGCTCGAAATCTCAACTTGCCCAAAACCCGTCAAAAGAAAGTCAAATCAATTCGAGACACTGAGCACACAAACCTGCAACAGATTGGCGATGGTCTCGACGGTGGCCGTCTTGTTCATCCCCACCTCGTAGCACCTCACTATGAACCTCTCCTTGTACGACAGCCCGTCCTCGGTCAAGCTGCCCAACCTGAGGCTGTCGGCCAAGCTGCCCGGGCCGGGCTCGACCCGGGCCGGCCCGTCCGAGACTACCGCCAAGGTCGGAGCTTTGCCAGCCGGGGAGCAAGAGACGACGGCGGCGGCGGCTGCTCTCCGCCGGGACGGGAGGAGCCCGGGCTTCGATGGGTCGAGGAATCTGCATTGGGCGAGGGCTTGAATCTGGTCCGGGGCATTACACGACAACTTCAACATCTCCGGAGAAGGGTCGGCGGTGGTCGCGAGCGCGCGGGCGGGCAGGGGGTGATGTGGAGAGGTAATTTTGTGGCTTGCGAGGCCGCGAGTCTTATAAGGAGATGCAGATGCGAGGCGACCGTGGGATTGTCGTGGGACTGTTGGAGCTTTCGTGTCTGGACGATCGATGTGTCGATGGGACCGAGGACGTGGAGTGGAAATAGCGTTCATTACAGATTGAGAGAGAGAGAGAGAGAGAGAGAGGCGGTACTCGGAATCATTCCAATTTCAAAGCACCGATTGTGCGGCAATTAATGCACGTTGAAATACTGGTAAAACCATTCTCTGCTCATCCCTGCGTCCATCTCCGTTGAGCATTTCTCGTTTCCTTCAATGAGCAAAAAGCATTTCTTTCTTCACCAAACCAAATCCAGTTTTTGGAGCCGGAGGATTGCTCCGGAAGGGGGTGATTGGCTTGGCGGTTTTATCTAATTTTTTCGAATATGTTCGTCCTATGATCGAGATTTACCATAGCAAAACAACGTGATTTTAATAAATTCATTGTTGAGTTAGATATATCAAATGGTTGGATCGGATCGGATTGAATATGATCCGATCCATATTGATCTATTTAACCCCATATTGACCCATATTCATATAATGTAATCTAACAACTCATGCCTAATCTAATCCATACCCTACCCATACTTGACCCGACCCATATTTCTAAAATACGTTCATATTTAATCCAATTTTAGCAAAACTTATGAATTATTAAAAAATTATACATCATTAAAACATTATGGACAATTTTGTAATTATAAAAATTTTAAAAAAAATTTGCTGCGACTCATTATAATTAATTAATCCATTTATGATCCATTAAATTATTAAGTGATCAATTTATGGCCCACTTAAGTTTGTCAAACAACTCCTTTGTGATCCACACTCTTAAATATGGATGAGAATATGATTTCCTAGCCCATTTTGTCACCTCTACGTTGAGTATAGCGAATAACACAGGATCAATACTACTTAAAGATATCAAATCGTTGAAGCATCCGTGCAATTGTGGCATAGGAGATGCAACAACACTCATCAAGCGCGTGAGAAGCCAATGGATTGAGGCGATAAATCCGCATGAAATGTATGATAATTTATGAAGACCCATCTCGTATTGAGTCATCACATTACCTAACACGATGATCGGACTTATGGATATTCATTGCCTCGAATCGAGTCGGGACATTGTCATGGATCATATTGTGAGGCTTGTGTTGAACTAGTGTGCTCTTCTAATTGTACTCGGTACGGACATTACCATTCTTGACGCGTTATTCCCTTATTCAAGCCAATAACAACAAGCTTCTGAGACCACGCAGAATATTTTCTTTTATTTGTTGTAAACGGAGAGCATTCAAAAGCAAATTTAAACGAGAAAATAGGGTTGGTGAAATGTTTACTAAAGAGGGATTCTCTTGGTAATAAAGTTCGTACATTTTGCCTTAGTTGTTGTCTCGGAATTTACGTTTGAGGTTGACCAAAAAGCTTATTATGTCTTAAGGTCGCTTTTCTCTATTTAGACAATCTAACCTTAGTCATGCGACAAAATTACTTTATTCCAAAAGTAGTTAGGCATAATTTTCTACATCATGCCACGTCCAATCACAGTAAAGCGAAAAAGAAAAAGGAAAATCGAGACACAAGTTAAGGGTGGGTTTTAACAAACAATTCAAAGAGAGTGGACAAACAGAGGAAGACAAGACCAACAACTGTTCAAACTTGCTCCCTCACCCAGCTTCAGTTGTCGTGCTTCCAGAAGCACTGTCTGGGGTTTGCTTTCTTGTAATGCTGAATCGCCGAGCACTCAAAGAGAGATTTTAGCATCTTCAGAGGGGGAAAGAAGACATGCTCGCGGTTGTGGCCGAGAAAACCTGAACGTCCTCCTGAACTTGAAGGAGGACGGCGGGCTACCATGAGGCATGATGCACATGCAACATCAATATACTGAAGGGCTTAAAAAGAGCAGCATTCGGAGGGTTTTCCTCCAATCAAACGTTACAAATGAGCTCAGAAAACATCAGGGTGAGAGGAACTCTAGCCAAAGAAGGTTGTAAGTTCACGCTTGTATCATCAAGAAAAACAATAGTCCACAAGGAAACAATGCGGTCATTGTGAAGTCGTTGCAAGGAATTCAGTGCTAATACATTTATTATGATTGAAATTTTGCTATCAGATGGGATGATGTAGCAAGATTTTTTTCAATATCCCATTAAAGTGGAATTCAAAGCCCATGCGCAATATCCCAATCATCATGTAGCTCGCTCAAAGGGGAATTCGACGCTTCCTACTTGTACACATTCTACCAAACACAGGACATAACCTAAGCCCGGATGGAAAGACAGATCGCGTCTGTGCGGTGCTTAGAAAGTGTAAATACGAAATTAAAACTCACATGGTTGGGAACTTTAGCATGGGACATCAAAGTTGTCGCGACCTGAGCCACACAATCTCCTCATAGATCTCCTCCCCAGTGTCCACAGTCTATTCTCGTCACCAATGAAGTTTACAGTACTCTAGTTTTCAATCTGCAACCTTAATAGTTGACTATGTGGACCACAAAACTGACCCTGAAGAAGGAAAACCACCAGTTGCGACAAAGCTTTAGTAAATCAACCACTGTCTGTGTTATCCATAGGATGAGATGAGGCTATATCAAAAGGCATCTCAATCTAAATACAAAACCAAGACACTCCCAGAATCCAAATTCATATACACTAGGCTGCTACTTACGCAGAGATAAACGAGTGCATTTCATGTAAATGAAAAGAATGGCACGTACCTATCGCAGGACAAGCAAATTTTCCCTCCATCTGATGGTTAAGGAAAATGCAAGTTGGGCACTAGGAGTGTCAGAGGATTTATATTGGGGGAACAGCTAAATGTGTCTTTTATATTTTCTCTGCCTCACCCGATCAGCCAGCCAGTCTGTACAAGACTAGAAAACACAGGAAGAGAGAACCAGAAACAAAAGAATGAAGTATGGATTAACTAAAATAGATGTTTTTTTAATCAAAGGAGAAACTCGTACATGTAACTTTGACAATACAAAATTTTTTGTTATGGTATCGCAAAACAATCATCCATCACAAACAATGAGACATTTCAAAAGTTGCTACCAGATACCATGAGAATGACAGATTTTAGCCATCAGCAGGGACAAATTAAGAGGATATTTCACTAATCCATCTAATGGAATTCAAAGCCCATGCGCAATATCCCAATCATCATCTGGCAGCATGCTGAATGTTTTTTCTTCTGAATTATCTAGTTAAGTACATTGTATTCACACAAAATCATCACCAAATAGCAAAATGAACCCCGAGTAACAACTTAAGGACACAATTCATAAAATTCGAGCAACTGGTGTCCACCTTCGAATATATTTCACCCAAAAAACTTGGCTGCCCTTGCGATTCTCTTTGTACATTCTCAAGCAGCGTTCAATCAATATAGCTAGTGGCAAGTAAGAGAATGAACCAGAAAGGAGTCCAATGCTGCACAAATTTAAAGGAGCACACCAAACATCTCATTTCCACTGACCAAGTACAAGCTCCTACACGGAACTTCAAGTATTTCCTGCTTCAGCATTGCCATTCACGGATTTTGCGCCGTGACCAAAAGGAAACGAATATAACAAGACATCATCAACATCAAATCGTTCATAGCAGAAAGAAAACAAAAACACACAAGACGCAGCGGTTTTTTTAAGCAAATGTCCATCAACCTCCTTGAAATCATCTGGATGCAAAGAATAAGACATCAAGAGGATTGATTGCAAAGAAAGATAGATGATTTTGTATTGCGCAAATTTGAGCTCCTCAGGCTTCAATCAAATCGCCTGGGAAGCCTTCGATATGCGCGTTTCTTGTAGTGAGATCATAAGAATCAAAACGAGAGAATCCATGGAAGGAATCGGAAAGAGACCACACCAGTTAACCAAACGATCTCATCCCACAGAAACAAAAAAAAAAATAAAAAACTTTGGGAGATGATCAGATGCCTGAACAAACAAGACCTCCCCAGAATGTTCAGATCCGAACCCACAAATGAAGAGCCAATCAACATGGAAAACCGATGCCTCACCTGCGTGCACCCCGAATCCCGACTTCAGACATCGTTCACCGGTCGCGGCAGAATCCTGCGAGGCCATGGCACGACCGCGACCGCCAGAGCGAGCTCCAGACGGATTGGCGGCGCCGGGAAATCCCCGAGCTGAGAGGCTTAGACCAAAGCGACCCGCTTCTTTCTTTCTTTCCTTTCGGGTCGAAATAGGAAATGTCGGGTTTGGTATGCTGCCGTAATCCATCATCCATGGGCCGTAATCGACGACAACCTCGGCCCGATCCAGGTTTTTTGAAGTTTACTTTAGTAACAACAACTTAAGGACACCATTTTTCTATTTTTGTTTTTACTTTTTCTTTTTTTTTCCTTCCTTTTTTTTTTCCTCGTGTCGGGCGAGGGTCGCCCCCGCCGGCCCTTACCAAATTTGTCAAGGGTTGCCCTCACTCGACGCCTGGGTACGCATGGGTGACCCTCGCTTATTTGATGAGAGCAACCCTTGGGCGGCCACGGACGAGGGCAGCCCTCACCTTATGCTAAAGAAAAAAGAAGATGAAAAAAAATTGAAAAAGGAAAAAAAAATAGAAACACAAATTATTATTAAAAATTATTCATGTCGCAAGACTGACGGTGTTACCTAGTACAATTGGTATCCACGTTAGCTATTTCGGCCAATAAGAATGAATTGGCAAAAGATGAAAAGGTATAGGATCGAACCAACAAATTTAAAAAGGTTTAAGGCTGAATCCACAAAAGTGTAAAAGGTTTAAAACTTTTTCGACAATTTTCCCAACGTATTTGTGTCCACCGGGATTTCACCGCCATATGTGATGTTTTACCGCTTCGCTCACGATCACATTAAAGTATTCCATATTGGAATTTATACATATTTATGTACACATGTATTCTTCAATCTATAAGTTTAAACTTTTGAACTAGACATTCCAATATGTGCATCGAAATAATGTTGTCTCCGCTTCAAATTTTGGCTTGTGCTTGAGTAGGATGCTGATGTATCCACATCTCTTATTTACGGGGATATGTATGCTCTTTGTGCACACGTCCTTTCCTTCTATCTATACGCATACCATTTTGTGCACATGCCTTCTCATGATATTATCGAAAAATTCGAGGGCAAATATTTTTGTCACATTAATATGGCACGACATGCACCAATTTGGTCAAATTTGTCTTGGAGACAATCTTAAAATCATTGCGAAACAGGTAGGGCGGCGATTGGTGGTATGGTGGTGTTATTCTATTTTATAGGCCACGACCTTACCATATGTGGGCTCATGCGAGATACATCCTCGAAAATATTCCGATTCTTTTGCAGGGGTTGATTTAGCACTTAAAAAGAAAAGATAAAGAGGAGGAAGATTTTCAGGATAGGGGATGAATTAGGAGAAGCATTTGCTGCTCTCGTGGCAATTGAAAGTACCTAATCATAGTCTTTTGCTCAACAATAACAACATAAGTGGAAGTTTCAAAAGGTAAAGTTTCTATTTTTTAAGTCACTTTGGGATGAATTACATCTCAACTTCTCCAAAATCTTTTACCCAAAGACTCTAGAGAAATTACTAAAATACAATAATTTTTTTATTTAAATTTTGCACATCGCTGCCGCCGGCCGCCCCAGGCCGCCTTCCAAAAAAGAAAAAATATTTTATCAAGTTCATTTTTCAAACAAATATTTACGTCAAAGTTACTTTTCAAATGTGTTTTAAAAACACTTTACAAACACTACTTTTTAAAAAGGCCTAGCTCAGGATTTGATTTTCTCAAAGCTAAACTATACTAACGAATATTAATGTCGATTTTTATTTATGGGAAAAATTTGAAAAAGAGGACCCGAAATGGACCTTATTTTAAATAAAAATGTGAAATGGCTCATATGAATCTCACATAAAGGATCCGACCAGCTTGAAGGCCAAATCATTCTTTGAGTTTGAGAAAACATAGCTACTTCAGGTTTTTCTTTGAAAGAATGACCGTGCATTTTAGATCCTTATTTGAAACATAATATATTTCACGTCCTTATTTAGGAAAACGAGAGCATTTGAGGCATTTATTTGAATTTTTATTTTTTATATATAATCCACCAATTCTCAATAAAAATAAGAATTTCCAATTTTCTTGAACCAAAAGTAACTTTCTTAAACGCCAAAGGTGAATCGGGCGTGCGGGGGACAACCGGCGGCAGGCGCACATATTTTACATGCGACCGGGGGTCGGGTCACAAAAAAAAAAAAGTAACTTTCTCCGTCTCTTCCATTTTCCAAGACCAGTTCAACCACTAGGGAATATAAAATGTCTGAGACCGCATGTCGTGCACTGAAAATCAAGAAAAATGAATTCTTTAAGGCTCCTCCTTTCGTACTTGATTCTCATGTGGTCTTCCGTTCTATGGTCAGCTTCTACCCATTCATTTGCTGCTTCATCTGCTCCCCATCGTTAGGCTACTGGTCTCTTCCCTCCATCCTCTCTTCATAACCACCTCCCTCTTCCTCCTGGCTCTTCTCACCGTCTCTCCCCCAGCTCGTCCGTTTCCATGACGTTCTTGCAAATCCATCTGCATCTGAATCCAGACCGGGTTTTGTTTCCCTGGCATATCGCGGTGCTCCGAAGAAGCTGAGACTGGACATGGTCTGTGAGGAGCTTGAAGGGCACAAGTTCCTGTTTGGAAGAGTGATGCAGAAGAAGTGCCTGAAACTTCTGTTGGAATAACGTAACATGTATAGGAAATAAAACATAAAATACGCAGCGGAAATAAATAAATACCTATACACGTATTCGAGGTTGTTCGTGCGTTTTAATCAAAATTTTGAGAACTAGAGTAACAATTCTGTTTGAAAACGAAAAGATTCAAATGTTTTCGATCCGAGCCCCATTCGACGCCACTCCAGTCGACATCACGAAAGAAAAATGGCGCGGATAATTACACAAAATGTCTGTGAAGAAACCCTCCGGATGTTTGGTACCGCAAGAACAAATATTGAGAGAATTTCCTTTGTTCTGTATTCACTCATTTGCACACCCGTCTCACTCGCAACATCTTGCAGATTAATTTCTTCGTTACTTCAATGCATCACGCGCACGATCACATCGGTTGCTGATCGTGCGAGTTGTGCATTGTGCACGATCGTGCACTACACAAACGGTCAGCAAGTCGTTGTGACCGTGTGGTTAGCAACTACTTGCTGACCACGAAGTGCATTATGTGGTCAGCAACGTCTTGCTGACCACGTAGTCATTACTTTTTTAAAATAATAATAATAATTATTATTACTATAAAAACAAAGGTACACCACTCTTAGGTGCAAATTAGGCACATCAATATGTGTCTGGACAATACGTGTATATCATTATATGCACGTACGTCAATGACCAAAAAAAATAAAATTAAATCTCATTTAATCTAATTTTAGTCACTAATTGATAGTCGTGATTGCAAACATATTTACAATATCGTCTTCCGTTTAACGTCACATATATTGGTTAAGGTGTGGACATCCATAGGTATCATGAGTTGGAGTAAGACATGCACTAACACATTAGTACTTAAGAGAATTAATGTCATTAACATCTAGGTCCCATCCATCATCTATCAATATGTCACCATTCCATCCTCCTTTCCATATCCGAACAAAGACCATGGAAATTTGTCAAGTCGCAATTCGACATATGCACAAACTTAATTCGACATGCATTTATACGAGACATAAACATTTTATTCTCCGCTACAACCCCGAGGATTTCAATCATTGTCATAATTAAATGCATAGGATATCATACCTCACGTAACAAGGTGACAAATTCCATTTGCGCCTGGACCGTATGTGACCATCAAGAAGGATTGACGACGATCGCCCGTGAACCATAGTCATCTAACACACAAGTCAACACAGGTCTAAGGATTATTTACACAAGACCAAAACATGAACAATTAGACATTACCGTACTAAAAGCTTCCATGTCGATAATCATTCAATTTGTGTCACGTTCGGTGAACTTGTCACAAGCACTTGTGTTCAACTCGATACTACTACATGGCTGAGATATTGAACCATTCAAATCCATCGAAAATTTAAAGATCAACCTAACATATCTTAACGCTCAGAATAAGCCAAACGACTATGAAATTTATTCATATATTAAATAATGACAAAAATAAATACGTCTTGCCATTAATTAAATAATAAATCGAAAGACAACCAACAGTAACTATTACATAGTTGCTTTAGGGCATATGTCAACAACTTCTTGACTCACAATGGTGGCGATGATGTCGATGAGGAAGATGGCCGTGATGGTGTGGGTGCGTTTGACGCTTTGAAGGGAGAATTGCTGAATAATCTGGTGCATGAAATTTTCCAGGAAAAGGAAGAGATGTGGCCACTTGATACTTCCAGAATGGAGTCCAGAGAAGTCAACCCACCTGCCCCAGAATCCAAGAAAGCTTGTGGACAAGAAAAGCCAAGGTTGGAAACAGAATCCGATGCATCATCTGGCAATGGAAAAATTGTTGCTGGAAACATGGAAGGGAAGAAATCCCCAGAAAACGGGGGTTCCCAACCGATGCCCTCGAATCTTCGGAGTTTCAGGTCAGCAAAGAGAAAGGAGGAGGAGTGGAGGAGAACTTTGGCGTGCAAGCTCTACGAGGAGCGGCACGGCAATGGGGTTAGTCCTGGAGAGGGGATGGATCGGTTGTGGGAGTGGTACGAGAATGAATCCAACAAAAAGAGCAGAGAGACAAGGTCGGGGAAGGAAAGAGGACGGACAGGCGACCGCGAAGACGATGGTGAAGTTGGAGCGAGCGAAGAATCGTGCTGCCTAGAGGCACCTAAGTTATCAGCCGGGGAGGTGAACAATCTGGGACTAGTGAGGCCTAATCTGGTCAGGATTTCCCGGGCCATCAAAGGGATTCGGAGGTTGCATCAGGCCGCTACGCATAGCAAGAAAGAACTGAACTCAAATTTTGGCGCGCGGCAGCACCTCGTGAGTCCCCGAGTCGTCGTCCCTGGACTTGCAATGGATCGTGAAGGTCGCATCCCACGAGGCGAGGTTGTTGTACAGCTCCACATGCCTAGCTTGGAGGCCTCTGGTCCCAAAGCCCAAGGCGAAACCCAGCGCCGCCGCGTATAGGAGGACAAGAATGGCCGGCAAGGAGTGGCTAGTGAGTGCACTCATGAATTGTTGTGAGGACTGATCGTTGAAGTCCTTAGTTGATGTTGCTTAGTTCTATTAGAATTGGTCAAATCCAAGGCAAAACAGAATGCAGATCTGTTGAAGCTGGACCTTTTTTGCAAGTTTCTTCATGTCGTTTGACCCTCATAAATGAAATTGAGCCTGAGTTGTTTTGGACTCGTAATACGGACAGACGGTTGTAACGATTTCAGCCGGAGTCAAGTCAACAACATTGTTTGATAAACTGATCTCCTCGTACTTCGTGGTGGAATGCTTACTTTAGAGTCAATTTTTTTTTTTGGCTTGAACTTAATTTGGAGTCACTTACGAACTCAATTAGTATGATCTGAAGTCTAGAATTACTGATGGAAGAGGTGGCAAAATGGATCTAGAACTCATTTTTTTCATGGTGGCAAAATGAGTTACTTAGAAATTTAATGGCTCATAAATAGATTTTTAAATTGATCATAAATGGGTTAGCTAAGAAAACTATAAAAATAAATTAAAAATATATATTTAAAAATGTATAAGAAATAATTTTTTCTAAACTGGATTCTAATATTGAAGTATTTTAACAATATAGATCGGGTCGGGTATTGATCACTAAATTTGTATTAGTATGAAAATTTGAAGATGTCTGGATTATATCTTGCATTTTGATTTCGCCATTAGACACTGAACTCGTTTTCTATAATAGAGCAAAAGAGAGCTCGTGGCCATGGTTGGGAGCCCAGAGACACGGCAGCTGTGGCCACGAGTGAGAAAAAAGAGAACAGCCATCAGCGCCGTCGAGCCACCGACGGATGAACGGTTGAAGGGGACAAAGAAAAGAACGAAGAAGAATAATGGGCACCGGAAGTGGGAAAAAGAAGAGAAAGAAGAAGAAGATGGAAGGAAGAAAGAAAGTCATGGCTTGAAAAATGTCCTCGGTCTAATTTGACGATTTCAAAATCTTATTTGAGGTAAAGATTGACTGTGAGCTATCTTTTAAAAAACGTTACACTTCAAATTTTCGTTTGAAAATTTTCTTTTTCGTAAAAGAACTTGACATATCTGACATTCGAAATAACTTTAGTAATTCCCTTAAAACAATTTCACATCATTGGACGTAAATGGTTTTGCCATCGTGTCATTGTTAGTTGTACACGTTGGAGCACATCAACCTGCCTTCTAAAGGTCATGCCATGTCACCAAACACGCAGTGGACGGTTGAGATGCATCCCCGTCATCTCTCTTCTTCATCTTCCATACACAAACCCCCCCCTTCTTTGGTTGAGAAATCCCTGCCGGCGGCCACCACTCGTTGTCCTCAACACCACCATGGACGGAGTCCGGCACCACCACCACCACCACCACTACAACCATTATCACTAGCTTGAATAGGGGTGGTTGATACTGATTAGTTCTATATAAACAGGACTAATCGGGTAGCGAAATTAGACCCAGAAGAGGAAGAAGTTTGTTCAGACCAAGGGAAGGAAAATGCCAAACCGCGTATTTACGAGGCAAAACGGACTTTTCGTTTCTTTCCTCGCAACGGTGACCCTCATTGATTGAAATCGAGCTCGAGTTGTTTTGGTCTCAGAATTTGGACAGATTGTAATGATCTTAGCCAAAATCTGGTCAACTACGCTGTGTGGACTAAACATTTTTAAACGTTATGCATGCAGTCAACGACGTCCTGGTATATTGAGGTTGCAGACCTATTTTAGACCCTCCTAAACAGAATTCGCTTAATGCATATGGTCCGATGATTATGTGATTTATGCGGTTGTGCCCGGATCATGAACTGTGTTCGCAGCGTTCCGCACGCCTTTAGGTCAGTTAAGATCTTCACAGGCATGTCGAGGAACATTGTCATTCCGGCCCCATGGTATGTGCATTTTCTAGTGAGTCGAAACCAAACTTGAGGACCTCATGCCTATTCCACCTGTTCTTTGTGGATGTGTCTAAGAGGATGCTGCACGTCCGCGCCTCCAACATGCTCCGTGAAATCAGCCGGCCGGCGAGAAACAACGCACCCCTGGCACGGTGCACAGACGCTGCTGATCTCCGCCTTTCGCATGCTTCTGCAAGAACCCCGTTGATCATCTTGCCGTCCAGGACGTTTCCATCACGGCATCCGAAGGAGAGAAGTGAAAGGCCTCGCGATAGGCTATAAAGTAATGGAAATTTACGATTGTAAGTAAATATTTGAGGAACGATCAAGATTGAGGGAAAGAACAATCCCTGTCGATTTGCTTTTCATTAAGCGATGGATACAAAGGCCGGTGGAGGAGAGATTCTCCACAAGCGAGAGCGACCTTAATCACCATCCAAGCTAGAGGATGTTTATTACATGATCAAAGTATCAGATTAGGGCTTGTTCTTGAACGGGAGCTTAAGGTCACAAACCTTATCCTGCTGCCTATAGCCATAAAGGCCGTCACCCAGGACTTCCCACATGCAGTAAGTTTGGCAACGTCCGATGTCTCTCTTGGTCGAGTAGATGTCGAGCACAATCCACCCTTTCGCCCAAGAAACCCCGCAGAAAAACAGTGTGGTGCCCCAGAAATTGGCCCGGAACTTGAACCGGTAGTTCCCATCGGGGCCGACCACGCGGCTCCCCAGATCGTCGCTCTTGGACTTGCAGTGAATCGTGAAGTTCGCGCCGTAAAGGCGGTTGAACACTTGCACCACGGTCTTGAACGGGCTGATCACGAAGTCTCCGCGGGGGCCGGTTTCGTTCATCGCGAGGCCGGGCCGCCGCCCGAGAGCACGAGGGTGAGCGATGCGAGCAAGAAGAAGTGGCTGCCGAACGAGGCCATGGTTCGGGATTTTCGTTGGATGTTCTCGGTGAAGCACCGATGCTGTTTCATAGGAGATGGTTTATAAAGGAGGGTGTCGCGGAACATTTTAGGAGAAGCTAATCATGACTGAGCCGTTCTTTTTCGGAGGGATAACGTTTGACTTACGAGGAATTCATCAAGAGTCTAACTTGCAAGGCCAATCATGCAAAAGGAAATGTCTTTACGTGGTATGAGTGAAGCTCCATGTGTTGAGAGAAGACACGTATACGGAAGGTGTCATGAAAAAAAAAAAATTGTGGGGAAATTGTTTATCTGATATATTCCATAAACTGCCTATCTTTGGTTAATTCATGATTAGTTGGATTTACTTCACCATGTAAAACCACCAGATGGTCAAAAAATATTCGGTGTACCAGGCAATTTGTAATCTCCAATTCCTTAACTATGATGACACATTCGTAATATCGGACGACACGCCTGACGCACCATAGAAGCGCCCGGAAACACACTCGATAGTAGTCCGGCTTAAACATGACCCCGTAAAATGCAAAATTCCAATTTAAGCACGGCGCAGAGTGAAGGTCGGAGCAGATTTTTCAACTGAGACCTTGAAAGGATTCTGTTTGCACCAAAAATTGACCAGCTCGTCGGCATGGAAGGGCACGTGACTAAAGCGCGAGCTATTACTGAACATGTGAACCGTTGTCGGCAACCATAAGAATCGTTGATGTACATCGATGACCATTAATAAGTTGCCCGTATACGACGACGTATCGTTAGCGATAGTCGATGAGGATATCGATTAAAAGGGACGATAGATTGTCAATTGAGACACCAAGAGAAGGTTGAAGGATGTCCGGATGCAGTTATGATTTTTCAAACCACTATTGAATAAAGCAATGGAGTTGTGGAGTAACCTAAACGTGATTTTAATGGAGCCACCTCTCGAAGACAAGATCATGGCATCGCGACAGCATGGACACAAGATTTTCGAAAATGAAATGTTCATATGCGGCTATGGCACAATCACCATATATACCAGCGTTTGTCTACTGAGGACCACTACATATAAACAAACAAACACGTTATCTTTACTTTCTTGCACAGTAATTTCCAGGCTTGCATCGTGGTTTTAATCCCAGCGTGTTTCTTAACTGTAGTTTCAAATCCGCGTCCTCGATTAAATTCTAGTGTTGCATCTTTCACGTTCTCAAGCTTTGTCGCTGGTAAAATTCTGGCATAATTTGTGCACGTCAAGTTCTATTGAAGTGGCTGTGATTTCTCAAGCGTTGTCATCCCATTAGAACTTGTCTTCTCTAGTGAAAATGGAAGAATGACTTTCGGCAAAAGATATTTCGTTGTCGAATCCAAATCCAAGTGAGAAACAGCTTCAAAACCGTGCTTAACATAGTAGTGGCTAATTGAGAATGCAATCTACACACAAGCAGTTAGCGGTATTTCATAGCTAATCAATTGCTGAGTTCTTGGTTTGTCTAAGACTCGAGGTGGCTGTGATTTCATAGTTGCGGTAGTTGACCAGTTCTCCAAGATGGCCCACTTCATGACAGCTAATCAATAGCTGAGTTCTTGGTTTGCCTAAGACTCGAGGTGGCTATAATTTCATATTTGTGGTAGTTGACCAGTTCTCCAAGATGGCCCACTTCATCCCCATGTACGTACATTACCGATTCCTCTAATGTGGATTCCTCTAATGTTGCCACATTGTTCTTTCGAGAAATACTATAGTTAAGAGAAATGACTACCCTTATCGTACCACAGTTTTGATCAATGACGTCCGATCCGGGCAACAAGGATTGACAGAACCGCAGCGCAAAACATGCCTTGTTGGTTAGTTCTGTATACGTACGAAGAAAAAATTCATGCAGAGACCAGGGAAGGTAATGCCAAACTGCACATTCATGAGCCATAACGGAAAGGTAAGCGGCTGAAGCTGGCTTTCGTAAGTTTCTTCGTAAAATGGACAAAAAACTGCAGCAATATCTTGCCACAAATCAGGTCAGACAGACATTGTATTGAGTCATCAATCTATCCAGGTACATGATCAAATGCTCCAGGTACATGAAGCCTGTTGATCTTTCTTCTCGTACCTGCGGTGAGTTACTTCGTCACACAGCTGCTTAAAACCGGATCCGAAAGCCAAATCAATCCGACCCGTATTGTCCCATCTTATGTCCGAGACATCATGCGGTTAATCACGGTCGCGGAGACAACCCAAACCCGATATTTTTGGAGCTCCGGTTGAACAAAAGGAGAAAGGTTGGCCAAACATTGCAGCAACATACATTTTCAATTGCTTCCAGAGCGAGCACGGAAGCTATTCACAACTTACTTCCATTTCTAAATCCTCCTCGAAGCGAAGTCAAACCAAAGGTTGAACAAATACAAAACCAATATCCTCCCCGGAATCGCTCACATTCTCGTGAGCTCAGTTCTACATCACTTTTGCCACTCTTAACATGCCCCGTCATCGCGGATCTAACCTATACAGCTTCTAGGAAGACGGACATGTGAAAGTGGGTGAAAAAGCCTCCAGTTTGAACATAAACATTATGTTACTCCCAACATATCCGTAGAAAGGTGTCTAAGGTACCATCGTGATGTGTCTGAGAGGATGCGATACATCGGTGCCTCCAGCATGCTCCACGAACTCGGCCGGCGAGAAAGAGAATCCATGGCAAGTGCAAACAATGCTGACCTCCGCTTTCGTGTACCTGTGCAGGAACCCATTGACTGTCTTGCCGTTCGGGCCGCTTCCTGTTGTCGAAACGCGCGGCATCTGAAGGAGAGGATGTGAAGGCCTCGGAGGCTTTCCGGTGCCTCCATTGGGCGAAGCAGACCTTGGGTCCGCGCATTCTCCATCGGGATTTTGAGGTACGCCTTGGGTTTCTGAACCGGCATCTTCTTTCGGTTTAGTTGGGTCCGTTGACCTGGTAGGGCTTGTGGAATCAGCTTTCTCATCGGATAGGTACTTTGCCTCGTCCGTGACTTCAGCAGATTCCGATGAATGGCGGGGAGAGCTCTGCTCGGGCAACCGTCTCTTTCTGCTGCTCGCGGTGGAACAGTTTTTGGCATCCCAGCCAGTGCCACCTGAGAAAGATCAAAGGAGAGATTATCAGTGTCGCTCAGTAGCGAAAACAGAGTTGTGCGGTGTGGTGAGCCGATGCGAATTACGCATGCGCCGGGAGACTGAAAAGGATTCGTTTTCGTTTCGATCAATATGGAAACTATTCCGACCAGCCAATCTATATCAAATATCAACTTCCTAGATACATGAATGCCTGAACACTATCAACTCGCGAGATTGGTAATGCAATAGACACGTTCATCCCCTTCCTCTCTGTGGCAAAAGGCCAAGCAGAGTTGTACTTGCAAGACATCAGACAACAGAGAATACCAGGAAAAAAAAAAAACAAACAAACAAACTTTGTCTAGCTGAATTCAAATAAAATAGTAACAAATCATCAACAGATCAGGGAATTAAACTTTAATTTCTATTGCTAAGAACAAGTCCAAAAGACAGTACCTTGGTTCGGAGAACAACGGTGGCAATCGGAGACACCAGAAGAGCTGCACACTTGCGACCCATTCGAGGACGCCGTTTTCTTCCCGCTGCTACTCTGCTCCGAGGCAATTTGGCCCAACCCCCAAACCCCATCTCTCTTGCCCGTACCCGGGACCCAGTAAGGGAACCCGTACCCGTTCACGAAAGGACCGTACGGGAACTGCACCGGCACCACCAGGTAGGGCGCGCACACGGGATGAGCAGTGGCCGCCGCTCCCTCAGCGCCCGGTTCTACATCCACGCCCTCCTCCTCCACCTTTTTCGGAGCGGGTTCTCCAACCGGGTCGGACCTTCCGGCGTTGTTCCTCCGCCGCTTCTCCTCTCTCTTCTTCTTCGCCTCCAACCTCCTCATAGCCTGCATTGCCCGCTTTCTATTCGGGTCCGAGCCCGACCCGCCCGTCTCAAGATCCGATCCCGTCAATTCCGCAGAAATAGTCCGATCCTTTTGAGCTCCTCCCGAGTCCTCGCCGTTCGAACCCAATGGGCTCTCAAAGGCGAGACCTTTGACGGGCTCTCTCGCTTTCTCCGTTTTCCCATACGAACCTCCGATCGACAAAACCAAATCGAGCTCGACGTCATCGACCTTTTCCTCTTTCAACCCCAACTTGGTCGCGCCTGTGATCTCCATCATCGTATCAGCCTCAAACATGGACAAAGGCGATACCTTTCTACCTTTTTCTTCGCAAGGTATACAAGCAACAAAGGAAGAAGAAGAGGATGAAACGTTCACTCAAGTCTTTTTCTCGCGATTTTCTTTTTGGGACAACGCCAAGCTCTTCGTAGGGAGTAATAATAGCGACGAAGGGAGTCGGGACAGGGCGACACGTGTCGGAACCGACGGGCGAGGGTGCGTTGCGAGATAAATAAGGCAGCCCCACTGAATCCTCGTTGACAGCTAATAAGAATTTCCATAGACGCAAGTTGGATCTCCTACCCTCCCGGGGGCGGACACGTGTCCTACGCCAATGGAGGGCCGAGGTCGCGGCGACACGTGGCGGGGTGCATGGCGGGGAAGAGTTTCTTCTGTTTTTCTTCCCGACGCTGTTCCGGAGGGGGAACCTTGTTCTTTCTTTTGAGGAAGGGAAGCGAGGGGCGGCCGCCACGTGGAGGGATATCTGGTGCCCCCGCGGATCTCCACGTCTCCGGCCAGAGAGAATCGCCGTACGTCTGATTTACAGGCCACGTTTGAGTTTGCGTGGGGCATCGGGGGCACGGGCAGGTGGGCCCCGCCTCACGGTTGGTGACGTGGATCGGGATTTCGCTGCAGTCCTACGTGTCGGAATCTGAACGGTGGAGTGCACGTGGTTTGAGCTGTTTGGATAACGAAAGGTGTCGGGGATGGGCATCCTTGGGGATTTGATACGTGGAGGTGACGAGGATGTAACTAGGGTGACTACGTGTCCGTAAACGATTGGCACGAAACTTCTTTGAAATTATAAGTTTATAAAATTTGAAAGACAATCCAGAATTACACTATAAGTTGATTTTATAAATTGCAACTACAAAAAATGCAAATACGATAGTGTTTTAGGATGACTAGGATTGTTTACAATACTAATGGTAATGTAAATAACGGAAGGTCACTAAATCATGAGCCATACTTTAAAGGATCGAGAAATGCGAAACTCTGCTCTCTCACTATTTTCAAACGTGGACGTTATCTTCGTCAGCTCCTTTGATGTACTTGGAGGAGTTCATTGTCTAATATGTCTTCACCTCATTAAGGGATGAAGACAAAGTATCAGCAAACACCGTAGGGTGTTCTTCTTGTTATGAAACAACTACCATACATAATTGATTAGCATATGTAACATCTAAATCGTGGAGTCAATCCATCGACGTCGGCAATATCTGCTCCTCTTGGATATCCTAGTCCAGCCCAAAATTTTTGGTAATATGTAAAGAGGAGACACAGAGAAAAAGTAGTAAGTCCTCGATATATTTGAGTAATTTGACTTTCTTGACTGGAGCTGCTTCATTGAAGGAGGAACCGGCCTCTTTATTCGCTAATTTAACCGACATCTATGTATAAGAACCATACATCGGTGACATCGCGAAAACGTGAAAGAAATCCCTAAAGGTTTCAAGAGTCCTCCAATCTCTTCGAAACAACAAGACGATATCGATAAATTCATTGTAAGTCTTGAAGTATAATGTCGGCATAGGAATTTGAGAAGGCGACGGGATAATGGCAATAATGGTGTAATCTCAATCGCAAGTGTTATAAACGGCAAGAAATATTTAGCAACCATGACGGAACTAATCTAGCTTGTTGCCGGCGTGCTCATCTCCTAATTGCATGCCTTCTTTAACATCTTGTGTTTGTAATCCTTCCGATCTGGCTGTGTTGCTAGAGTGGAGTTGGGTTGTTGGGCCTTGTCTATGTCCAATCTGGCTTGTTGCTAGAGTGGAGTTTGATGATGTCGTCACGAAACTCATTGAATAATTCGCACGACTTTTCCAAGGTGAAGTCCGAATTGAGTTTTGACCCCCAACCAATTTTTTTTTTTATTATAATTGAGTTGGAATGTTCGGGAGCAATAGTTGTTATAGTTATTCATGGTGATATTTAGAGGCCGTGGGTGGGCCGGGATCAATGGCCCGTGCCTAGCGCGACCCCGTTTTCAATCGAACTCGGTCACCTCCCTCGGGTGTGATCGAGCCGAGTCGAGTCGACATAATGCCACACTTGACCCAACTTTTATATGCAGAGCTCAATCAAGAATTTCTATTCTATTGCTAATAATTTATGTTCAAATATTTTTTTGAGCTATGAAAATATTATTCGTCCATTCATTTTTATAAGAGATATAAGTGATTATTTTCAGAAAAATATTTTTCAAACTATTTATTTTTTGTGAAAAAAACGAAACTTAAATTACAATTAAATTCCAAATAAAACTCAAGCTCAAGTTTTACTAGCTCACAAGTCATGGAATTTTGGGTATGTTCTATCAATTTTATAAGTATTGACATGCTTGAAAAAAAATAATCAAAGCTTGATTTGGCTGGCGAGCTTATCCAGCTGAATATTAATAAGCTCAAACTTAACTCGACAAGATATTCATGCAACTTGAACTTGAGCTTGGGTTGAAAATAGGCCGGTCGATCTCGAATAATCATCGAGACAAAGTCCGAGCTACTTATGAATAGTCATCGCGTTTTTTAAGGAGCCAATACATTTTGCATATCTACGTATAAGTATGACTCGAATTTGAGAGTTGAACGGGTTTGATGATCGAACGGAGTGGAGTCGAGTTTGGATGGATAACAAGGCTCGATTCGCTGTAACTCTTAAGTCGTAAAAATGCAAAAAAAAAAAATAAAATACATGGACAGGTCAATCGATTCTCAAAATCTAGTTTCGGACATGAAGTACACTGAAGAAGTAGCTAAGTCTCACTTGGTCAAGAAAAAAGAAAGAAAGAAAGAAAGAAATTGCCTCTCAAGATCAAAGTATAAAAGCTCGAGCCACCTGAAAATTTCTAGACTGGCATCGTCATCACCATTTGGCCTTCCATAAAACTGGAATCAAAGAAGAAACTTTTGTCATCCAAATTCAAAAGAAAAGAAAGAGAATTGTAGAGATTGCTCAAATAAAACTAGGAAATAATAGCAGAAATCAGCGGCGAAACAAGCTTACCTCTTGATGTAGTAGTAGCAAAAATCGACCAAGATGAACGATTGCACGATTTCGGCGAGGAAGATCGCCAGGAACCAGAATGAGCCGCTCCCAATCATGTAAAAATACGCCCCCCGTGTGTCGATAGTCTGTGCATATGTGTTCGTAAAATGTCATGTAAACAATGAGGTCATTTTTCGCCGATCTAAGCTCTAAATGAGACATCCCGGACCGGAATCTACGAACTACGCGAGAATACTTTTTTTCTAAGTTCTGTGGTTTGGTAAAGGAAGCAAAGCTGACCTGAATGATCCAATGAGCCCAGGCCATGAATCTTGCAACCCCCAGAGCGAAAACGTAGTGGGCTGTGAATGGCTCAATCATCTGAAAACCATCTCGGGAAAGACATGAATGAGAAAACTCGTGATCCGATCCGGAGCACGTTAAACTAAGGCAACATGAGTAAATCGACCTTCATATTCTGCATTAGCCGAAGCTGAGGCAGCACGGACAAAGCTTCTGTGTAAACGCAAAATGCAAACAGGATCTCGATGTAGCGAGTCTTGGGAATGTAAGGATGGATCAGGATGGCGAGGACGATGCAAGGCGCCACCTGGCATCCAGAATGCCGAAGCACGTTATGTTAGCACTAGCAGCAAATTTCATCTACTTTCAAGTTAAGAACATGCTAGCAAGTAAGCACAAAGCAGTAACATCGGATGTGATGTGCTTCGCCGATGTATTCTATATACTTACCACGTAATATATAGGAAAATTGTCTAGATCCTTGGCATAACTTGCTTTCAACTTGACTCGCATCATGTAGATGACCCATGTGGTCGATGCGAGGGTAATGAAATCCAACACGGTATGGACGTTCCGTTCGGTGATGGTACTAGAGATAAATCTTGTCACGAGGAAGATAGCCGTGAGTTCTTGAGTCTTTAGAGACAGGCCTGAAAAGAAGTCAATGGGAATAGAATTAGGAGATCCATGTAATGTTCAGGTTAGATTACTGATCACCACGCCACGACCACTTTCGTGACGAGCAGCGTATACATCACCATTTTCTCGACGACTGTCCTGCCTGTCTCCATTTCCTAACATTAATTATGCTAGTATATAGAGCATAAATTAAATTCATCTGTGGAAAGAAGAAGCCCAGCTTCCAATTACTGAACTTCGATCTGTGCTAATTACCAACATATAAGGAACATTTCCCCCTATACCAAATCTTAACCTACTACTTCTTATTGATGCAAACCATTATCACATCAGCAGCATCGAGCTAATTGCATTCCACGAAACGTTTTCAAAGAGCAAAGCCGCATTATTGTCGACTATGCTATGTCCATGGGGGCATTGCCAACCGCTATGAGTCACTGAATGACTAAGTCCCGATAAGATTCGTTCCTTGCCGTTGCATGATGCATTACAGTCGACTTTTTCAAATGACAACCACGGGTTTAGGGTAACGAGAAGTGGATCCTTCAAGCAAAATTTGAGTCCAGAGAGAGGAAGCAAATCCCACAAGGCTTAATCTACTTGTTCTAGATTGCAGGACTGACCCCTCAAAGGAGGCCTCAAGCTTGCATGAATGAAATCATTAGGTAATCTCTTCGTGATAGGAATTATCGCACGGACCGAGCGAATGCATCCTAAATCAACCAAATCTCAGATTCCGATTTTCGATTATAGCTTCGAAGGGAGAACATAATACATCCATCCGATCTATATAACAAATTTCCGGTTTACGATGTCTCCATAGCCCTGCCTAGAAGACCTACTACATCTTGGACACAAGCCGAATTCCGGGTGCATGGTCCAAACGATTAATGCAAACCGAATCGACATCTGCCTAATTCACTAGGCCAAAAGTCAAGCACACGAAAATTAATCCCCATTAAACAGAGAAACGAAAACAAGGGAAAAGGGAAAAACAAAAGGGAAATCCAGAGCTAAAAACAGAGCATGGAAAAAGAAGGAGAAAGCAAGAAGAGCCGTACCGGAGCAAGTCCTTTGGCTGATGAGCTTGTACCCGAGCACGAGAAGGCCAGCCGCATGGCTGAGCTCGGAGGCGACGAAGAAATGGCCGTGGTTCTTCACTGTGAGCTTCAGGGCCACCAAGCAAGCCGCCATGAGGCTGACCACCACAAAGACCTTCACCTTCATGGGTTGCCTCCTCATCCACCCAACCACCACCGGCAAATTCTTCTTCTTCTCCATCTTTCTTTTCCTTTTTCCACAGAAGAGAGAGAGAGAGAGAGAGAGAAGTGGCGTTATGATGTGTTCGGACAGAGGAGGAGGAAGACGAAGAAGAAGACGAGGGAGGAGAGAGAAGGGGCGTTATGTAGGAGACAAATAGAGTGCATGCAGAGGGAGTTACTGTTATATTTGTTATTTATTAGGCAATGAATCAATTAATTTCCCAAACTTTTTCTCAAAGGCCAATGAGGTCCTGCCACGTGCGGAGCCTCGATTATGGATCACTGATATGGTTTCCGATTTAAGCTGGTAATAAAGATTGGGATTATGGAGGAAAATTGCCTAACTTAAGGGGAGTTTGACTAAATTGAAGAGTTGACCCTTTTCCTCCTCTTTTGCCCGCAAGCGTTGGTCATCATGTTTGATCGATAGATTTATAACGGACTGATTTCTTGACATAAGATGCCGAATTTCTTTATTAACTCTTTCTATTTAATTATAAATCTAACTTTCATTGACATATTTGTGCTGCTTCGTGCGCTTGAATACGAGAGACTTCAGTTCATGCAGTCTTTTAAACGAATGCGATTTGTCTTTTTTTTTTTCCTCGTTTTCTTTTTTTTATTGCAAGAAGATAATTGGAGAAAGTGATTAATTGTGTTTTTCTTTGAGAATAGATGGTAACAAATCCATCGTTGAAGGCCCAACATATCCAATTTTGAAAAAGTTCAAATCATGGTACATCCTAACGATGAGGATAGCAACATAAGCTGTCTCGTGCAGGTGTCCTGGACTTACGGGGAAAATTGCTAAAAAAAAATCATAAACCTGTTCTACGGAGGCCAAATTCGATATTGAATCTTTCAATTGTATCAATTTGATTCTAATCTTCTTGAGACGATTTGCCAATATAATTATAAATATTTCAATTGTACCGATTTAATCTTAAACCTTTTAATGATTTGCTAATTTAATCCTAAATCTTTCGAGATTTGTCAACATAGTCATTCCAACCAAATATTTAAACGATAGGTTTAAAGCTAAATTGACAAATCTTCAAAAGGCTTAAGATTGAATATCATAAAAAAAAACATGCTTAGGGCTAAACTGAAAAATTTTCAGAAGGTTTAGGCATTAAATGGCTGCCGTACAATAGATTTAGGGACCTTTGGAAAATTATCCTTAGGCTTGTGGGTGCCAAACTTCGCCTAACGAAAGAGGGAAAAATAGGAGGGAGATACAATCACGAGTTTCTTGTACACTAGAGGATGGCATTGATGCACCTCCACCAAGATAATCATTGTTTAACACTCGTCTAATCCATATTATCTACACGAGCAATTGTTTTATTAAACCGAGATTATTCACGTACATGCATGACCCTTTTTTTCTCTTCCTAACGAAGATAGTCTCCTAATTTTCCGTCAGTTGCTCGTAGAGCATGGGAGGCAACCTTGGGGTGAGGACGGCTCGAAGAGGAGTGGCCTTGGGCAGGTTGACCCCTAGCCCTTCGGTCATGTCCACCGGCTCGTCCGACAGCGTTGCCAAGTCGAATCCTTGAAGAAGACGCGCCAGTGTCAAGTGGGTCGCTCGCAACGCGAACGCAGCTCCCGGGCACGACCTTCTGCCCGACCCAAATGGAATGAACTCGAAATGCTGACCCGAAGCGTCCACGCCTTCAAGGGGACCCCCAAAGAAAAAAAAAGGAAGAGAGAAGAAATATCAATTTAACATGTTTAGCTGGTCAATTCGTATTGACTGGGCCTCCTAGGGAGCCTTGCTTTATATATGATATGAGTTCCATGAGCAGATATTCGTACCTGAATGATTCGTCAAGAACCTTTCGGGTAAGAATTTTTCAGGGTCGGACCAGACCCGAGGGTCCCTGTGCAGCTTCCACACGTTGACGAATATCCGAGTACCTTTCGGAATGAGATAGCCCGTCACGGTGCAGTCCTCTCTCGCTTCGTGCGGCACCGACAGGGGACCTGATGCAAGAAACGACCATTCAAATTTTCGCGTACATCATCCAATTATATCTCCGAGACACACATCATTTCGTGTCCCATCCGGATGCTGTCGATATCGGATCGAGTCAAACATAACGAATCACACGAAAAAGATAAAAGAGGTACCTGGTGGGTAAAGGCGTAGGGTTTCCTTGACGATGGCTTGGAGGTAAGGCAAGCTCTCGATGTCGGAGTCTTGTACCCACTTGTCCTTGCCCACTTTGAGGTCCATCTCTTCTTGAGCTCTCTTCAGGACATGCTTGTTGTTGAGCAATAGGGACACGACCCACGTCAAGTTCAGAGACGTCGTGTCCGATCCGGCCACTATAATGTTCTTCAGCATGCAAATCGGCCAGAGAGGAACCAAGAACATGAATCAGTACATATAATTAGTAATTGCAGCTCGACTTACAAAATGAAAATTAGACCACGGATCAATTCGAGAAAGAAGAAGAAACGATTGGAGGGTTCAAATATTTTAGATGAGCTAGATCCGGCCCACTTCTAATTTTCTTTTTAGATCATTCTATGACAGCTATAAGCCCAAGGAACAAAATACTGTGTGGACCCTTTTACCCTTCTCTGGATCAATTTGGAAAAAACTTGTCCAGAAGAAGCCCAGAAGCCCATAGAGAACACGATTTGGATGAGCCAACTCAGTAACTATTATTGTGGCCGAAAAAAAAAAAGAAAAGAAAAAGATGTCAGGGAAAGATACCATAAAATAATCATAAATTATATCCATTATACCAACATCCCAAACCCCTTTTTTTTTTTTTTTTTGTGTCATCAATGCCCTTACCATATATTTACAAAATACTCTTTGTCTATACTTTTGCCCAATGTGATACTAATCCACTAATATCCTAAAATATCTGACCAATAAAAAAACAATAATATCTTAATTTTCTTTTTGTGTCGCCAATACCCCAAATTTGTAGCAGCGGTGGAGGAGATTTTTAGAGTCCAAAATTTAGGATTTTTTTTTTTGGGTGGACGAAGGGTATTTTTGTCGCACTAGTACGAGCACGAGACATTAGTGATACAAACAAAAAAAAATAAATTTTGGGTATTAGTGTCATAGCGAGCATAGTGACGACACAAGAAAAAATTTGAGATATCGTGTCGCAGCTCGCATGAATTAAGGTTTTCGAAAATATGAATCATGGGTGCAACTTTTTGCTAGGAAAAGTACAAATTGACCGCAAGATATTTTCCAACACCCTTCGGTCAAAGAAACAATGAAGTGAGCTTGTTCTGACCAATAAAAAAAAGCGAGCTTGTTGACCCAAAAAACAAAACAAAAAGTGAGCTTAATCACAAGAGTCGTACCACTACTGTAGCTTTGATGAGCGTCTCAGGCGAGTGACCGAACGAGGCGAAACCATCCTCCCCAATCACGGCCAGCATCACGTCTATGAAATCCTCCTTCCCATCCGTCGCTCCTCCGCCTCTCCTCTTCAGCTTGTGCTCCTCGACCCATTTCCCGACGATCTCGTCCAATTCTGCGGCCACCCTCTTCATGGTCTTCACGGTCCCCACGCAGTCCGTCCACCCCGCGAAGGGCAGCAGGTCCGAGACCGCGGGGAACCCGGAGATGTACATGAAGTCCTTTATCACTTTCCTCAGGTGGCTCGCCTCGTCGTCGCCGGGGGCTGAGGAGGACCCGGTCGGTGCGGCCGGCGATAGCCCGAAGTACCTCTTGCTCGCGATCATTCTGATTATGATGTTCAAGGTCAGGAGCTCGAGCGATTGGCTTAGGACCACCGCCTGGGCGGACCCCTCTGGGACGCGGTCGGTGTCCGTCCGGCAGAGGGTGTGCAGGTCCTTGATGAAGGCGTCGATTTCTGACGCTTGAACGTGCTTCAGGTTGTCGAGCCTGCAAGAGAGACAAACACGACTTTTGACTTTTTAGCTTCTAGACTGAACGGAACCGAACTGATTCCAGGAGACCATCCAACAGCCCTACCTTCGGGTGCTCAGGAGCTCGAGCATGGTGATCTTCCTCATCTCGCGCCAAAAGTCTCCGTACTCCACGAAGCCGAAGGCCGCGTAGCCGTAGCCCAAGTGGATCCCGGCCTTGGACTTGGGACGGGAAGCGAGGTCCTTATCGTGGGTGGTGAAGCACTCCCGGACCGCCTCGCGGCTGCTTATGACGGTCGTCGGGTGGACTCCGAGCCGGATCCGGAACATCGGGCCTTGCGCGTCGGCCATGGCGGCCAGGGTCCTGGCCAGCGGGGTCTCGCCGCCGAGCAAGTGGAGGTGGCCTATGACCGGCCATGCGCCCGGTAGCTCCGGGGGTAAGGTGGCGCGTTTGGGTTTGTTCGGAGAAGATCTTGACCTCCATAGGATTAGTAGGAGCGACAGAACCCCCACAACTGCTAAGAGATGAGTGAAGACAGACATGGTGGTCTACAGAGAGAGGGGAGAAGGTATGTGTCAATGAACAGAGTTGGACTTGAATGGTTAATAACTTAATATGATATAATTTCGTCCTTTTCTTCTTTTTTTTTTTTGGGGTGAAAGTCTTTTATCTTTTCTTTTTATTTCCTTTCTTGTCTTTGTTTTTTCACTATTTATTTTTACAAACAACTACTGTCAATATGACATGTTCATCACTTCAAAGGAAATAAATCAAACGATTACCCGATTGATTAGTCTAAGCATGCAATGTAATTTTGATTTCTTATATCACCTGTATAATGTGTGGATTTTTCGCTCTTTTGTAATTTAGTCGGTGAAATTAATCGATTAAGGATAATGATGATATCGAGGATAATATTTTGAAAAATTATATAGCTCATCTATATTAGTAAGTTTCTTTTATTATTATTATTATTATTATTGAAAGATGCATTTTCCCTCGAATTAACTCTACACACACGAGAGAAAAGTGGATGGGATTCCGGAGAGTCGAGAAAGGGAAAGCGACATGGAGGTGATGGCAACAAGTAACTACGCGAGGAATTCGATATCGATAGCTTTGTGGATTGGTCTTGTCGGCCGTGGGGGGCTAGGGGTTGACTCGGTCAACGCGCTAATGGTTGGTGACTTGCGCGACAGCTCCTTCTTTACTCCCGGAGAAGAGTCTTTCCAATTGATTACAGAGAATTAAAAGAGATCGGTCGAAAGAGAACCACAATTTCTACGAGTTAATGCAGTTATGCAGGGACCGATGAACTTTTTACGGAGTTTGTCGATATGGAAATGACCGTTTCATCCGTTAAAACTCTGAATTCATATTCATTGTGTGAAAGTAAAAATGAGGAAAATGCGTAAAATTTTTTATAACAATATAAATTTTTATTCTCAAAATTAAAATTTATTTAATACTAATATAAAATTTTCACGATTGTCATAAGATAACAATCGATGATAGAGATGTAAGAGAAAGGGAATAGACGATGGGAATACTTTTTATTTTCGTTTATGTTTTAAAAATAGGAATTTTTTATTTTTTATTTCTGTTTTTAATTTATTTTTAAGGTGATAATTTTGTTGCAAAAAAAAAAAATTTATTTTATCAAACGAATTTATGTTTCATAATTTTTCTCGAGAACAGGAAAATAAAAATATAAAGAAAGATAATGGTTATCAGGCGAGTCCCCTTGCCCGAACCCGAAGAGGGGAGAGAGAGGACTCTTCTTCTTCGTCGAATCCTGCTCGCCGTAGCGTGCAGCTCAGCTGAGCTCCTTCAGTTCTGTAAATCAGCAATGGCTGCCAATTTCTGGACTTCCACTCACTAGTAAGTTCCCGGAATCTCTGACTTTTACGTTGTGCATCTTCTCTTTTTCCACGCCTTGATCTTGTTGATTCTTGATTCGTTTTCTTTGGGCTTCGAGAAATTTTTTTCGATTTTCCCCTTTTGGTTTTGGCTGTGCAGTAAGCAACTTCTGGACCCGGAGAAGGTGGACGTGGTGCATCCACTGGATAGAGAGAGGGGCGTTACCGTCGAAGATTTTAAGCTCGTCAAAATGCACATGGCGCAGTGTATGCGTCTTTCCTTTTGTCCTTCCCGCTTTTGATCTGATTTCGTCTTGAATTCGTAATCTGAGTTCTCGATTCACCATAAAACATCTATCGGGCCGTCATTTTCGAGTATGAACTCGTGATTATGGATCACTACTCGATTTGCCGATTGTTGTTTTAAGTCAACATAAATTGTTAATGCAATATTGATAGAGTGAGAAGCATTTACCGGAGAGTACTTTCTGATGTGGTGTTAAGGGAAGCTACTTGGACTTGATTAGAGTCCCTGGCTTTTGGTCTATCAAGATCGACCGAACTTTATTTGGGCAGCTAAGCAGTTAAATTGCTGTCATACTCGCTGTGTTCAGAATCATGTATGTGAAAAAGTGAAGAGTGCTGATCAATCTTTAGTCTCATGATGTGACGGGAACCTTGTAAATATGAGGCTAAGGAAGGCCTCATTTGGTAATCACGACAGCAACATGGATAGAACATGTACTCTCTTTTATGTTTGTGGGCTTCTCATAAAGAGTACATCAGTAAACATTTGACTATAGTATAAAGCAGAAGATTGTTGATCGCTATGTTGTGTTACTTCCTGACGCATTTCGAGCCTGGGAATTGTTGATGCTGGTTAATATCACCGGACTTACGGCAAGGCACACATGAAGGAGAATTTTACATGCCATATTTCTTTTTTCTGGACATGTGCTTTAAAACACAAATTTGTTACTTTTCTCATTGATCATATGTTGGGGAAAAAAGTTTTGCACTCCAGTCGAATTTTCGTATTGCTAGCAGTGGTCGCACGATATCCTAACCCAATTCAAGCATTTTCTTTGCTTTTCTGGGGCAACCAATGCAGCGATGGACTTCCGTGCAAAGATAGGAATAGTTGACTTGTGGCTCCTGTTTGCTCTTGCCCATTTGACCAGAAGGTTGTTAATCGTTGTTGCATGTTTTATGGGTATTTCCTCAAACATGTTGATCCTGTTTCTTTTTCAGATATATTGAGACTGGCTCAGCAAGTTAAAGTCAGGCAAAGGTATATTATAAACTCCCTCTCTTTATAATGCTTCAGGTTATATCCCTACCTTATAGAAAGAGTTTATTACTTAACAATTGGAGTATTCATTGTAAGGTCAGTGGTGCCGGCAATCCCTTTTGTTGAAAACACAATACTTTTCTGATGAACTGTTTATTTGCCAGGGTTATAGCCACTGCAGTCACTTATATGAGACGCGTTTATACCAGGTAAATGGCTATATACAACAACTAATGATGCAGGACACTGTCTGAATTGTGTTGCGAATGTTGACCAACAAAAGATTTTGTCGATTGCATCAAGAAGCTGCATTGGTAATATCAATATGGTCACACAACATAAGAATTCTACATTGATCTGTTTCTCTAGTAACAATTTACACTTGCTCCACTTTGGCTTGCTTAGTTCCTGTTTTATATCTCATGACAATAGTTTACTTTTGCTTTTTCATTGACATGTTGCCCTAAATTTGAGGTTGTGGTGAAAACCAGAAACATGACAAGTCCTTCGTCCATCTATTCTTTCTTTCCTGTGTTCAGTTCACTTATTTGAACTGTCTTGCTTGATGTGCTTGTCATTCTTTCCACTGCGATTTCCAAGGGAGAAATTGATTGGGTCATACCTCTCTACGTTGCAATAGAGGGTGTAACTGAGTTGGTGCTTTCTCCTTTTCTTTTCCTCACTTAGAGGTTGTTTTACCATATAGGGATTCCATGTAGCATTTTTCAAGGTCCGAAGTTAGAGACTTTGCCTTCTACAGGGTACCACTCAGGCATTGCTACAATGCACAGAAGATTATGGTTCTACCTACTACCTAGTGGAGCATTCATATTAGAGCATTTATCAGACAGAAAAAACACATTGATTTTTCCAGAGTGATCTGAAATCATATTGAAACAAGTGCCGATTGCGGTAGATTTTAACTGCTTAATTTTTTTTATAACTCCCTCTTCTTATTTTGGTGAACTTAATACTGAAGTATCATATTGGACAAATTTTCCTGTGAAAACTTATGCTTTATGAGCATTATATGATGGGCGCAAATTATGTTTGAGTTGGGGGTCGACAACTCATGCCTGGATGTATTCAACTATGTTTTGAATACACTTTATCCCTCTTTCAGAAGGCCTGTATTGTTATCTTTTACTGTGTGGGACTCGAATTTGTTCCATTTGTATTTCTATGAACTCACAAGCTTCTCTCCTTTTATGTTTCATCATATGAGCTGGCTGCCAGTTTTGCTTGTAGTCTTTTTGAAGTTTGAGAACACAATATGCCTTTTTGCCTTTTCGATTCCAGAAAGAGTATGTCAGAGTATGATCCACGCCTAGTGGCTCCAGCCTGCCTGTACTTGGCAGCAAAAGCAGAAGAAAGCACTGTGCAGGCCAAAGCACTTGCATTCTACATCAGAAAACTATGTAAGGATGTCATACTCAATCAGGTTTTGTGGTTGTCAAATTTCCAACAAGAAGATGGAAGAAGCAACCATAGCTCGAATCTGAGAACTGCTAAGAGTCCCTTGCTTATGCTATCCAGATTCTGATGAGAAGTATCGGTACGAGATGAAGGATATTCTTGAAATGGAAATGAAGATATTGGAAGCTCTCAACTATTATTTGGTTGTATTCCATCCTTACCGTTCTTTGACGCAGTAAGGACTTTGTTTCATCATCTTGGCTATGGTTCTTTTGCCTCTGCACTGCCTTTTTAAGTTGATGGTACTTATGAGAATTGGTATCCAAATGGGTGATTTGGGGACAGGGTCTACCTTGCTACTGTATGATGTGACTATGTTGAAATATCATAGGAAAGACTCCTACTATTTTTTGTGTCTCCTAATATATTAGCATTACTGGTCACAACCATGTTTTATGCCAAGAATTAGAGTTCATGTATGTCCTTCGTGTATGATCAGACCCAAATTAAGCACTTATAAGATGGTGCTCAATCTAATTTTTCTTTTTAGGACTTACAATCTGAATTCTCTCTCTTTCTCTCTCATCTTCATTTTTGGGCAGCTTGCTTCAGGACGCAGGCATGGATGATATGACGCAGTTTACTTGGTAAAACTTCCACTCTTCCTTTAGACACTGCTTGTAAGCTGTTCTCGAAATAGTAATGGAATAATCAGATGCATAGGCTTCTTCGACTTTTGGTGCATGATTTCTTGAAGTAAAATAGCTGCAGAGAGCCATTACCCTGCGGCTTTAGATATTTGTGGCTCAGATTTATTCTTTGAACTGGATTTTCAGTCTTTCGAGATGAGGTGCTTGAGAGTAATACGATTTCGGGATATCTGAAGATCATATTATACCACTCATATCTAGTGCAGCATCTTAATTGACAGCTCTCATCTTAGCTCCCTTAACCATGTAGCTGGCTTTTCTGTGCACCCAGATAGCTAAGATATCATGCAGATTTTCTAATGTGCTCAAAAGATGAAACATCCGCTTGACATTCAAGAATATAGAATGTCATTGAGACAAATAATCATAAACAAATATAATCACGAGCCTCCAGGAAAAGTTTACATAGCAGGGCCCCGTACTTTTCCGGATTACATATGTTCAGAGAAAAGCTCACAAGTTCAGTGACTTCTGAATAAGTTGCCCCTCATTGATATGGTGCTCGGTCTAATACTTGCGTTGTGGATATAGCATTATAATTTTTGCATTTGAAAATAGTATTGAGCAAATGAACTTTTTTGTTTGTACTGTTGGTCATTTGATGCCATGGTCTCACTTTCAGTTGGTTTCATAGTGAAAAATGATTATATATGCCAAATTGATACGCAGGGGACTTGTAAATGATACGTACAAGATGGACCTCATTCTTGTGCATTCTCCTCACTTGATTGCATTGGCTTGCATATACATTGCAAGCGTATACAAAGACAGGGACACTACCTCATGGTTTGAAGAGCTTCGTGTTGACATGAATGTTGTGAGTTCGAATCTCTTTTTCTCTTTGGTCATATCTGTACATACTGAAGCCTAAAGAAGATTATCTTGGTTTTTCTTCATACTGTAATTTTATGGCTTTTTAAGAAGATATGCAAATAATTTCAAGGGAAAATTTTTTAGTTGTTCAATCCTTAGATTGCCTGGTAAAATTTAAGCATGTGTCCATCTAAAAGAATATCTTACAAATAAAGAAAGCTTTACTTAGGCTTCCATCAGATCTTGTCAAATTTCAATATCCAGAATGTTCATATCCCAATGGTTAAGTCTTTACTCGACTCTCTTGTAGTTCTTCTTCTTTCTCTATTTTCTCTTGATCAATCAGGGTTATTGAGCTTCTCAATCCCAATTTTGTTTATCAGCAATAGGACAGACCTTTTAGGGACAACTTTAAGGAAAAAGGGAAACATAGAGCTTCTTCTTCTTGAGGTTTTGGATTTGGTTGTTGGTACAAATGCCCTCTCCCATTAATTGTACTATTTGACAATTAGTCCTCATCTTCAAGGTTATTAGAATTTATAATTGCTCATTGACTTCTGCAACTCGATTCAATGAAGTGTTAATTCGGTTCAAGCTTCCAAGGGACATAAAACTTTACTGTCTCTGCTTAGCCACTTTTTCTTGCTATAGGTCCTTATGAGTCATAGAATAGGTTTACCGTAAGAGATTAGAGACGGCGAGTGGCCAGTGAATGGTTTCAAAGTCATCACTCTAGTGTGCACAAGTTCAACTTTGTGAAGGATTTCCTTTTGTTCATGGAAGGTGGAGTTTTGCATAGTTGTGGCCCTTTCACTCGAGAGTAAGTAGACTAGCATAATACTCATAAGTTGAAATTGTTGCTAGGAAAGATGTGAAAGGGAATTCGGTGTAATAGCATTCCCCTAGTGGTATGATTTTTCATGTTTGTCTACATGTATTTCTGACAAGCTGCTGTGAATTGATAAATGATGTGTGTATTCCTGATCTCCCTTAAAGTTGCATGGTCAAATGCTCAGAATCTTTAATGCCTGCATCACCTACTCGTTGCATATCTAGCCATGCCATTGGTGTACTTTTGAACATATTTTTCCCAAAGAATAATTCTGACAAATTTGCGAGGCTCATTTTTTCCTTTCTGTCATTTCTTGCATACTGTTTCTTTGAATTTTTAACAAATCAAGCTGATGTTCATGGACAGGTGAAGAATATAGCGGTGGAGATATTGGATTTCTATGAGAACCATAAATTGATCACAGAAGAGAGAGTAAATGCTGTTTTCTACAAGTTGGCTTTGAAAACATAAACGTTAGGTGAGTCTTATGCTTGCCATGGGAGATCTTGTTGCGTCTGATCTGATTGAAGTTCGGTTATTGGTGATAAAAGACGCTCAAAATAGTTTGGTGATGGCTCTCTTGAATGAAGTGAAACCTTTGATGCCATTGAAAGTTCCCTTCTCTAAAGCTTGGTGATGTTGGATAATATGGTTGATGATGCCTCCCTTTAATGAAGATATTTGCCGCCACTGGAAGTTCTTTTCTATTTTTTCCTGCCAATGTCACAACTGAAAGTTCTCTTAGACTGCTTTACCATATAACATGCTGAAAAATAGTTTCTGACAAATAGTTTGGGGACATCTCTCTTGAATGAAGTGGAAGCATCTGCCATTCTTGGAAATTCTTATTGGACTCCTTTTCATGAATATATCGAGTCAGGCAGGAACTTCAGTATCTCATTGCTTTTTTTTTTTCCTTTCGTTTGAGGGGCAGATCGTCTAAGTGGAGTCTAAGAAAATCAGAAAGTCAAAACCCATTGATCTGTTCAGTTTTTCGTCTATTGCTAGAGACTTGATATTGTGCAAGATGATATAAAGAGATGGTATATCTTGGAAGTTGGATGTAGCTTTGTCTGCAATTTTATAATAGCTTCATGACTGTCACTTACCGAGAGCTCGTATGAATATCTAACGTGAACAAATGATCTGATTTCTGTTTGGCTGTTCGTGTATTTTTTACCTTAAAGGTACATGTTCGCGAGGGGGCTCTAAGCCTTGCTGATCTATTGCTCGAGATTGCGATGGACAATGTCACGAGGCACTTACTAAAGTCCTTAGCTGCTGGACCTTATTAAGGACGGTGTCAAGAGTTCAGCAGCAAGTGGAGTATGAAAGATCCCCAACTTGCAATATTTGCCAGGGTCTATGTGTTGTTTGAGAAACTTGGTCATCTAAGCTTGAGCGCATCTAGAAGAACTGATATCTGTAATTGCTGTTGTTGTGCCAACACAATCACTTGAAGAGACTTGTATCATCACTCTTCCCATTAAGTAAGGGTGGAAATTCTGAATCAGTCGTCTGATAACATTCTCCATTGGCATCCAAAAGTGCAATTCTGTCTAAAGAACGAGGGTGATGGCTTTGGTTAGTTCTCTCAATTTCTCCCTTCCCTGTCAGTGCTAATGCATGAACTGAATCTGCAACACTAATACAGGGTAGACATCGATATCTCCGAATTAATTTTCTCGATAGAGAAATGGCAACCAAAGCATCATCCTCCAAAACCCAGATGCAGCTTCTGTGCCGATAAGTACTCCCAAGCCCATATTGAAAAACAAAAAAATGCTAAGATTTCGTTCTTTAATTTCATTTTTTCGTGATGAAATCTTCAGGTTGTAACATTATATGGAAACCTAACATGAGCAAACACGAGACCCAAATCATCGGAATTACTCAGTAACTCCAGGAGAATATAATTCAGGCTTGTGGATTGTCGCTGATACAAGTTCCAACAGGAACGTGGAGATCCAGAGAGGCGAATGTGAAAACAGAAGTCCCATTCACTTCTTAGCTTTCTTCTTAGCTGCACAAGGTGAGACGGTGAATACCCGGAAGACGAACATGATCGAGATGAAGAAACAGAAGGCTACAAAAGCTACCAACACTACCTAACTTCCTCTGCGCTTCGGACCTCGCGAAGAACTCCCTCCATTCATCAGTCAAAACAAATACAGGCTCTTCCTCGTCGTCCTCAAAGACCTCCTCTTGCTGCTGATAATCCTGCTGCTCTAGCATCCTGGAAATCAACAAAAAAGCAAGGGAGTCGATGGATTTTAACAGTCCATGGATTTTAACATACATTATCCATTTGAAACTTAACCAGTTCAAATTTGAGTGGACTCCTCTTCAGAACCATTAGTTCTTAGTTTTTCATGCTTTTCCCAAAGGAACAGCGCGAGACAAAGAGAGAACAAAAGATCAAGCTCGGAGGACAGTGTGCTCTCGGGCGCAATACAACAAACACCTGCTGTGCATGAAGGGTAAACAGCTAGGAACGACGAAATAGCAGAACTTGGTGGCGTTGGGACTTAACCAAAATCCTCCCATTTATGGAATGTGCCGTCGAATTCAGCTGGCAGCCGATTCAAGATCACATGAATGGCAATGAAGCCCGTTTAAAGATCAATAAAATAGTGGAGCTAAGAAGTAGGGGGAACTTACTGATGGGAAGAGTCGGTCTCTAGGGAATTCGGCTCTGCTGGCAATGCAACACAAGGCGCAGCTTCTGCGTCGTTTCGAGTAGCGGCGTTGGGAGGAGGAGGAGGAGGAGAAATGAAAGAAGCAGGGTGCAAATGGCAGCGAAAGTCACAGCTGTTGCCGTGATGGTGGTGGAGGTTGTGGTGATGGTAGAGATGGTGGTGGCGAGGACACAGCAACAGGTGGTGGTGGTGGTGGTGGTGGTGGTGGTGAACGCATGACGGAGAGGAGCTGGTCATCCTCGATGAGGTCTCGGTAGTGGCCATGGGTGGCGCTTGTGATTTGGGACTTTGTAAACGAAGTTACGTTACTTCTGATTGATATTTCGATTTTCGTGACCGAAACATAAGATTGATCGAAACTCAAACACACCTTAACCTCCACAAAAACATGACCGTTGGATGGGTTTTTCAATCTAAAGGCAAAATGGTCGAACGAGAGCAAGCAATTCTCTTTTGTCCGTCCAGATTGCAATCGATTTGGCACGACGGATGCGATAATTTTCTTGTCGTCGCTTGTTGAACGAGTCTAATGCGAAGTCACGTGATTTTCGATTGACCAAGTTGTTGTGACGCACGACACTGTACCAGTGGGAAATTCCCCGCGTAGGCGCGTGGAAATTGGGGGCCATGTAGCAAGACTTCAGTGCCAAAGAAAGAGGAGAATTGCAAGGTTGACGTTGACCCACGGCTCATTGGCCTGCACAGATGCTGGTGAAAGTACAGAGATCCCGGGACCTCTTCGTGTTGCCGCCGTTGAGATCCGATGTGTGCGCCGCGGCGCTAACAGCTTTCTCCTTCTTGGTAGGGTTGGGTTGGGTTGGTGGAAGGGTTTCTTTACTGGCTTTTTTTATTGCGGGAGTTGGTGGTGGAACGTTTACCATTTCTCAATTCCTCCCCCCTCCCCCTTCCACCCAACCCGACTTTTGATTTGGACCCCATCTCTCTTGCTCCGCACGCCATTTGCTATGTATTTTTCCCTTTCTTTTTCGAAAGCCCGGGGCTTTCGAGACTCGGTTACATGAATGTCTATGCGCTTCGAACTATATGAATGGGCTAGGTTTGGGGTTTAAGCCGGTGCAAGTGACCTTAATCGAAAATAGCATGCGCGTAGTCAATGCAAGTTCGAAAGTTTGACCTTTCGGTTTCCGAACCGATATTTAAAAGATGCGATTCGTGAAGTCATCGAGAACCGAATCATTCATAACCAATAAAGAATGTAAAGATATCATGAAACGGCATGTTCGCGATTCCACCTTTTGTGTATACATAAATTCATGTGGGCCGTAGGTTTCGAGCGAAATTTTCCTTGTTTTCTCATTCTTCCGTTCTCCTGAGAAGATTTTTCTTATCAAATTCAGTACCGAATAGCATATTCGGGCATCAAATAAAACTCGATGCGTCAAATGGTCGAACAGCTCTCTCTCTCTCTCTCTCTCTCTCTCTCTCCAAGATTGCTTTTTTGCATTTGTATGCGCATGAGTCGAAGCAGGGGATGGACATGAAGATCGTGCCGACTCGCCGCCCTTGAAAAAATGAAATAAAGCGTCCGCTTTGGTAGGACCCCTCAATCTCGTTCCTCTAAAAAAATAAGAATTGTGAGGATCTAGACTCTCTATCAACGCCAACCCTACGTTTCTCTCCTGCCCACCCCCTCGAGCCTCCATTCATTCATCCTTCTGCTTCTTCCTCTTCCTCTGCACGTATTTTAATGATATAACCCGCATCACCTTTCCTTGGACCGGATCCAGTGCAGGTGCTTGCTCTTTTCCGAGTAAAATGACGACCATTTTGAGCTTTTTGGCTCCTGCTTCTTCATCGAAGCCTAAAAATCTCGCCTTTCTATGTTGTTATTGTATGTCGTATATGCCATGTACTGCGACCCTTCTCTGTCAATAGCACTATTATCTTAATCTGCTTCTTGTCTGAATCCGAAAGATTTGGTATTGATTACTCTTTGACGCGTCTCTGTTTTTCTTCCCTTTGATATGTCATTATTGCGATGACTCAAACTTATTTGCATTTATCAGGGATCTGGGTCGGTTTGGTGATTGAGGGTGTTGGTGGTTCTTGTCAATGGGAGCTTTGGATGAGGGGCATTTCGATGCGGAGCTGGAAAATGGAGTCAGGCTGGGTTGTCTTGAGCTAGGTGATGAGGAAGAGCCTGATACTTTGGCTATTGAGGATGCTGTTAAAGTTCTGTTGCAGGGTTTGGGTGAAGATGTGAACAGAGAAGGTCTCAAGAAGACCCCGCTTCGCGTTGCCAAAGCCTTTCTTGAAGGAACTAGAGGTACTTGCCAATTGGTTTCCTCATAACACGAGTAGTTTCAGTTTCTTGCTTCGCTAGCATGGTGTCGCGTCATTGAATCATGGTCAAAGTATCTTCGTTTTAGTTTTTTGTGGGATGTCCTGGGATTTTTGTTATTCTGCAGTGAATCTGGCTTCCGACTTTTGGGCAATGACACTTGACACTTAGCTTCTTAGGTTGTTCAGATGTTTAGTATTTCCTACGGGTTGTTGGTAGGCCGTCTTCCACCAACTTAGGTTGACAACATATGTAACCGAAGAAATGAGTACAAGGGCAAGAATTTCACAGGTTTATTATGTGAACTAAAATATGGTCCCATCTTGGAGTTTGGCACGATAGACCGGCACATGTGGATACGCTAAAGCATACTCTACCGTTCATGTTTGTCTCTTAGGAATTTAGGTGCTTCTGGTTTTGAATATTAGAGACTTTGGCATCATCTGGTTGGATTTCCCCTCCCTTCCAATGCTACTTTATTTGGTGTCGCCTTGGGGTTAAGCTTAATTATGTTTTCTTGTAACACAAAATAAATGAATGGGCGATTTGATGTAATGGTGGTTTAAAATGATCCTTCTGTTGCTCCTGAACACCTTAATATATACTCTGTCTATTGCTTCCTCTATTTTTCCGTAGATAGCAACTCTCTGAAGTTGGAAGGAAATCTCTGGTTTTAAACCTGGTCAAAATTCCTACTGTACATCCCACCTCCCATATTTTATATCGGAATCTGGTGACCTGGAAGGTGTCCAGAGGCAGCAGATGATGCATGATTCCTTAGAAACTGCTTGCTCAAATGCATAAGCATACTATCTCTAGATTTATTAGTATTGGGTTTGCCATAAGAAGGCACTTTGCAAATTTTTCTTGGTTTTGTATCATTTTGTGTTTGAGTTTTGTCATTTAATAAGTCTTCTTCCCCCTTCCTTGGGGAGTTGGTGAAGTGTATATCCATGGTTGTTGATTCATTTAGTGCTATCAAAACCTTCTGGTTACCTTTTTCCGTTTACCATGTTTCCACGAGCAGAATAGGAACAAGAGTTATTCTTTATTTTTTTTTGCAGCAACTAGTAAGATTGTCCTCTTGCCAATTGGATATAGAAATCTTGTTTTCTTCTCTCAGAATAATTCACAGTGTCGCTAGTATAGCATCCACGTTTCCTTTGGATTTCCCTTTTTTCGTAGTTTGGCTTGTCTAAATACTACGATTTTTGTAAACACGTGGTTTTTACACTTTGCAAGTAGATTCATCTTACAAGACAAGTAAACGCGTCTTCTTTCTCTAGAACTGAATCATGTAAGTTTTCTTTAATAGGTTATCGACAATACGTAAAGGACATTGTTCAAGGTGCCTTGTTCCCTGAAGCTGGTCTTGACAAGGAAATTGGTCATGCGGGAGGAGCTGGTGGGCTTGTGATAGTTCGAGATCTGAACCTTTTCTCATATTGCGAATCCTGTCTTCTTCCGTTCCAGGTCAAGTGTCATGTGGGTTATGTCCCTTCTGGACAGCGGGTTGTAGGATTAAGTAAGCTCTCAAGAGTATCTGATGTATTTGCTAAAAGACTTCAAGACCCACAACGACTGGCCGATGAAATAGCTTCAGCCTTGCAGAATGGTATCAAGCCCGCAGGTGTTGCTGTTGTGCTCCAATGCTTGCACATCCAATTTCCAGCATCTCTTGCCTCTAGTCACGAAGATTGGGTGAAGATTCAGGTTACTTCAGGTTCAGGTGCTTTCAAAGATGAAAAGGCCGGAGTTTGGGGTGATTTCTTGAGTCTTCTAAAATCCAGGGGCATTAATATCAACATAAGCTGCAGAAGGGACTCGACTGGAAAATCTTGGTGCCCCTCTCGATCTCCCTTGATCTCTCCAACATGCTCCAGCTTTGGATCGATGAATCCCAAAATGGTAACTGCGGTAACTTCAATTATTCATTCGTTAGGTGAAGACCCATCAAGGAAAGAGCTTGTTGGAACCCCCAGTCGCTTCGTAAAGTGGCTCATGAACTTCCAGAATACCAATCTACCAATGAAACTTAATGGCTGCACCATTCATAACGTAGACTCATTATCCAATTGGGAAGTTAATGGTGAGATGGAGCAGATTTGTTCGGAGCTGAACTTGCCATTCTGGTCTCAGTGCGAGCACCATTTGCTTCCCTTTCATGGCAGCGTTCATATAGGATATTTCCGTGGAGAAGGATTTAGCCCATCAGTGAAATCTTTTTTGCAATCAATAGTACACTTCTACGGCTTCAAGCTCCAGGTACAGGAAAGACTCACCAGGCAGATCGCTGAGACGGTTTCTTCGCTGCTGGGAGGAGATGTGATGGTAGTTGTGGAGGCTTACCACACCTGTATGATATCTAGAGGGATTGAGAAGTTTGGAAGTAATACAGCTACGATTGCTGTGCTCGGCCGATTCTCAACTGACTCAGTTGCAAGATCTAAATTTTTGGACAGCATTTCAGAGGCAAATGGAGGGTGAAAAATTGCACTTGCAGGATTCACACGAGTTTTCTCCATTCCTTCACTCCCTTTTCACCAGGTGGTCTTCAGATAACAGGAATAATTTGTGAGTCATTTCTGGTCTACTTGGAGACTTAAGGGTCTCGTTCGAGTTTTTGATATGGCGGTGGGTCAAGTTTATAACGAGCAGATTGTCAAGATAATCGAGATGGAAAGAAAACATCTGAGATTTCGAAAGGTTGCTCTTCACCCATTCTTTTTTTTTCTCCCCACAAGAATTGTGTCGTCGAATTTATCGATTTTCTATGAAAGGTCTTCTTGGGCAATATTTCTAGTTTGCATTGCTTTGCTTCATGTTGTTCATATCGTTGGCACACCCTGCTTTGCGCCCTTATTGCCTGATTCCCAACGTTACTCGAGTCCACCGCAGTGTCGTTCCGTCCATGGCTATGGCATCCCTTCGCCTGAATGCTAAAACCACTTGAGACATTACTGTCCTCTATGAGATAGACAGATTCTTGGACATAAGACAAGATGATAGAAGAGTCATTTATTTTCTGCGTTAGAAGTGTTTTGAGGCCTACAAAAGATGAAACGCTCAGCAGGTTTGGCGATCCTCCATGACGCCTCCGCCTGGCTCGGAGCGAGGACTCAAAACGTGAGCGAATCGAGCAGTTCATCGCAACTGCCAACCAATACGTAGATAGACATCAGAGAGATGCCGGTATAGATGTTGAGCCAGCTACATGAGACCAAATTGAGAGGAATAATTATAGTCAGGTAATAAAATCTTTGGGATTCGTAAGGGAATCAACTATAGATATAAATTACTTCACAGGTAGTCATTTGTATTGCACTATCTCAGTTTAGGCTGAAGAAGGAAGGTTTCGTTTTTTAGCCCGTTGTACTCGTCCTTTCTGTCCAAAAAAGACGGATTCGAAGGTTTTTCCCAAGTTAGCAAACTTTCCCCGCTGTCCTTTTAGCCCGGTCCTAACTTCCTTCGGTGCACTTCAAAGGAACATGTTTTAGAGCTTTGATACATAAAAGCAATATACAAGTAACGAAGAACTGTTCGACCAAAAAAAAAAAAAAAAAACTGAGTAACGAAGAACTGTTCATAACCACGCATCTTAAAGTTTCAGCAGGTACTCCTATGTACAACAACTGGTCTTTATATGAACGAACACTTGGTGATTGCTGCAGATTCAAAGGGGTGGGAGCGGGACAGACTATATAGCGAAGATCAAAGCAATTTTCTCATTCCAGCCACATATGCCGAATTTTAGGCCAATCGATGTGAATCTTTGATTTGTGTACGCGGTGTGTTCTTTTCATGCAGGCTGCGATGATAGCGATTCCAACAATAAGGGCCAGATAAATGCATGCTGAGACCGGCACTCTCCAACCCTGGCAAAACATACAGTCAGCTCACTTCCGAGGAAATGTTAAGGTGCGCATGCTGTCTATGTATTCATATCCGTGTATGAAGGCACTAACCCAACTGGAAGGAGAACAAGGGGAGTGAAATACAAAGATCGTGACAACATTAGACGTAACGAAAATGCGGGGTTTGCTGTTCTGCTCGACAATAATAGAGATGCCACAGAGACAAAAGAGGGGGGCGGGAAGTTACCCTCTTAGCAAAGCTAAAAAGGTTTGCATTCAATAACTTTCCGACATTTTGCATGTTATACAGTGGACCCACAGACCTATATGAGAAAATGCTATTGAGGGATATTTACATCCATGCCTCTGTACTCATTGCCGCAGTTTCCATTCTTATCAATCTTAGCTTTCTCGAGTTGCTGCCACGTTTGTACTCTCCTTAGAGGATATTACGACTTTTTTTCTATTATGATTGTCAAATTTCAAAAGATTCTAACAACAGTCAAGGCACATATCAAATGCCACTTACGCAACATTGTCCCTATCTTTTCAAATGTGCTAATTTGGACTAACATGCTCATGCATGCTTTACTAACAGAAGTGGATGATATTCGAAGGGAAGAATTTCGACCTCTCAGACTATAATCTGCATAAAGGAGGATAAATGTGAATGATGATAAGCATATAGCTGAAAAAGCCTTACCCTTTTTGACACCCAAGTCTTACGAGGAAGATTTCTATCAGCGTGTTCAAGGGAATAGCGCAGCATGTCAATTATTGTGTACTGCGTTAAAAGGTCAGAGTTATCTGCAACAAGGAGTCACATTTCACTTCCACTTCACAAATGACTCGCTAAAACTTGGAAAGCGGAACCAAAATACCTGGAATATCAAATATTTGCTTTGCAGGAGGGATGCCAAACAGCTCTCCCAGGTATATGCGAACACGAGCACGGTCAGGGACTGAAAGTAGATCACCATGTGTGACAACTACAGCAGGCTTGTCATCTGTAAAAACGAAAAGAACATCCAAATGGAGAATGTCACCTGATGCTCTTAATGCTTTTTAGTCAAGATTCTTAACCAGTGAGCATGACAATTGACTGCTCTTTTGTAAAATTTAATATTTGTGCAGCGACCAACAGAGATAGTACAAGAAAGAATGTTAGCAAATGTTATCTGCCTGTTCGAGCACAGGCAGAACTTCAAGAACTCTGAATAGTTGATATCTCTCTGTTACTACGATAAATGTCGCCATCTTTTCATTGAAAAAGACAACCTTCAACATAATTTCTCCATTAATATAACATGCTTTCCATTCTCTAGCTTGACTCTAAAGAGTTGCAGACAATTTCTCAGAATATGCACTTTTGATAATCCTGGCCTTACAATCTCCCATGTCAACTGACTACAGAGGACATCATCTAGTCTCAGCATAAAATTTAGCCCCTTGAAACAGTAATGTGTGTTATAAGACCATTCATTCTAATCAATCTTAAACTGACATTATCATCTCAAGTCATTTTTTAGGCCAATTGGGTGTGACCTATGTCACGAGATCTGTTGGCATCAGCAGATTTCTGCTTACGATCCTTTTCATTTTCATCTGGCAAGATTTACCTAAGAAGGATAAACCCTCTGTCCGAAAGCAAAATCCTCGTTCTTCTACTCTCACTACAGGTCTTCCGGCACTTCTTTTTGCCAATTTAAAGCTTCCCCCGTTTAACTACAATTATTAAACTAATAAATGTTTTGGTACCTTTAAATGACAAATACGGGCAATTGTAGGTATCCGCAATCAACTGCACGTACTGTGATTGGCCATCATGGTTATTGTCCATGGATGTGAGAACTGTTATGCCGTTAACAACAAATATCACAAAATTCACCCTCCTTGTTGCTGAGGATGGATGGCAACTCCAGCGAGCTTTGCACCTCATTCTCTTCCTTAAACTCCAATCATCTGATCCCCTGAAAGAAAAATGCAGAAGTATTATAGTTCCGAATGGACACACCTATTTATAAAGCCAACTCCAGCCTGAAGTAAGATCTTTACACCTGATGACAAGTTCACCATGACGAACGCCTTTTGTCATCCATCGTTTGATGATTTTATTGTCTTCAGGGGGGTCAGTTGACAAACTGCGGGTATCATAAAGACAGAAGGATGTTGAACCCCTTGGAATCATGTACTCCTGGAGGAAGTATGTCCCATCTCCCGCAGAAGAATTATCTGGTGTAAAAGACAATTGAAGAAGAAACCGGTCAGATGAACTACACCATCATACAGAACATTAATAAATCAACATGTAACATGTCAAAAGCAATGAAGTGACATTTACATGATACTTGGGCTCTTTCTGAGGCAAACTTGTCATCATCGAGCAACTTGGATATTCTGTTGACAAGACTGCTTTTCCCTGATCCTCTTGGACCAATCAAGATGAGGGAAGTCGTCTGTGGCACCTCGTAGTCAAAAGATTTTGTACCGCCCACTTCCTCGATCCATGCTCCAGGGTAGTAGCTCCAAAGTAAAGTTCGTAAAATCAGGTGACCACAATACAAGTTAACTTGATTGCATGCTCATTTAACATAGTCCACTAATTTCACCCAACAGAATTTGAAACTTCCAGCTCATCAGATGACATGCAACATCCATATCATCACATAGAAGTAAATTTGAGCACTGAAACATAATTGTTTCACAAAGAACAACGGATTAGATTATCATAATTTTTATGGTAATGGACAAAACCACACTGCTAAGAATTTAATACCTCAGAGTCCTGCTTCTCGCACGACCCAGACTTTCGATATGAACCCGCGAGTCATCGTAGCTCCCCAAGACTTCTCTATAAGTGCTACTCCTCCTCCGCAAGTTAACTTCAGATTCTAGAGCAGGAGAAAACACGCCATCCTCCCCCTCAAAATCCCCAAGTCCCAAAACATCATCTTCCTTCACAGTTTCATTGCCGACTTTCCTGCTGAGACCATCCCTGACAAGGAAAAAGCCCACATTCTATGTCTAGCTGCCAATAGAACAAAACCCACTTGATTTAGCTTTTGAATTCTAACCATAACCTTTTATTTACTAATGCCTCATTCGGTTCATCTAGGATTTGGAATTTTCAAGGAATGAGAATTCTGATACTAAAATTTTCATTCTTGCAAGATTCAACCTTAAGATAAGTTTTCTATCCAAACATGAACAATTCTCGAGGCCAAAAGATGTCTGAATTTCTTGATTCAATTGTCAAAGATTTCATTGCGAAACCCCAAAAAAAAAAAAAAAAATTAAGCACCTGAAAAGAGTGGGAACTCGAGAAGCGAAGCTTTCGTCCAGTGACACTTCGCCTTCTGCAGAGATCATTCACGATGATTCACGGAATGTGATCATGACACCGAGAAACAAAGTGGGGCCAATTTAATATTCCGATCGGGGCAATGATCTTAATGGAATGAGCACGAGGATAGAGCGACAAATTTACCGGATGAAGAGCCACCAGAGACGACAGAGTCGACGACTTCACCACCCATGATCGAGTTTTCGCAGATTGAGCTCCAAATCAGAGCGTTCACAGCACAAACTCACAGAGAGTGAGAAAGAGAGAGAGAGAGAGAGAGAGAGTGGTGTGGTTTTACAGGGGCATGAGGCATGCGAAAGAGCAGATGAAACCTTCGCCAGGTGAGAGAGAGAGGGGGGGGGTGGTTTTACAGGGGCATGAGGCATGCGAATAGAGCAGATGAAACCTTCGCCAGGTGGGGTCCTCCCGCCAAGCGAGCAGAGAAGGAGAGGGAAGACGGTGGACTTTCACTCGTCTTCCCTTCCTATTTAAGCATCTCCCGGAATAACGACACCCCCACCATTGTACTAAATCGAATTTTGTAAGACAAATCCATATAGATAGAGACCCGACCCGAGTACACAAAATCCCCAATGACAGATCCGAATTTTAAATCCGGTCAAGCCCCGTTGTGATGGTAAAAATTCGATAACATACAAGAACGGATCTGGCTTCCATTTCTCTTTAGTCATGTTGGCTGTTTGGCTCAAACTAAGGCCTGACTAAACGGGCAGGTCGGATTGGGTTATGGGCCGAGGCCGGAGGTTGGACACTCAAATGGCGCGATCGTCGGTATGTCTTGCTAATGATAATAACCATCCCTGCGGCCCGTGGCTGTGTTGCGATCGTGCTGCGTTGTGAGCATACTCTAATTGGTGTGCTTCGCCATACATTTTTTTTTTGAAGCCTTGCCGCTCCCTCAAAGCGCTTATCGAAAATTGCTACAAACTATTGCAGTTTGCGAGGGGCGGTAGCTAGGGAGTAGTAGTTCCTAGACGGTCTAATGAAACCGATGGATTATTAATAGGGATGAAGGGATGAGCAACACGGACATTAATTTTGACCTATTAATAAAGATTAAGTTTATAGTTTTGGAATAAAAAAAGTTAATAAAGAACAATCGGTCCGATTTAGTTCTCACCGGTTTCAATTTTACGGAACCGGAAACTTGACTGAACTAGCTAGCAAATGTTGATCCAAGCAATTTTCGATTCAAACTTATCCGTCTTGCTCACCCTTAGCGGCGCTATAACGAACTTGATAAATAGCTCATAAAAGCTGCGATCTGTAACATCTCTTTTCACGGTTAAACCAGCTATGGAAAAGTTTTACGTAACATTAAAATTTTATTCGTGGGTCATTATTGATATTTTCTATTATTATTATAAGAGATCCGTGAGAAGCTTGAATGACTTGCTCGTATTTCCAGTTATTTCTGTTTATCTTACACAGTACAAGGCCCATAAATCAATTAAGTCTAGGCATTTGGCGTTTGCATACGATTGATGAAATTCGAATGAGTGACCTCTAATTTACGATATGGAAATTCTTATCGCCCCAATCGGGCTATTTCCATGCATTTTTTTAATCAAGTTTTCAGACTTTTAATTTTTAAAATCGAGTCTTTTTACTCGCACCGGTTATGTAATCGAAGTCCTCCGGCATCAAATCCGATCAAATCAAGCCGACGCATTCGTTGGACAACGTCGAGCGCATGCGGACAATAATTTTCAAGATCGAAACTCAAGCGAAAACAAGAGAGAGCATACGAGGAATTAAGAAGAGGATTCTTTTTTTGTTTATCTTCCACATTATCATTCGCGTCGGTATTTTTTTTTTTTTTTTTGTCGAAGTGTCGGTATAATGTTGACCACGCTATACTTAAAAGTTTTTATAAGTCACGTCGGGTGGATCCTATCGGTATTGTACCGAAAAAAACTTGATTAGATAATTTGTGCAGGAAACAAAATAAATAAACAAATAAATAAAAGTACATGAATTTAATCAGAAAAACCAAGAAAGTACAAGACGAAAGGCATAAGTCTTCCTATTTCCAATTGTCCAAAAAACCCTATGAATGATCTATTTGAACGAGAGCGACCGTGCTTAAGGTTTTACTTGACAAGGCCCGTATGCGTTGACAATCATTATTCTGGACAAATACAAACTAGAAGATTTATTGATTTTTTTATTATTATTTCATCAGCCAAAAGCGACGCCGCTTTCTTTTCTATCGAGATTTCGTCGATATGAACGAAGCGAAAAAGAAAATTCAAACGAGACTTTTCGATGAAGGTCGTTTTGGAGACGATGTAACGAAGAAAAGATGAAACGTCACTGTCTCCGACAATAACTAAGTACTTAGAATCCACGCGTGAAGGAAGCTTCCCTTGTGGACATATTTTCTCTAGGAAGACTTTGGTGGTGAAGTCATTATGCATGATTATCTGTTACTTAGCATTGTTTATAATGTCTCTTTCACTAAAAAAATAATAATATATTTCACTAATATTCATCATCCAAAAACCCTTCAAATAAAAACTAATTGAAGAGAGAAAAAAAAATTCCTATGACATTAGTTTTCTTGTATACAAAGAAAGCAAAGTCGATGACACCGAATTTCATTCCCCTTTCTCCACGACGTAATTGACCGCTTCCTTGCAGATGTTCCATAACTCCGCCACCACGCCGGCCACCACCTCCAACATGATCCGCGCCGCCTCCGCCGCGAACTTGCACAAGCCCTCGATCCCTTCCTTGCCTTTCTCGGCGAAAGTGGTCGCTCCTTCCAACGCGAGCTCGACGAATTTCCCCAGGGCTTCCTTCGCGAGCTCCAAAGCGGCCGACACCTGCGAGCTCGCGGCGTCCACGGCAGTCGCCCCTATGTAACTCGCCACCGAGAGGATCGCCTCCGCGAGCTGCCGGAGCGCCGAGAGGAGGGCCTCGCTCGGGACGCGCAGCCCGTTGATCACGAACGCGAGGAAGTAGGCGGTGCCCGCGAAGACGGCTCGGACGATGAGGTAGGAGGTGGAGGCGGCGAGGTTGAGGAAGGAGAGGGCGGCCCCGGAGTATCCCTCGGAGAGGTTGACGGAGAGGACGACGGCAGCGGTGAAGAGGAGGAAGAGGAAGAAGACGGTGGATGAAGGGAAAGAGTTGGAGTATGACATGTTTCTCACGGGAGAAAATGAAGACGAGATGAAAGGGGGTGATGTCGTTTGAATTCGTGAGGTTTAAGGTTAAGGTTGTGTAAGTTAATACCGCTGGAGAGAAAACCTAGGACTTGTTAGCCATGTCATGACCACAAGTTTTTTTTTTTTTTTTCAAAAGAAAGAGGAGGAGTTGGCATTGTCGAGATTGATTTGCGTGTATTGGGGTTTCCGCAGGAGTTGTTGTGAACGCAACTTCTTGGAAGAGGGAAGATTGGAAGGCAAAGTAAATGGAAACGACTTTGGGTTTTGTTATTTAAATTGAAGCTTGTTGATTACATTGGCTTAGCTTTGGAACAGCAAAGGTTGACTTCGTGAGGGGTGAGTCAACGTCGGATCATGAATCACCATCATCAATTTTCTACGTTGGGTTTCGGCCGGTGAAATAAAATAATTTTTGCAATTTGTAATGTTGGTGATGTCTTCTTTGGCTGTAGACCAACCAAATGGAGCTCGATGGTGTACCTCGTCCGCATGTTTTTAATTATAAATCGCCAAGTTAGATGTCGATAGTACCAAGTAGGACGACTAGTGCTGAAGTCGATAGTTTTTAATTATATTTATTAAAAAAATATTTTTATTTTTTTTTTTTTTTTTATGCAACTAGAGGTTTGGCCGGCAAGGGTCGCCGGCAACCCTCACGGCTTCCCCCAAATTAATTTTGACTGGAATATCTGGTTGGAGGCACTTAAATGATCGTTTTTACTCCAATTTGACATTTAAGTGATCCAAATGAAAATTTTTTACACTAAAGTGAGTACCGTACACAACTTTTTAAAGAACATTCATCGAATTTATAGTCATAATTTTGAAGGCGTTGCTGGGCACATTCCTTGTGCTGTTTTCGTTTTTCAAATGAATTTTCACAAGCCAAGGATAGTCAAATACATTTCTCAGTGTTGTTCTGCAGGCTATCCAAGAGCATCAAAAAGGAAAAATTACGTTCTCGAGAAGACATTTTCCATTATCATATAAACTGCGTATGTTAATATAAAAGAAAACTTTCGAAATGTATCAGATTTCCATCATTAACGAATACGTAACTAATTATATTTCACATTCAACCGAAGTTGCTTCCTATTTCTCATGCAATCACTTCATTCTTCTCTTCTTTATAAAACACTCATAATTGGCACATAAATTTAAGTATGTAAATTATCGAAAAGCAGTATTTGCATCGCAGTGTTCGAGCTAAATTTCGCGTGGATATAGGTTGTAAACCCTATATGACTTAGATTTGTTTAAGAAGGACAAGCTTAAGTTTAGAATCGAGTGGAACAGAAATTCGTTTATGAATGCTTACCCAATGGGCTTTTGTAAACTCATGAATCAACCAAAATTTCTTGCAAGCAGAACTTTGTGCTTCACGAAACTCATGTTCCTGTTGCTGCTTTGTTTTTCTCTCCAAGATAGGGAAGAGTGGTGGTTAGTATTAAAAGCCGAAAGGAAGCTCATTTACTAAAAGTTACTCTGCAAAAGAGAGATCCAAGCTCTCTTCATAGACCAATCACTCGAATCCTTACCAAAATTTGGTCGATTTCCACAAGCAAAAAAGAGAATTGTTTAAAAAATGAGAAGGACCCCTTCATCGGAAGACGCTGTACAGCTATAAGTACAGTCATCGATCTTGTTGACAGCACCTAGACCTGAACCATCTCCCACCTCTCGAAATCCAAACATCACCCACATCATGGTGTCTTCCTTTCTGCTAGCCAACCAGTCTCCTTTAGGTGTCTTCTTCTTCTTCTTCTTCTTCTCCGCTCTTCTTGGTCGGCACCACTTCATTTCATGGTGCAGGCGTTTCTGCTTCCTCCACTACTTTTTCCGCTGTAGACCCAACCGGGAATAAGGATGAAGCAGTGGCTCTCCTGAATTGGAAATCTACTCTTGACAACCGTAGCCAATCTCTCCTCTCTTCATGGCACGGCTACAATCCTTGCCTGTTTACCGGTGTTGCTTGCGACGATCACGGAGCAATAGCCCATCTGAACCTTTCCAATCTCGGGTTGAGAGGAACTCTACACGGCCTCGACTTCTCGCGCTTGACCAACTTGGTTAGCTTCCAACTTGCCTTCAACTCGATCTATGGCTCCATCCCCTCGAGTGTCGGTAACCTTTCTAAACTCAACTCTCTTGATCTTTGCTTCAATGACCTGTCTGGGGACATTCCTTCAAGTTTAAGTATGCTCGAGAGTCTTCATTATCTGTTCCTATGTGCAAACAACCTGAGTGGACCAATCCCTCAGGAGATTGGACGATTGGATGCCCTTTTGGAACTTGCCTTGTCCGAAAACAATTTCACCGGTCCTATCCCTGCTTCGCTAGGAAACTTGAGCAGCCTGACTAATCTTAATCTATGGGCAAATCAACTTTCAGGGCCCATTCCTCCTTCTCTCGGAAAATTACGCCATTTAATCGTATTAGGCATCTCGCGAAATAAACTTTCGGGTTTCATTTCGAGCGAAATAAGAGGCTTGAGAAACTTGAAGTCTCTTTTGTTATGGGAGAATGGACTTTCGGGTCCCATACCTTCGCAAATCGGGAGGCTCACTTCTCTTAATGTGCTTGACTTATCAACCAACAATATCACTTGCTCAATTCCTCATTCCATCGGAAACTTGACAAGCTTATCTTTGCTTCACCTCTATCTAAATGAACTTTCAGGACCGATACCTTCCGAAATTGGAAGCCTGGCCAATCTAACTCGATCGAACCTTGCCAACAATAAATTCTTTGGTTCCTTGCCCTCGGAATTCAATAAGTTAACACGTTTGAGTCTTTTGGATCTGTCTACTAATGAAATAGAGGGGGAATTGCCGGAAGATGTATGTCTTGGGAAAAGATTGCAAAATTTCTCCGCCTTCCATAATCATTTCACAGGTCCCATCCCCACGAGCCTAAATAATTGTAGCACATTAATCAGATTGAGGCTCGAGAGAAACCAACTTACTGGAAACATAACAGATGCTTTCGGAATATATCCCCACCTAAATTTTATGGATTTGAGCCACAATCATTTGAGAGGCGAACTTTCGTGGAAATGGCAGCATTGTGGTAATTTGATGAGCTTTAGCATATCAAAGAACTACCTCTCCGGTGAGATACCCGTAGCATTTGGAAGCATGCTTCAATTAGAGATACTAAACCTTTCCACAAATAAGTTAAGCGGAGAGATTCCGAGGGAAATGGGAAACCCGTCGATGCTTTTAGAACTCGACCTAAGTAGAAACGCGATCATGGGAAATGTCCCAACCGAGATTGGATTTTTATACCATCTGGAAAATTTGAACTTGGCATCAAACAATTTGAGCGGATCAATACCGATGCAGCTGGGCTCATGCAAAAGCTTGTTGAGCTTGAACTTGAGTAGAAACAAATTTCGGATGAGCATTCCTCCCGAGATAGGCAACGCACAAGTCCTCGAGGTTCTTGATCCGAGTAACAATAGTTTGTCGGAAAATATACCAGGAGAGCTTGCAAAACTAAGCAACTTGGAAGTTCTAAATGTCTCTCACAATAGCCTATCCGGTTTCGTCCCACGATCTTTTGGTGATATGGTGGCCTTGACTTCTATCGATATATCCTACAATGACCTGGAGGGTCCTCTCCCTAATGTCAAGGCTTTCAATGAGGCCCCATTCGAGGCATTTCAGCATAACAAAGGGCTCTTTGGGAACGTGGTTGGTTTACCGAAATGCAATTCCACCAAAGCAAGAAGCACAACCGGCATGTTGGAGCTGGAATCATTGTTATCTGCATTATCTTGTTCTCGGGCTTTTTCCTTTTGTCTTGCACCGTTCTAGTAATCGTCAATCATCGTGGAAGAAGGATTATCAAGAGAGAGGATAATGAAGGGGCAAATGATTTGGATTTCAAGAGTATTTTGAGTTATGATGGCAAAGTTTTCTACGATCGAATCATTGAGGCCACGGAAGGATTTGACTCCAAGTACAATGTGGGTGAAGGAGCATATGGAATTGTTTATAAAGCCGAGATATCGAAGGACAAACGTTTGCTGTCAAGCAAATCTCGTCATCCCAGGAAGATACTTGAGATGGTTGATTTGGTACCATTTGATAGGGAAATTCAAGCATTGACAAATGTACGCCATCGCAACATCGTGAAATTTTATGGCTTCGCTCTCATGCACAAGGCTACTTTTTGGTGTACGAGTACTTGGAAAGAGGAAGCTTGAGAACAACTTTGAACGACGATCAAAGAGCAACAGAATTTCGATGGGGCGAGAGGATAAATATGGTCCGAGGAGTTGCGGATGCATTGTCTTATATGCATCACGAATGTTCTCCTCCGTTGATTCATCGAGACTTGACCGGTAACAACGTTCTATTGGACCGTGATTACGAGGCTCATGTTTCGATTTTGGCACCGCAAGACCTGTTGAGGCCGGATTCATTAAACCGGGACAGCTATTGGTTGGGACCATTGGGTATATTGCTCCAGGTACTTCGCAATTTTTTGTTCTATTTCGATGGCATTCGGCGTGATGCTTCTATAATTGAACTTATATTAGTTTAGTGAAGTTCCATAGTTATTTATGATAAGAAAAAAAAAATATTTTTTTTTTTTTTTTTTTTTTTTTTTTAATAATATATTTTAAAATTTTTTTTTTTTAAAGGTGAGGGAGAAAAAATAGTTTTTTTTTTTTTTTGTGGTTAAAAAAAAAAAAAAGGGGGGGGGGGGAAAACTTAAAAAATATAAAAAATTTTCTTACCCCCCCCAAACAAGGTGGGTCAAATAAGAGTTTGGAAAGAAGAAATTAAATCGGGATGTAAGAACCTCGTAAAACAATGGCAAGTGATTCGGCAACAAAGGAGTGAAAAGTCGAGCTGGAGATGATGAAGTGTGACAATCAATCCAATATGTTGGACGCTCATGAAAGTGCAGAAGAATGGCACTCTTGTGTCACAATGCGAGGAGTAGGATCCAAAAAACACCCATATCGGCAGTAAGCGCAAGCCAAACAATCTCAACAAAGCCAGCACGATACTGACAGGAGCGGAGACAATATTGTTTCTGGATGCAAGAAATAAGTGAATTGCCAAAAAAATGCAATAACCAATAGATTTGCGATCGGACATTGGAAGCCCAATCACATCGAATAGGCACGCAACTGAGAGTAGAGGAAGATGGTAGAAATAAGGAACGCATAAAGTGCCTCAAGATAGCAATCTAAACATAATAGTTGTCAAAAAAACAGATGAAAAAAAAAAAACAAGGTCCGATAGCGGGGACATCGAAAGAGGTTCTCCATCGGGCAAAACTGATTTAGCTCAATAGGAGGGGAAGAACAAATATGGTATATTAGAAATGAGAATACCACGTGACGAGCAATCTCAATTCCAAGAAAATAGCATGGTCCTAGATCCTTCATGGAAAAATGTTTGAAGGCTGGTATGCTCAATATGGTGATCATCTCATGATGACCATATCATCAACATAAAGAAGAAGAATAGGGCAAGAAGGTAGAACAAACATAGCAGATCACCTCACTTGAGTGAAACCAACAGACAATAACATAACTTCTCAAACCAAGCACGAGGCATGTTAAAACCTTTCGTATGAGCAAGACCGGGGAGGTTGCAAAAGATATCTTCCAAGATCACCGTGAAGAAAAGCATTCTCACATCAAGGAAAAGAGGCCAACGCGAATTGAAGCAACAACTAATAAAGCACGGAGATGTCATCTTTCTACAAAGGTCTCCGAAATACCATACTCTTGCGAGAAACCTCGAGCAACCGGAGAGCTTTGTAACGCTCAATACGCCACGAACAGTCTTAATCTTATATATCCATCGGCAAGATACGAGGGAGCAAGGAAGAGGCACAAGCCCCAAGTACCAACCTCCAAAGAGTCTCGGCACACACCTTACCATAACTATTAGGTTCTTGTCAAAGCACTTATAGAATAAGACTAGTAGAATAAGAACGCAGCCATCGGCGGGAATCTCGAGAGGAACAAACGTCGAAAAAAAGAAGAGGATAGAGAAGGTGCAATATATCTAGATCCGATGTAAAAGAACTAGAAGGGTAGAGATCAAAAAATCCATAAATGGAACAGGAAAACATGAGGTGTAGTATTTGTCGGAAAGAAAAGGATGTGTTCATGAAACGTAACATCACGAAAATACGCCGCCATTTGGGTCATAACAACGATAACCTTTGTGCTCTATAACCCAAGAATGCACATGGGATAGAGCGGTAGCTTTGACGTTCAAGAATGGAAGAATACAAAACAAGTACATCCAAAACTCGAAGATGATTATAGCTAGGAGGTCGAGAGTAGAGGAAACGGGGTGTCTTGATGCGAAGAGCTAGCCGAAAGTGCCAAGTAACATCTCTAGAATATACGTCCGTTCAAACTCGCGGAACCCCGGACAAGATAACGAGAAGTACCACTAGCTAAGAGGAACGAAAGACAAATATTCTCCCCCGATACAACGGAAAATTTTGATTTTGTATTAAATTGTGTGGAAACCATGGAAGTAAAAGACTAGATGGAAAAGAAATCACTAGTGAAAGATAACCCTGTATAACGAGAATAATCATCAATAAAAGATACATAATATTTGAAACCACTCTTGAAGGGGGATGAAATGAACAAGATCGAAAACGCACTAGTTCTAGAGTTACTAACGGTAAACGATCTTGCAAAGAAAACTGGAGGAAGACTACTAGAAAAATAGGACCCAAAGCACCTTGTTGGTGAAGGCGTGAGACAAAGAATATGTCCAAGGACCGGAAGATCGAGGGAAACGTGGGAGAGAGGGAGTGGAAGAGAGATGTTGCATAATATAAAGTCATCCCCCATCCCCTCCCAAAAAACCTATTTGAAAGAACCAAAGGTGAGTTGTCCAAAAAAAAATGAGACCAAAGAGGAACATGTAACACATCAGAACATTGAAATCTTGAGATGGTAATGTAGTAGAGAAAAGAATAAGAAAGAAATGTTTGGTTGCGACTATAAGAAAAACAAAGAACATATTCTACAACGCAAGTACCCAAGTAGTAGAAATATCACGAAGTGGAGTAGGCGCGCCGAAGAGGGAGTTGTAGAAGTAAAAATCGGAAAAGACAGCGAGAGACTACGGGAAGTGGCCTAAGAGCAATACGTCATCCGTAAGGAGAAACAGAGAAAGAGATTGGAATGCGGTAGTGACTCGGGTGATAAGGCGTAATTCTTCCAACAATGTACTCGCCATGACCAAGACATGACAATACGACAGAAAGAACGAAAGGCGAGAGGTGAGCACAAAATAGTTGAATCGAACGCCGAGGAAAAAGACCAGACGAGTTTCCTCGGTTGACTCAAGAGGATGGTCTTGAGAGAAGAATGGCGAACACCTTCATAGGGAGCAAGCTTCATAAGAAAAGAATGTAGACTCCTATCTTGATAAAGAGTGATGGACACACTAATGATGGGCGAGAATAGGAGCAAGAATATCCAGTTGACTCCAAAGTGAGTGCATGTAATTGTAGAAATCAGGAGCGACATGACAAACTTCTCCAAAACCAATGTCCCCCGGGAACATCTCAATGATCCCATAAACTTTTTGCCTCAAAATATAAAATGGAAGAGAATGGAACCAAACATGATAGCCCCCCCGACAAACTTTCCATCAATTCAGCAACACATTTCGCAACTTCATCGATAAGTCACTTAAGAGCACGGACAAGGACAAAGTCCCCAACATGCTCAAACAGTCGCGATAAACAAGTCGCCATGCGATGGTTTCCAAAGAGAATAGTTTGAACCATCGAGTTTGACGCAATACGATCACTAGAATCACCCATGACGACGAAAAGAAATCACTAGCAAAGCTAAAATATGGATTGAGGTGAAAAAATGATCGAAAGGATCGAAAAGAAGAAGCGCGATTAGAACGAGCAAGAATGATGGCCCAAACTCATTATCTTAATTTCGATCGGAAGATCCAATTTATGCAACCGTAGAGCATACTTTAAAAAATAATGAACTCATTGCTTATTTTCACGCGGAAGATCCAATTGATGGCAACCAGAGCATACTCTTCAGACAATAACCCGGCTCGATACCATGATAAGAAGAAAGATTAAAAGAAATGTATTTGTTCTCTAATAATGGTATATTAAACATTGTACATGAGAAGCCTTTATATAGGCTTAGATGTGGGATAAAGAAAAGAAAGAGGAAGGAAAACCTACAAGACTATACAACATGTTCTAACAATTTAATCGTCTTATGGAAATTCATTATACTTATTTAGATCTCTCAAGTTCATGATTGATGAAAAAGCTATTCGATTTTCCTCATAAGTAAGAATTGGCAAATGTGGGAAACATCTTAATCAATCCATTCCAAGGATATTAAGTTCATGTTACCTAGACGATGCTCGTATTTTAAGCGTCGAGCAAAGATTTTTGAACTTTGCCAAAGCAGAAACTCCCAGACTCAAATCAGTGTTGTAAGTTTCTATAAAAAAAAATACTAATCAGTGTTGTAAGTGTATATTAAGCAGAAATCTGCAGGCGTAATCATCACACATCCCGTCATAGGAAGTAATGTGGTCAACTAGAATAGCACCTACAGATTAAAATACGGCGCATTCTCCACTTGCAGAGCTGGCTTATTCTACGGTTCCTACCGAAAAGTGCGATGTGTATAGTTTTGGAATCGTCGCATTAGAGACGATCATGGGAAAACATCCAGGAGATCATGTTTCTTGGGAATGTTCATCGTCCGCCCAAACTGAATCAATGATGTTAAAGGACGTGCTGGATCAACGTCTCTCACCTTCTAGACTGTGCCTTCAAGATGCACAAAACGTGGTGTTGATCGCCAAGCTAGCATTCGAGTGCTTGCAAGCCGACCCGAGGCTTCGACCTACCATGGGACAAGTCTCACGTGAGCTTCGCTTTCAAGTATCTCCGGATATGCCACTTTATGCAGTCAGCTTAGAGCAACTTCGCGATCCTAATGTCAGAAATTCGGAGCATTTCAAGAGATGGTAAGGTTTGAACTTTTCATGTGCTATTCTATTAGGTTTTCAATTACGATGTCGATCGCCTTTTGGATATATTCGTAGCACACACCAATCCCTACCGCGTGATTTCTGATTTTTATTGCAGAACCAGCTTCTCTATGGACGTCACAGGAAGTGTGAAGTCGTGGTACCAGAAATAAGTATGGGAAGACTTCCATGAAGATCCCATTTCACAGTTATTGCCATATTTCTGCAGAGTCATCAGGAAGTGAACTTGCAAAATCCACTGGGCCTTCTTTGATACGAGGCTTAAAGAACATGTAGTTTCTACTGATGTAAGAGATAATAGTCCAAGCAATTCGCGAACTTCTATTGATTATGCGGTGTGGTATTTGAAATTTCAATTGATCCAATTAAATCAATTTTGAGTAATGCGCTCCATCGTCCCGAAACTTTCGGTTGGTCTAATTGAATCTCTAACATTTTCGAATGTGTTTATGTCATCCTTTCATAATCAATTTAAATGAAATACATCATGTACATTGTACACCAATTAAACAATTTGATGTTTAGTTGAAGCATAGCGAAAAATCCCTCACTCATGCTCCATTAGACACCAGGTTGAAAGCTTAATTAAGGACAAAACCCCATTATTCATATTACGTGAGTGGTTTTGTCCTGGCTTGGAAGCTTTTCTTCAACATTTCACGACATGGTTAAACTGGTATGTCCTTCTATTTATTTTTTCTTTTATTTTAATAAGTTTTTATTGTCCTTTTCTGTATTTTTTTAATATAATTATTGTGCTTTAATTTTATTAGAAAAAATCTTCCGAATAATTAAAAAAATAATAGCAACAAAAGTGAGCAGATTGAAAAGGTAGAGAAACTATCGATTCATGTTAGTTTTTACTATCCACGAATAAGAACATTTGGAACAAGATTTTGATAAAGCTAACTACTCTTTAAAATCTTTGTTGAATATTGTTAAGGGAGAGAAATGTGGGCTTATCGAAATGGTTCACCCTAAAACGAAAGTCATATACGTTATGTGACAGACAGACGCATTTGGATAAAAAAAACAATATGAAGAACAAAAACGATTCAATCGGTTTGGTGAAAATGAGACGTAAGGTTCAATATGAATTCTTTATTTTAAAATGTACTTATCGCGTACTTTAAATTTATTAGAAAAAAACTTTCGACAAATAAAAGTTGAAAGCTATATATGTAGGATGACATGTCAGCAAATCACGACAAATTAACGGTTAGATCAGCATTTCCATTTACTTGCACAATGGAATGATCAATCCCAAAACACTGGCTGAGCCATTTCTCGATGCACATCTTTTAGTACGCATGGTTGTAGTCGTTGAGCACCCAACACTCGTCTCCTTTCTTCAAAGATCCAAAGCAAATCGTACGCTTCTCACAATCGTAAGTCCCGAATTTTTTGTCGCAGCGATACAGCATGGCCTCCGCCATGGAAGGCACTTGCGGGAGCTGTTCCGTGCCGCGAGAGTTGCGAGTTGAAGCTCAACAGAGCGAGCACTAGTCGCCATCCGATTCTCCGTCGCAACGGCAATTTCTGGGGAAGATGAGACAGGCGAGCTCACTAGATATATTGCAAACAACCGATGGTAGGTTTTGATTTTCAACATAGCCCTTCACTATCTGCCGAGTGATTGAATCATTCCCTAATTCCTGATTCAACAAACTAAAGGACCAGAGCAAGAATGGAGCCAATCAAAGGGATGCTCTCCCCATCTATGTCGTTTTATGTTAGGATATGAAGCCTAGAAATTTTGTTATATTTTATCTATTGTTTGATAAATCACATTTTTAAAGCCAGACATTTCCATTTCTTATCGAATCCATTGTTTGGTTTGAACGACATGCCGTCGTAAATGAACTTGAAAAGGCACAAATGTAGGTGGTAAAAAAATTTATGATTCAATGCTAAAAAAAAATTATAAATGTACAAACGTATATAACCTCAATCAATCAATCATAGTTAGTGTATGATCTACATCTTAAACATAATAACCTCAATCGATCAATTCATAGTTAGTGTACGATCTATATATTAAACATAAAAAGGAGTTCATTCCAACATTTTAGAGCCACATATTTGACTATGACAAGAAATGTATGAATACACCAAATCCAATAAAAAAGAGAAAACATAATTATTCATTTTTGCAATTTCAAAAAATATAGTGCTTTGACTCTTTCAACATTTACGTGAAATTTCAATATGAATCACGAGTTACAGGAAAATAATGAGTTTCGAATTTTTTTTGTTGCTTTCATAGGTTTTTGACGTGAAACAGAGAGGTACGGAAGAGAAGGAGCTTCGACTCTACCGTCGTTCTCGTGGAGCTTCGGGGTGAACAAGGAACTACAGAGAAGTCGTGAAGCTTCAACGTGAATAAGAACTACGAAGGAGAAGGAGGTGGAGGGAATTAGAAAGATGTGTTTCAATATTGAATTTGTTCATTTAAAGTGGGGGGGTTCTTCGATCATTTTTTTTACTTATTTTTTTAATTATTTTTCCTCTCTTTTTATTTCTTTTTTATTCCCTTCCATCATTCATAAGCAAAATTTTATTAAACTATGAACTACACTTACACCTAAAATATGATATAAATCAAAAAAAAATTGCCCATCAATTTTTTTTTTTGTTATTTTGAATTTTCTTTTTTATATTAGAGTCCAAATATTTTTTATATAATTTTTTAAATTAAAAATTTTGTTATTCAAAAAAAATAAATTTGTTTTGCCACGGAGAGATAATAAATCCTATTCACCTTTGTCCTCCTCTCACAGTAAATTCTTATCCTTATAATTTGGAAAATTAAAAATTTTTAATTTTTATTTGCCAATCCTAAACTTTTGTAATTGTGCCATTTAAGTCCATCCGAATTTACCACAGAATCTAATATTTTAATATTTTTGAATTTTTATGATTTTTTATAATTTTTAGGATTTTTTTTCTTTCCCTCTCCTTCCCCCTTCCCTTCCCTTCCCTCCCCCAACCCCTGAGTCCCAAAGTCCGGGACAAGCCAAAGGCGCTGGACATCCCTATGGTGGCACCGAACGCCGGCCGACGCCGTCGCGGGAGAGGGCGAGGCGACCGGGCAAGGCCTCGCAAGCCCGGTCCGGGCCGGCGGGTCGAGCCCGCTGGCCAGGCGGGGCTCAACCTCTCCCCCATGGCGAGGCAATGACGGCGAGGTCAAGCCCCGCCATGGCGCGAGGTCGACCTCGCAAGCCCAAGATCCGGGCCAAGAGAGTGTACCAAAATGGATTCTCGAGGAATGGCGAGGAGGGTGTCGATGGAGGTGGTGGCAAGGAGGGTGTTGTGATGGAGCTCGCGGAGCTCGAAGCTCGCCGATCGTGAATGGCGACCTCGGCGAGCCGAGATCACCGGACTAGTCGCCTCAAGCTCGCCGGCAAGTCATGGCCATCACCGAGGACGGAGCGGCCCGAGGAAGAAGGAGCGGTGGCGAGCCGGGAGGAAGGAGGTGGAAGGAGAAAATAAAAAAATAAAAAAGTCCTAAAAATTATTTTTAAAAATCATTAAAAAATTCAAAAAAATATTAAAATAGTGAGTCGCCGCGACCCGGGTTTACGTCGACCGCCGGCCAAAATTTATCGGATGGACTTAAATGGTACAATCAAAAGGTTTAAGACCGAATCGGCAAAAAAGGTTTATACTAAATTGTATAACTACAAAATGTTAGGACTTTTTGGTAATTTCCGACTTTATCCACTTTTGGGTAGGAACCAATTTTATCCTATCTCGACTAGTATCCTGGCTACCAATGTAGCCTTATAGGAATAAATAATCCGCATTTCTGATTTATTAGGTGTTAATTTTACAATTTGTTTTCAATTCTTTTTTCCTTTTTTTTTCCCTTCAATTATGCGTTGCTGGGCACATTCCTTGAAAGACCTGACCAAGATGAGATGAATCACGAATCGACCTAAATGACTTGCAAACAGTACTTTCAGCAATCCGCGAAACTCTTGTTCCAGTATTGGAGTCCTAGGTTCCTCTTGAAGTAACCTAGCTCGTGTTGTTGTTGCTGCTTTGTTTTTTCTCTCTCCAAGATAGGGAAGCGTACAAGTCAATCTATCTTTCCTCTCTTCATGGCAGGTAACAATCCCTGCCGCTTTACTGGTGTGGCTTGCAACGACTCCGGAGCCATCACTCATCTAGATCTTTCCTCTCTTGGTTTGAGTGGAACTCTAGACAGGCTTGACTTCTCGCGCATGACCAATTTGGTTTAGCTTTGTACTTGGCAACAACTCGATCTATGGCTCCATCCCCTCGTGTATTGGTAATCTTTCCACACTCAACTCTCTTAATCTTTGCGCCATTGACCTGTCCGGGGACATTCCTCCAAGTATAGGTATGTTGGAGAGTTTTCATTCTTTGTACCTATGAGCAAGTCAGCTTTTTGGGCCCATTCCTCTTTCTCTTGAAAAATTAGGCAATTTAACCATATTAAGCATTTCATGCAATAGCCTTTCTGGTCAAGAGATAAGTAACTTGCCCACTTTGCAATCTCTCTTTTTTTTAAGGGGAAAATGGATTTTCGGGACCCATACCTTCAAAATTCAGAAGGCTCGCTTCTCTTAATGTGCTTGACCTATCATCCAATAATACCATCGGCTCAATTCCCTGTTCCATGGGAAACTTGACAAGGTTATCTTTCCTTCACCTCTTTCAAAATCGACTTTCAGGATTGATACCTTTAGAAATTGGAAGCCTGGCAAACATAACTCGACTGAACCTTGCCAACAGTAAATTCTTGGGTTCCTTGCCTTCGAAATCAATAATCTAACACGTTTTGAGTCTTTGGATCTAGCTAATATGAACTAGAGGGGAAACTGCGAGAAGATGTATGTTTTGGGAAAACATTGTGAAAATTCCTCCATCTTCAATAATCATTTCACGGGTCTCACCCCCACGAGCCTAGATAATTGTAGCACATTAATCGATTGAGGCTTGACAGAAACCTACTTACTAAAAACATAGTAGATGCTTTTGGAATATATCCCCACCTAAGTTTTATGGATTTGAGCCACAATCATTTGAGAGGTGAACTTTGGTCGAAATGGGAGCATTGTCGTAATTTGATGAGATTAAGGATATCTAACAACCACCTCTCTAGTGAGATATCCACAATATTTGAAAGGATGGCCCAGCTACCTTTCCTCAAATAATTTAAGCGGAGAGATTCCAAGGCAATTAGGAAGCCTGTCCATCTGGGGGCGCTGAACTTTAACGAGAAGTCAAAGAAGAGAAGAAAGACCTAAGAAAAAGATGATGTGCGCTTGATGACATCAAGTTTTAAGCGGTTACACTTTTTCACACATTGGACCTAGTGCCCTCGTGGTGGCCAATAGTGGGCCATGAAATATTGAACCGCGATGTGAGAGGGGGGGTTTCCGAGAAATACAAATAACCTTCTTTTTTTTGATTTGGCAAGCATGGAATAACTAGTAATTACAACTTTATTATAACAATCATTAATATGTTTCGTTGATTCCATTATCATAAACCTCCAAATACGTTTTTTTTTTTTTTTTTTCCAATTTTTTTTGTTTTTTGGGTTTTTTTGGGGGGGGGGTGGGGGTTTTTAGAAAAAAAACCTTTTTTTTCTGATTTGGCAAGCATATGGAATAACTAGTGAATTACAACTCTATTATAGAGCAATTGGTGCATTAATACTTTTTGCTGGTTGATTCCATTAGCACAAAGCTGCTCCAAAATTGACCTGATGTTGAATCAGACACCATTTAGTAGGGCTATTAGGGCTTAATGAGTCTTTCTTGGGCGAGACATCAAGTACATGTATTTTTACCAATTAACCAACTTCTAAACGCTGGAGTAGATCCTAAAGAGGTCCCACTTCCTCATGAATTTATCTTGAATAGGGATCTTTTTGGCTCAACTTTATCCCAGTTTTGTCGAGGAGCAACTCCATTTTTTTTACCTTGACTTGCTCAAAATATGTGAAATTTCTCACTTTCCCTAGGCAGGACACTTAACGCGTTAGCTACAACACTGCATGGGTCGATATGCACAATGCCTATTATCCATCGTTGAGGAGAGCCTACTATAGTATAGGGATCTGAGATTCGGTATAATAACTCCTCGTAATTCAGGCCCTTTTGTTGGATTGAATTCTAACGAATCCTTCAGGAATTTGCAAGAAACTCTTTATCCTGCCGAAATAATCCCGGACGGACCTCAGAACTCCCCATAGAACCTCCGATATGTTTTTCGATGATGCAATAAGACTAACCGTAAAAGTAGCAGCTTCGATGTCGCGCTGGTCTTCTGGTATGAACTATGAAGTACTCGCTCCCCCTCCGAGTGAAACCAGAAGGTTTCTACCTGTGAAAAAGGTTTGCAGAGAAAGGCTTCCACGCGATATCTTCATTTTGCCTCGGAAGTTTAGTTATAGTCATGAAATTCATAGGAAATAATGTTTATTCCTAGCAAAATCCATCAGAATGCCTCAGTAGATAGAAAATGTCCATTTAATCCATTACTTGCACGGAAGCGGTGTTCCGGGAGAGAGAGAGAGAGAGAGATTATTAGAGTACCACCATGCTAGTTATAGGCAGTCGAAAATCTCGGTCCACACGAAATAAAAAAGGAAGCAGGTTTGCTGTGAAATTTCTACTAGTAGTTTACTCATCAGTTTATACACTGTGCAACAAAAGCTTGCACCATCTAAAAGCTGTACATTACTCTTAATGCTGTTATGTAAAACAGAAGAGAACTTTGATTGCATACCTGAAACTCCTATTTACAAGAGTGAACTGGACAATCCGCACTTCTAGTTGAGCTCTTATATACATCGGCAACTGACAGAGATAAATCCCGCTTAGTTCTGCACCCCCAGCCCCTTTCTATCAGTTATCATTGAGCTTATAAACAGCATCGACATGCTCTTCCACATCCCAAAGAAAGGCACCAAACGCAACAGCCTCCAAAACCAATCTCTTTAGGCTTGAAAATGAGGTAAGTATGACGTCATCGCTATTGATCAAACCCATCTTTCCGTCCCCAAAGAGAGCACCGCTATGCTTCTCAATTAGATCGATGGCTTCCCTGGATCTGACTTTTGCACATCTCTGCAAGGTCTCAGGGTCAAACCCCATCACATAACATCTCAATTTTTCATGGTTTCTATCCTGGATTGCTGCTTGTCCTAAAGACAATTTATCATTGCTAACACGACCACAAACAATATTGTTCCACCCGTAGGGCCAACTTTTCAGAGACTGAAGGGAGTTTTTGTGGAAGACGTGGTTTCCCTGGTGAGATAAAGCTAGACTACACTCGAGGTGGTGCCTCAAAGAAGCAGATTTCAAGAAGTAACCATACAAAACAGAGGCTGCATAAAGTTGGCCAAGTTGGAGTCGTTGAATGTGAGTAGTTGCCCAGTTGTCTGTAACACTAGAATCTGCTCTCAGGCCAATGACAGCAGCAACATGCTCTTTTATCATCTCCAAAACATCGATGCCGTGAATGGATTCTAATTCCCAGTCTTTTGCAGGCCATATCTCTAGTCTTCCATTGTAAATGCATCTGGAAAGCTTGGGGACCAAATGAACTCTGATCTCCGAGAACTTGTAAAGTATAAGCATGTACATAACATCTTTGATTACAACTTGACGATCACGCTCTTTGATTTCTGCAATCCTCCTGGGTTTACATGCACAATTTGATCAGATCATAGGAAAGTTCTGAAGTTTCAGCTGGAATTAAAACATGAAATTTCAGAAAATACATGCTTTAGCTAATAGAAATGCAGGCAATCTGGCATTTTCCTTGTTTCTGATTGTCCATCATCATGTCTTCAATTCACAACAAATCCCAGAAATCACGGCTACTACTTCTAACACCCAATGTTTTCCTCACTGCTCACTAAGCAGGCCAGACAGTCAAGTGGAAATTGGCACGATGCTCCTGCCAAAGTCTGATGTTTCAGATGTCTAAGAAAGGCCCTTCTAGCATTATCCCCGTTTCCAAGTGATCCTCCTGCTTTGAACTGTTTCAAATGCATTGTTCAATCTTGGGAAGATATTTAAAACCCAAAATTGTTGACAACTGCTTATGTCATGAAAGCGTGAAGATTTGTAGCGCTGGCATGATATTTATCGATGGGCCAGTGAGTTGAAACTGTTAATATCACAATAAGCAAAATATCTGTACATGCACGACAGTGGATATAACTCGATAATGTATTATCCTAAAACAATGAGTGATGATGAAATACCCACTAGTCATGTATCTGTCTTGTAAGAAATACAGTAGGCGCTTTATTTATAAAAAGGTGTCCTAGTTGAAACTGCTTAGACTAAAACTCATTCAAACTGTATAAATAGCAGAGAGATAATGTAGTTCTGAACAAACTCATCATCAGATCCAGGAGAAAAAATTAGTAACATATATCACACTGAGAAAGAAGCACAGCCAAGTAAAATTGTAGGGGGTCAGAGAAGAACTTTTTTTTTTTTTTTTTTGGTCTAAAGATCAGAGAAGAACTTAGACAGTACATTCTTATAACAGGGAAAAATGAGTCCAAGCATTGTTGGGTAAGGAGGCAGAGTGGCTAAAGCGGGGCAATCCCTTGCAGATCCACGCTCGTTTTTTTACCATTCTTTGCTATCAAGCTTCAAGCTTTCATCTTGCTCTATCAGAAGTACTTAAATACCCAAAACACACTATCTTCTGCCATGCACTTTTAGAAAGCCATTAATCTATCCATCAAGATGGCAACATATCCAAGCAGAAACACTTAACTGTTTGAAAGCACAGCAGCAAGGAGATGGACAAATGCAACGTATAAAGCAGATGCGGAGCTAGCAACTCAAGGTTATTGTGCACATACGAAAAACTTTGAAGAATTCGTTGGCTGAGAGTGCAACCCTCAGAGTATCGTCATATTTGCTTGTGAATGCTAACAAATAGCAGGCCATATTGTATAAGGCAGGAAGAATATACACGACCAAGACTCCATGACTGTGCTCAAATTCTCGTAGATGGTTGAGTCTATCATCACTGATATACACCTTTCATGCACGACCATCTATATACGCAAAGTTACCCGTAGGGTGGCTGGAGAAGTAAATGAGGTCATCTTCAGACTCTTCAGAGGCTGGATTCGTCCTTCATCTTTTTCCATGTGAAAACATCAAATATGCTAAATAATGATTCCATTAACCTAAATTTTATTTTTACGCAAGAAGATGACCGATCTCTCGAACAATTCAGACAATACAAGCAGAAACTAATCCATCTTGAATTTCCATATACAGAATCAAAGAGTTGGTATGGAGACTATATCTGTGGGATAAGCATGTTGAAGTATGACTCCTATTGGAATAAGTCCACTTCAACTCCAGAAGTCATATTTCTCCTATTGCCAAAACGTACAAACGAATCCATTTTCGTTGCTCATTGCCATTAATAAAGTTTAAGCCAGCTCCATGCACTATATTCCTTAAATTCTCTCAACACAGAAGACTAATTCCATCCGGCATACCAGTCTGGCAGTTTCTGTTTGCTAAAAATGCTTTGGAAATTTGTATTTCAATGTCACGACAGAATGATCACTCGAGAACTCTTTCCCAATCTAAAAGCAAGTAATTAAATGAAACAACCCTTCTTATATCTGAATGCCAAACAAAGCATATTGTATTACGTTATCAAATTGAATTCACTCACCGACTATGAGCCAGCAAACTTCAAGGTTCAAACTATGCCCATCGAGATACGGACAAACGCAAACAATCGATCAACAAAGCACGCGAGTACCTGTGGAGGCAAGCTTCATCGGAGCCGGCGCTGAGCAGCACACGCGAGACCGCCGCGCCGCGGTCCTCGGCCAGCTGCTTCAGCTCCTCCGCCACGGCGACGTGGAACAGCTGCCGCTGATTCTGCAGGACCCCGGTCAGGTACTTCCCCGCCGCGGACTCCGGCACCAGGGGCGTGTTCAGGCTGCTCGACTCGCAGTGGCTCGCGCCGGCGACGACCGTCAGCGATCGCCGCGCGCTCGCGCCCGGCTTCTCGGGCAGGAAGTTGCGGGCGGCGGGGCGTCTCGCCGCTGGAGGCAGAAACGGCGGGGGCGGCGTCGGCGTCCGAGTGGAGTGAGGGAGGAGACGACTGTCCATCAACCGTAGGTGGCAGCTCCAGGCAAAGAGTATTTCGAGGAATTTCGTTCGATGCGGTTAGTTTGTCGCAGAGGAGAGAGAGAGAGAGAGAGAGTTATGGAGTGGAGTGGATAGGGTTTGCAGAGGGAAAAGATAATGGAGTGGTCCTGCCAGTGTGTCCGAACGCATTGGCAGGATTCGATTGCGGGAGATAGATAAATATCCTAAAAATAATTTCGCAAGACATTTTCCTAAATTAAATGAAGAAGGAGAAATATGGGAGATGTGATCATGTCATTGTCAACGTCTATTCGCAGAGTACTTGTTAATCGGGATACGTTATCACCAAATTGGTCAACAAGCACGCTGAGAACGTAAGAGCCGAAATTTCGATAACTCGTTCAGATACGGATCATTACTATTCGAACTTATCTAGCTGTAATCATTCGAGGACGACATGGGATCTATGTTCTCTATCGCCACCCCCAAATTGAGAAAATATCTTTTCTTCCCTTTATCTCAAGAAAATATCTCAAAATTTTATGTCCTAAATTTCAAACAAAATAATTGATCTTATGGGTATAATGAATTTTAAAAAAAAAATTAAGAAAGAATAAAATTTAATGGTGCTCATCGTTTAATGATTATTGAGGATGAAATATAAAAATAAGACAACATGGTGCTATTAAACTGATGTGGCGCGTCTGACCAAAAACAAATACGAATGTAACGCGAAAATGAGTAATTCTAATGTACGGTGATAGATAGACCAAGCATTTTCCAAACCTCATCGTGGGATGGTTATAAAATAATCCCTTTTGTTTCCCGAGCGTGTGCCTTTCTATCTACGGCCTCCGACACCAGTGGCACTTGTCGCCGACCCATTGGTCCGAGCGCGTGGGTTGACACGTGCGAGTAATGCTACCTACACGGATCGATCTAAATGAAAACGATAAGGCAGCGAGACAAAATACTCGATGCGCGTTTGGATCGCTTAGCTATATATTTTTATTACCGATCTTACATCGACGGAGATTTATTGACTCCCTCTTTTGAGGACATGCCTCGCGGATTCTCGAGCTCTTTTTAGTATCCCTCCGGAGGACCGAATCACATGTCTATGATCTATGTAGAGGTGGCTCTTTCGCATATGTTTGACAGATCTATCGAAAAAGTAAGATACGGGATTCAATCGACAACCATGCTAGAGGCGATAAGATTCATCAAATTAAAAGATAAAAATAAAAGATAAGTGCGGTGCGTAGGACGTTAATTTGAAAACGACATAATGAAAGGAAATTATCTTTCCACCAAAAAAAAAAAAAAATTATCTTATTATTCAATAAACCTTTTTAAAAAAAATGATAACAGAAAGTCGTTGGCTCGCGATTCCCAACGGCATGCGCGAACCCCAAAACCCAATATTATTATTTTTTTTGTCTCAATTGACACCAAATCTGGATTAGAGCTCTAATGATGACGTAAGAGATCCATCTAGAACGGCCCTTCTTTTTTTTTTTTTGTCAAAATCTAGAACATGGTTTTGGATGGCCCGGGAGTTATGGTAACAAAACCGGACCGCAAGCCGAATGGAAGATTGTCGTGCATTTTAGTTCGATTCGATTTTTATTTGAGGTAGTTAAAAAATATACATTCTTTTTTTCCAATTCAATTATTTTGATGCGATTCGATTCAGATTAACCAAATCAAAAATCTCCAATATAATTTTTTTTTTTTTTTTTTCGAGGTTGCCGACCCCTAGCCCCAAAAATGAAAAAAATCAAAATCAAAATTAAAATATAAAAAGAAAAAATCGAAAACTGAATTGAACCGAATCGAATCGAATCGAATTTTTGATTCAGTTCATATTTAGTTCAAGACGAGATTCGATTCAATTCAGACTTCCACTTGATGGTTCCGGTCGATGACAGCCCTACTGAGAATCTTTTACATAATCTAATTGTCGTGCCTTGTTTTATGGCGTTCTAGGTCGGCCCTTGGCATGCGCAGCCGATCTTGGATCGTATGGGGACTACTTGCAATGATGAAAACATATATATATATATATATATATGTACAATTTATTTAATAGGAAATTAAAAATGAACCGGTGTTGCGATACCATGGTCCAAAGTTCAAAACCATAAAAACGACTGTGGCCCACTAGTCGTTTGACTGCTTTTCTCGACGTTGGGGGAGCGGACGTCATTCGGACCGTGAACCGCAAGTCTGCAACTACCGTTCGGGGCCGGCCGAGTGATTCGGGGGTTTCTTTCTTGACCGCTGCCCCCCCTCCACCATTTTTTGACCGAGGGAGCCGCGAATCCAATCTCCCTCTGGTAAGTGGACTCGTCAAACGGATGAATTTCGAGGCAATTCATTTTTCCTTTGATCCACCCCGTGCTCTCCAGGACCTCCTTTGCTGCGAAGCCCATCTTTCGGGCTTTACCCCTTTGAGTTTATATCAATAAAAGGTTTGTTTTCGATGATTTAAAGAAAAAAAAGGATGAATTTGGTCGAAAATGATACAACCTAAATTTGATCCATTTTCATACAATACAAATTTAATTACCCTTATTCAATCCTGCTCATACTCAACACATGCTAGATCCGGTTCATATTTCTAAAAGCACTTTCATATCGAAACTCGTACACAAACTACGATGAAAGTTGAAGGAGTTGTATCTTAAATCGATTCAAAACTATCACATAGATAATAGAAGAAAATTATACGACGCACGGTTTACCTGGGGTTACGTCCCGCAAAGAAATTTCACTATGATTTAGATTTATAGCCATAACCCAATTACAAAAAACGAGCATATATATATATATACAAAAAATACCAAAACCCCTTTAATCCCTCAATAAATGGATCGATTTAAACAAAAGTCCAAACCCGTTGTATATATGCCCTAAATAAGCTAAGCCCCCGCATTCCGTGCGCATGGATCACATATCGTCGGATCATACTTGAGTTTTCCTAAGTTTAGGTGGGCGTCTTCGGTGTGAAAACAAGGATTTTCGAAATATTCGCCAACTCCAACAAAGTGAATAGTAAGTGAGCGCGAAAGAGAATAAAAAGTGGCTCATAGAGATGGGTTTGGTGTAAGTAAGTAGTAAACATATTTTCCACATGTTTACAATCCATTTATGGCTCATTCAACAATAATATCATGTCTAAATCCATTTATTACCATTTATTAAATATAACTAAGCATAAAACAACTCACTCTATCGTATATGGATTAAGAAATGGGTTTACGATCCATTTTGACCGATCTATTACTGAGCAAGCATATGAATGACTCGTGCGTGCCTAATTATCGCGTGTCTCGTGTAGAGAGAACTTCCCACTTTCGAGGGTCTTGATGGGATTATGGTGATAGGCTCGCCCATGTCATAGATTCAAGTCGTGGGTGGTGCGGTGTGATTATAACTCAATACGAGACAATGACTAGAGGAGGCCGTTAGGGCTGGTCGCCCTTCTCTGCCCTTTAACTAACCGATCAAGACAAAGCCAACGAAGAATAGAATGGTATTTTATGTTCACTTGGCCTCCATATTCATCGTCCACGTTTGTCGGCAAACTCCGCACTTATTGAAACTTAACAAGAAGCAGCTAATCTCCAATTTATTGATTATACACGTCACGGAAAAAGTCAATCAATTAAAAATCATAATATCCATCGATTTGATGGCTGATAAAATGTCTAATATTCCTTACGGTTAAGGTTGTCAAAATCGAACTGAAAAATCGAATCAAATTACAAATCGAGATGAATTGAACGAGAAAATTTCATGCATTTCAATTTGATTTTGGTTCAAGTAATTGAAAAACAACCATTTCCAATTCAATTATTTCAGTTCCATTTGGTTAACCAAAACGCAATAAAAATCTTCAAATAACCATTTTTTTTATTTTTCCTTTTTCTTTTGTTTCTTCTCTCTCTTTTTTTTTTTTTGGGCAATCAAGAGGCTACGACCCCTCGCTAGCCCTTGGTGAGGGCTTTATGGCCCTTGCCCGGAGGTCGGAGGGCTTTTGCACCCCCCCCGAGGGTCGGCGCGGATTGTTGGCCCTCACTCCGGTGTCGCCAACCCTTAGCCGGTGGCCGGCGGCTCGGTTGATTTGAATCAAAAAAATAAAAAAAGAAAAGAAAGAAAATTAAAAAAATAAAAAATAAGAAAAGAAAAATAGAAAATCGAACCGAACCGAATTGGTTTTTTAGTTCGGTTCATTTACGGTTCGGAGCGAGACTCGGTTCGATTTAAGTTTACACCCTAATGGTTTAGTTTGGTTCGGTTTTCTCGAAAAATCAAATTGAACCAAACCATCGACACCCCTACCTACGACAATATGAAAATCTACAAAAACTAATTTCATTAATAAGACAGGAAAGTCGTCAAGACCTTGCTGGCGGCCAGATACTTATTAATTCCCTAGTAATTGTTTGGGTTCCTACCCCTTTTCCGGCCTTTTTGGGAATACGTTCGATGTGCCCATTTTCCCTAAACGAATTCGTTTGTATCTTAGAAAACCAATCAAGGGACATTAAAGTTTTGAAGTCCCGTGATGCTATTGATCAACTAATAAAAAAGGCAGATCAATGCGTTTAATTTGTAGCCAATAATTGCAAAAAATAAAAAATAATAATAAATGGATAATGACACAAATGGTCTTTGAACTCGGGTCCAACTTGCAATGTGATCTCTGGCATTTCAATTTGTTCAATGTGGTCCTTAAACTTTAGTCCAATGTACAATGTGGTCCATGAACATTTAATTTATTCAATGGAGTTCTTGGACTTTTTGTACGTATTTAATATAATCCCTAAACAATGTGAAAATGTTTAATGTGATCAGCAACAACATAGAACATCTTCATACAGCCTAAGAAATTGAACATGTATCGAAAATTCGACGATCACATGACTTATTGAATTAAAATTTATGGACCATTTATATCATTTTTCCAATTAATGAAATAGAGCAATCATCCAAGAACTTGGTCCAACATGTCCAAAGCGGCCCGAGTTCACGAGAGGTTCAAGATTGGTAGTAGTCGAGCCCATTCGATCCTCTCTTGGCCCTATTGATGGTGGGATATATTCACGGTCCGGAGACTCCACCGGGAGAAAATTATCCCAAAAAAAAAAAAAACCTAACAAATTTGTGAATTCAATTATAAACCTTTTAATATTACCAATTGAGTCTTAAAGCTGTTCACACTTTGCCAATTAATTTTATATGGCCAATTTTGACCGAAAATCGCTGACGTGAACGCCGGCCGTCCTACTTGTCCCCGATCTTAAATTAATGGAAGGATTACATTGATTATTTTCATCTAATTTAGGGATTGCCAAATGATGTAACATCTCAATTGTATAATTTATGCGAATATTTCCGCAATCATTCTGCAGCAACTTTTAATTACGAGGCAGAAAACGATTAAATCAGGAAAAAGACCAATAGCAACATAAATTGTAAACTTAATTCAGCAAGAGCTCAATGAATCATTTATTGATTTAATTATCTGGAACTAATAGTGCACTCGTAAATCTAGGTAACTGAATTTTGCATCGCCACATAATTGCTGGACTAAGGTTAAATTACGTTTCACCATTGCTATAAAAACGATCACAAGAACCCTCAAAATCATTCACCAAACTTCTCCACGATCTCTTCTGAAAACATAAGACGGAGGCATACAAAAAGAGAGATCATGAAGCTGTGCCTCCTCTTCTTGGCGCTTGTTGGCACCGCAGCTGTCTGCCGCGCAGCGGTGGAGGGCCCCAGCCTCGGGCCATCGGCGAGCCCAGGTGTCGGGGTAGAACTCCGCCGCATCGGACCGGCCCGGTGGATCGCGATAGGAGTACCTGACCCGTGCCAAATACCCCGTCCTCCGCCCGATTGCCAGATCCCAAAACCGGTGCATAATTACACCCGTCCGTGTGCCAAATTCAACCGGTGCCGCGGCGATCCGCCACGACGAGAGGCCATCGATGTCTAAGACGTCGTCGTTAGAAAAAATTGGGGGGATTAACATGTATTTGACAGCAATTAAACGGCCACGATGCACGATAATGGAAATTTCACTGGAAGTATTTGTTGAAGCTTCGGATGGTGCGTCCCTTTTGCTGCTAGCTTGCTAGGGCTTGACCAGCCTTGATCGGAAACTTAATTTATGTCTTTTACAAACTTTTTTAATTACTCATGTCGAAAAATATTATTTATGAACAGTAAATGATATACACGCATTGCATTCGATAAGGAGGTGAAACTTGCATTAATAAATTAGGGGAAACAGCCACCAAAATGCATAAATCCACTAGACATGTTTACCGTAAACTCTTTCTTGTAACCTCAAAATTTCTAAATTTGTATTTATGTGACATATTTGTCTTGTTTCACTTGAGCCGCATGGGCTAAGTCAACGGAGTTTGCTTTCCGTCGTCCATGTAGAAAGATTTCTAATGTCGATAATTGAGGGAACTTGAAGGTAAATGTGCGACACGAGTAGAAATTTGAAATTATTGGTAGAATTTTTAGGGCAAATGTCTCGAAATGGGCATCCTTTGAGTTTTGTGTGTGTGTGTTTCCATAATTTAGTGTAGTAGGTGGTAATCTTCAATGGATATTGGCTTGATCAGTTTGCCGGTGGATCGGACAGTTGAAAAGAAAGCGGGACCGGAGTGAATGTCATTTAAGAACAAAACGAAGGTAGATGGTAGAGCGAAACACTCCACCATGGAACGATTTGGACCAGTAGTAAAAATGTTTTACTAAGGAGAATGGGATTGATTATAATGAAACGTTTGTTCCGCTTACACGTCTTACATCTGTTCGCAATCTTATGTTGTTGCCTCTATTAAGCGATGCCCTCTACTCTAGATGGTTATTAAAAATGCATTTCTCAATAGCTATCTAAGGAAGTATATATGGAACCTTCTCCTGGATTCACTATTTCTCTTAAAATATGTTAGTTACGTCTGAGCATTATATGACTAAAGCAGGCTCCACATGCATGGTGTTCTAAATTCAGCTCCACAATGGAATGGCTTGGACTTAAATTAGGCCCTTACAATAGTTCTCTCTTTGTTCAAAGAGCAACATGTGGGTTTGTTCTACTACTTATGGTTATCACTAGCGATGACGATACGGGCATTATAAAACTCCAGCATAATCTCGAGTCAACAGTTCAAAATGAAAGATCTCGAGCAACTCGGTTACTTTCTAGGCTTGGAGGTTACTTGAGATTCCTCGAGCTATTATCTTTCTTAAGCTAAAGATGCCACCGATCTTCTTTCTCGAGCAGGATTCACCGTAACAAGTTTGCTACAACTTCCGCCGAGATTAATGCAAAATTTAGTGAACCAAGATGGGACTCATCATCGACAGTTGTGGTTGGGAGTCTTGTATGTCTCACTGTGACTCGTCCCGACATAACCTACGCTGCTCACATGGCCAATTAATTTATGACCGCACCGTGAACCATACATTTTGCTGCTGCTCTTCGAATTATTCGCTATGTCAAGGGCACTTTATTTTAGGGTCTGCACTTTTATGCTCAATCTACCTTAGAGTTGAAGGCTTACTCTGGTGTTGATTGGGCTGGAGACCCTCTTGGTCATCGCTCCACTACCAGCTACTCATTCTTTATAGGTCATTCACTTATCTCATGGCGTAGCAAGAAACAGATTGCTATCGCTTGATCTAGTACTAAAGCGGAATTGATTGCGATAGTTATTAGAGGACATGGGCATCCGTCACGATGGCGCAACGGTACTTTATTGCGACAATCGAGTGCAGTTCAAATAGCACATAATGATGTTTTCCAAAAGCGCACCAAACATATTGAAATAGACAGCCATTTCGTACACTTCATGTGCTTCATGTAATCTTGAGTTTGAGAGGATTTTAGAAATACATCGCACGATTCTGTGCATCTCTCAAATATTATATGATTCCGTATATCTCTCGGATTGTATTTTTGTTATCCTGATTGATTGTAATTCCCACTGTAATGCGATCTTGTAACTCCTGTACAATTCATCAACAACATACAGAAATTCCACAACTTTATTTTCCTCTTTATTCTTATCAAAGTCTTCCAAGCATTTTTTTTTTAAGTCACAAAAAGGGTACATGTTGATTTGTTGCAAATTATTTTCTACATGCACGAAACACTGGACAGCGATAATCGAGATAAAATCCCTCAATTCTTTACCTTTTTTTTCATGCAATTTTACTGGTCAACTAATGATGTAATATCTCGGTCCTATGAAAAATCGGCGACATCGCATTGTGTTTGTACCAATGAAAACAAACATTTTTTTTTTCTGTCCCGTAGCAAATTACCGACTTCGCTCTGGAAAATTAGCGTTCATCGACAGGAAGTTTCGGTAATTAAAGATTGATAACAACGTTAGATGTACATTTAATTCAGCAAGAGCGCAATGAATCAATTATTGAATTAATGATCTGAAACTATAGTGCTCGTAAATTTAGGTAACTGAATTTGCATCGCCTCATTATTGCAGGACTATGGTTAAAAGTATGTTCCGCCATTACCATAAAAACGATCACAACCACCCCTCAAAAGTCATTCACCAAACTTCCCGAACGAGTAATTCAATTCAGGAGACCATGAAGCTGTGGCTCCTCTTCTTGGCGCTTGTCGGCACGGTAGCGGTCTGCCGCGCCGTGGCGGAGGGCCCCAACCTCGGGCCAACAGCGAGCCCCGGTAATGGGGTAGAACTACATCGCGTCGGGGCGGCACGGTCGATCGTGATAGGAATACTTGACCGGTGCAAAAGACCCCGCCCTCCCCCCGGTTGCCGGGACCCTCCTCGTTTACCGGTGTCTAATTACACCCGTCCGTGTACCAAAATCAACCGGTGCCGTGGCGATCCGCCGTGACGAGAGGCCATCGATGTCTAAGACGTCGTCGTTGGGGGTAAAATGGAAAATAAAAGAAAACAGCAATTAAACAGCCAAGATGTAACGACAATGAAAATTTCACTAAAAGTATTTGTTGAAGATTCAGGTGGTGCGCCTTGGACTAACCTTGATCGGAAATTAAATTTCTGCCCATTACAAACTTTTTTAGTTACTCGTGCCGGTATCATTTATGAACTAGAAATGATATACACGCATTTGCACTCAATAAGGAGGTGAAACTTGCATTAATAATTTGAGGGAAATGTCCACCACCAGTCACGTTTACCGCAAACTTTTTTTGTAATCTCAAAAATGTTAAACTTGTATTCACATGGCGCATTTATCTTCCATCATGGTCTCGATTTTTCAATCAAAACGCCGTCGTTTTTATTTCACTTAAGCCACGTGGCGCCATGCAACATTGTTTGCCTTCCGTTACGGTGATTGTGTGCCACAGGTAAAAGTTTGGGTTTTTTTTTTTTTTTGTGTGACTTTTCCCTGTCATTTAATGTAATAGGTGGTAATTGTCAATAAATATCGGGATGCTAGATCAGTTTACCGGTGGATCGGACGGTGGAAAAGAGAGCGGAACCAGAGTAGATGTCATTTAAGAAGATGGATCTCGAGTGGACATCAGCGCAATAAGGTCTTTAACTGGGAGACATGGGCTGTCCAACATGTATTTATTATTATTATTATTATTATTATTAGCAGAAATAAGGAATTCGTGAAAAGTTTTGTTTACACGATTTTGAATTTTCATCTTGTCGAGTGTGTTAGATTGTTCATAATCTCAGTTTTTTAGGAAGGGTTCACAGGGAAGAGTAGGGAAAATTACCAAAAAGATATTGCGATCGTAGTAATTCGATCCTTAACTTTTTTTTTGTCAATTGAATTCTAAACCTTTTGCATTTATGTCAATTCGGTCCACTAAATCAATTTTGGCCAAAACTTACCGATGTAGCGCGATCGTCGATAACTTTCGAATTCATTTTTTTTAATTCATAATATTTTTTTCCTTGTCTCTTTTTTTTTTTTTTTTGTTAGGGCAAGCGAGAGATTGCCGGCCTTCCGCCGAGGCTCTGCGACCTCCGCCAGCCACTAGGCGAGGGCATGCGAGAATTTCTCAACCATTCGTTTTACAAAAACCCGTGCATGTAGCAGAAGAAACTAAAATAGAAAAAGTACAGCGGGACCCCATCCAATCCAGAAACCAAATCGGGCGGGTGGACAGGGTCAAGTTCCCAGCCGATGGAACCAAGAACCGACCCTGTTTGTTCCGCCTCCATATTCCAGGGTGGGAACCGATCCACTGCACGCTATAGCTACTCTTTCTATAATATCACAAGAATAAACCCTCCTTTCATCTATTTTAATAAAAGTCAAAAGCTTATATAAGACTACGAACGGCAATATGGAACTTCACAGGCATGCCAGAAGGAACATAAAGTTCAAGAAAATGAAAGCTTACGTAAATCGAGAAGATGAACAAATTTTGAATCCGCAGATAACGATAAGACAACTCATCAGTTCCCGAGATTGCTCGTAGGTCCGTTATTATTGGAACAAAAAGATCCATGTACCCTGCTATTCGGCCATGGAGACGTCTAGAAGTTCGGTTGCAAATCTAACTTTAAACACAAATTACAGATAACCCCTATAGCTGTCAGAAGTGATAATTTTTTCTTTGGATTAATATCATGAAAAATTTAAAATTAATACACATATGTGATAAATTTAACCTAAGCTAATTTTTTGACCATCAAACACTCCAAACTAGTACACATATGATAAATTTATCCCAAACTAATTTTTTAACCTCTAAAAATTCTAAACTGCACACCCGTAATAAATTTACTCTCCATTATTTTTCATTAAATTAAGCTAATAGCAAGAAATACACATGCGACAAATGAAGGGTAAAAACTCAAAATTGGTACACTCATGAACTATCACGTGCTAATCAATTCAGTAATTTGATGGTAAAATTTAACGAAGATTAAGGGATGGTGAATTTTTTACAAGTGTATCAATTTGGAATCTAGTAAATTTGTTATGGATATATATTGATTTGGGGATTTTTGTTTTTACCGGTAATGACGTTTTTTTTTTTACCAGACGGAGATAATGCAACCATGACTCAAGTCAAGTTTTCCATCTTTCCCAAATTTCGGCAACGGGTCAAGATGATTTTGGGGGAGCTTTTCGATATGGAGAGGGCGAGCGGATTGCTCAACCGGAAAATCTTTCGTTTTCTTCAGGAAAATTCATCAATTTTCCCCCAGAAAAAGAGAGAGATCTGATGCAGCAAGAAATAATACGCTCGTTTCTTGTATATATATAAACTCCCTAAAAAGGAAGGAATGAGGAGCTTTGGTGGCGCATCCAAATCCAACAATTTCCTCCTCTCTGTTTTTTCCCCTAGAAAAAGAAACATTTCTAGAGCTCCTTCTAGCCAATTAATGGTGTCTTTCCGTGGTGTCCCCGATCCTTGAAATCGACCCAATTGTTCTTTTGGTGTTGCGGGAATGGCAATATGTATGGATCGATGGCGACCCGAAAGGATACGGATTTTTTAGCTTAATTAAATGTAATTTGTGCAATTTTTTCAGCAAAAATAAGTTTTTTAGGACATGATTGTGAGAAAGATGCGATGGGGACGGCATCAATCATGATAATGAGATTTAGTTGTTGTGATTGGGAATGGGATTAAGTCTTTTTCTAGGATGATGCGGAGCTCCGTCGTTTTGAAAAGAGACGCCATTGACGAACTTAGGAAGAGATTCTATCTGGGAATCGAGGGAGACGCGGCACGTGTCGCGTCGAGACATGTTTTATTTACGAATTAATGGCCGGCTTCCACCAGTCGCATGGACACTTATAAGATGTTCTTTTGTTTTTTTTTTTTGTCAGAATTATATAAGATATTCTACACAAACAATTTCTGTTTGGTCGCGTCTCGTGGCAGGACAAGCCTGCACTCTGCTGCAGATCTCTCTCTCTCTCTCTCTCTCTCTAGCTCGCTCCGGCTGTTTCGCGTCTTCTCTCTGGGAGAGCCGCACGGCATCTTACTCACGAGGAAGCGTCGCTCGGACAGGCGCTCTCCTAGATTTTCACACGAGTCAAACAATGGGAAGAGACGGTCATCCCCTGTTGAGTGGAGGGAGGAGGGAGGCCGGCTTCAGCCATGGCTTCTCTGCTGACCAACTCCAGTCGCTGGCCGCCATGTGCGAGACTCTTGTCCCTCCTCTCTCGCCGGACAGCATCGGCGACGACAGCCCCCGCAATGAGGCCGTCCACTCTTTCTTCCGGGCTTCTGGGTCTCAGCATCCGATTCCTGATGAGGTCAAAAAGCTCCCATTTTGCTTGGTTTCTGCTTGCTTCTCTTTGCGATTAGAGCAGGTTCATGCATGCATCAGGAATCAAAAGCTTGATTAGAGCAGGTTCATGCATGCATCAGGAATCAAAAAGCTCCCATTTTGCTTGTTTTTTTTTTAAAAAAACCCATTCTGCTTGTTTCTCTTCTTCTCTTTGCGATTAGAGCAGGTTCATGCATGCTTCTGCAAGTGAAATTATATTCTATCCCTGGCCATGGTAAATTTTTTCTTTCTTTCTCTTTGGGTCTGGGACGACCATTGTGTTGTGAAGTTTCTTTGCTCGGCATAGTTTCTTTTGGGTAGTTCTTCGAAACGTAATTGCTAAACATTTTAAGTCAATTGGCAATAAAAAAACAAAGACAGGCTTTCTGGCATGGTTGCAAAATTTTCATCTGTGTTCAGAACTTCGATTTCTTCTTCTTCTTTTTTTTTTTTTTTTTTGAAAGGGTATCTTCTTGGTGCTCTATTGAGCGTTGATTGAGTCTCTCACACTTGTTTTTTTTTATCCTTTCCAAGAGAGGTTTGTTCCCGAATTGGGACCGGAAGCTCATTCCTTGTTTCCCTTTGCTTCTGCAATGGAGTGCAGGTTGCAGAGCTTTTGGTGAAGAGGGGTCAGCCCAGAGCTGTGTTTGTTGTGAGCCTAGTCTTGAAGATTCTGTCTTACAGGTTGGGGACTTTATTGCTCTGTGGGTTTCTGTGCTTGGACTGGAGATGGCCCTTTATTCACAAGTTCCAAGAGATGCCATTGGAGAGGAGGGAGATAGTCCTCAACAGATGGTCAAGGAAGAAGAAACTGATCCCTTTGAAAGTTGCCTTCGGAATGGTCAAACTTTTCTGCTTGTTCATCTTCTTCTCAAGGGTAATGTTCCTTTTCTTTTTCTTTTTTTTCTTTTTTTTAACTTTTATCATTTTTTTAAAATATTATCCAAGTTGAACTTTCCAAGGGTGGGTTAGTGCTGTGGTGGTGACTGGTGAGGAATTTTAGAGAAATCCATATGCTTGATGGTGTTTAAATATTATGTCTGGATGATATTAGGCTATGATGTTGGCAAAAGTCATGGTAGTTAGCTTTGTCTTGATGGAGATTCTACAATGATGATGGTATGAGGAATTACTCTAAACTGTAATGAATTAAATATGCTAGGCTAGCTGTAATAGAAACCAAGCCCATTGGAAGATTGTGGCATTGGTGGCTGGCCCCACTTGTGTTGAAACTAACTTGCTGGGGCAAGTCTTCTTTTGTTGTTTCTCCTCTTAAGCAATGCCTTGCATACATTACTAACATTGGCTTAAAAGGTTGGTGGTATGCTAAGATAGCATACCAGTTTGTAAACTAGAGCACGCAGCATTTTACTTTCATCTTAATGAAGGATGCACTCGTGCAAAGTGATATTTGATTAAAAAGCTGGCGAAGTTCATCAGGTTGAGCTCTATTGGTTAATCTTGGCTTATAGAACCCGAAAGAAACTGCTCGCCATGTGGAAGACTCTGGATATAATTCTCCATACATTTATCAAAGATGATAAAAGCGCTGACATAAACTTCCTGTTTCAATGTCCTACCAAAACAGTGATCTTACTCGATCAGATTGTCCAGAAAGGAGAGAGTTGGGCGACTTCCATCTGTTTCTCTCTCTTCAACTGGTACCATGAAAATGACAATTCTTTGTTTTCAGAGGAAATGTACATTTCTTCTTTGTGCTGGAGTTATTGGTATGAGAATTTACAATAACCGCTACTGTTCTGTGTTCTTCGGTTATCTGCTTCTAGGTTGCTGAATACTACGGCGGCCCTTGAGCTTTAAGGTTGTTAGGGATTAGTCTCTTTGTTGCTCTTCTTGCAGATAGATGAGAACTCCAAGAACCCTTCATGGGAAGCGATTGGATACGAGGTCGACACTCGAGAGAAGCCAGTGAAATCCAAAAAGGAGAGGCCTCTGGAAAAGGGAATAATTGAGACCATGTATGAAAACAGTTCATCCCTCGTTCAGTCTCTGGCAGGAAAAGGGCTCAAAGTCACAGAAAGTTCTGAAACAAATATCTGTAATATTAAATGCGATGCCGTGATAATTGGTTCCGGTTGCGGCGGTGGAGTCGCCGCCGCTGTCCTTGCTCAGTCTGGCCAGAAAGTGGTTGTCCTGGAGAAAGGGGATTATTTCACGCCGCAGGATTATTCTTCCCTGGAGGCACCCTCGCTGAATCAAATGTACGATTCAGGCGGGCTGCTCTCAACCATCGATGGGAAGTTCATGATCTTCATGGGGTCCACAGTAGGTGGAGGGTCCGCTGTGAACTGGTCGGCTTCCATCAAAACCCCAAGCTCTGTACTTCAAGAATGGTCTGTGGATCACAAAATCGCACTTTTCGGATGCCCCGAGTACTTAACTGCGATGGACGTCGTGTGCAAAAGAATTGGCGTTACAGAGAACTGCACCGAGGAAGGCTTCCAGAATCAAATTCTTAGAAAAGGGTGTTCGAACCTCGGTTTGCGCGTGGAATCTGTCCCGAGGAACTCCACCGAGAGCCATTACTGTGGCTCGTGCTGCTATGGTTGTAGAATGGGAGAGAAGCGTGGTACGGACTCCACATGGCTTGTTGATGCTGTTGAGCACGGTGCAGTGATTTTGACAGGATGTAAAGCGGACAAACTCATACTTGAGACTAGCGATGATGAGAAGGTGGGTCACAAATGCTCGGGAGTGCTTGCAACAGTCTTCAGTAAGGACTTTTCTAAGAAGCTCCGCATTGAGGCCAAGGTGACAATTTCAGCTTGCGGCTCTCTCTTGACGCCTCCTTTGCTTATCTCCAGTGGGTTGAAGAATCCTAACATAGGCACAAACCTCCACCTTCATCCAGTTCTCCTGGCTTGGGGTTACTTTCCTGACAATTCAACTGGTTACAGAGGCAGAGTCTATGAAGGAGCAATCATCAGTTCAATCCACAAGGTGGTGTCGGGAGATTCCTCTGAAGTGCAGGCCATCATAGAAACTCCAGCTGTCGGGCCCGGTTCATTCGCCGCGCTGTTCCCATGGGTATCGGGGGCTGATATGAAGAACAGGATGGTCAAGTATCCGAGAACCGCTAATCTTTTTGCATTAGTTAGAGACCAGGGCTCAGGAGTCGTCAAAGAGGAAGGTGTAATCAGTTACAGGGTAAGCCAAGTAGACAAGGAAAAGCTCAAGCTCGGGCTGAGGCAGGCACTGAGGATCCTTATCGCGGCTGGTGCTGTCGAGGTTGGCACTTACCGAAGCGACGGGCAGAGAATCAAATGCAGAGGGGCTAAGCAAGAGGATATAGAGGAATTCCTGGACTCGATCACTATCCCTGGAGGGCTGGGATCGAGCCAGGAACACTGGACCATGTACGGCTGCGCACACCAGATGGGGAGTTGCCGAATGGGCGCGTCTGTGGAAGTGGGCGCGGTCGACGAGAATGGCGAGAGTTGGGAGGCAAAAGGCCTGTTTGTGTGCGATGGGAGCGTGCTCCCGAGCGCTGTAGGAGTGAATCCCATGGTCACCATCCAGTCCACAGCTTATTGCATCTCGAAGAGAATCGCCGAGTCCCTGAGGAAAGAGAAGTTCCCGAGGGTCGGCTAGTTCCGAGCTGTTTCCCTGCCCTTCTCGGCAGAACTAGCGGATCGTGGTTAGATGGTGTGAGCTGAATAAGAACTGTTAGATCCAGCGGCAAGCACGCAGTCATAGACAGGAGTCCATTCTTAAATTTGTTAATTAGGGAGATAACAATGGATTTGTTTCCTCCTGTTCTGGCCTTGAAGTTGGTTTCTATTGGTGTTTTCCTCAATAAGCAGCAAGAAATTACATCATTCTTTTGGTGTTTTAGAATGAGAAATTAGTTGTATTGTGGTGATACCTATCATGTTTTATCCCTTGGACAATGACCTTGAGAATTACTGATGGTAACAGAATTGAACCTTTTAAGGTGCGTTTGTTTCGCGAAAAATTAACAATTTAAAAAATATTTTATTAAGCTTACAATTAAATCAAATATCACAAATTCCATGATATTTGCTTGGGTTAATACCACAAAAAATTACGAACTAAACATGTATGATAAATTTTCACCAAAAATATTAAATGAGTACACTAGTTAATTTTTTATCAAAAAAAATCTTAACTTGATATATCCGTAATAAATTTACCTTCCATTAGTTTATGTTAAATTGAGTTAATACCACGAAAATCATAAACCGGCACACATATGACAGACGAAGGGTGAGAATACCAAATCGGTACATCCGTGATTAACGGAGGATAAAAATACCAAACTAGTACATTCGTTAATTGTCGAGTCTCATTTTACTCGGCATTTTGATGATAAAATCTAACGAAAATTAATGAAAGGTAAATTTATCACAAATATACTAATTGGAGTTTTTCATGATATTAATCATTTATAATATGTAAATACTAACATGTAGAGCTATACAAGGTTAAATGCTTAAGAAGTCCTAAAACTTGTTACAAAAGTGCAATTAAACTCTAAAATTTGTAAAGCTGGTGCAATCAAATCCCTCCATCAAATCTGTTCAATTTTTTTTTTTTGGTCAAAAAATCTGCTCAATTTGAAAAAATGCTTTTTTTTGGTAGAAATTTGGAAAAAAAATTTGTTGAGCTGACTTTTTTATTCATTTCTATCTCCTACGCGGCATGGAGCTTAAATATAGCAGTCTAAGCGTACGAAAAAAACTACGTCGTTTAGAGTTTGGTCCCCACATACTTGCAAGCGACTGCCAGTTAAGGACAGCCCGTTAGAGAAGCGACTGCCAGTTAAATCCCCGGTTTGATGTGCATTTTGGAGAGAAGTAAACCGCCGCTAATTTGCCGCTAAGGCGCGAGTCTCAGTCTCGGAAACTGCGAATCTGCGGTCTCATTGACGATGCATTAGATCTCCCGAGTCAAATGCGCCTCCAGAACTTAACCAGAACATCGCCTGCCGCGAGGTCACGCAAGAACTTCCCGAGTCAACGTAACTTGTCAACTCTTTCTGTAGCCCGCCATCCAGAAAATCCCCCTTCAAGTCCTGAGCCCGACCCAACACGAGGATTTGATATCCACGCTTATCTACTGCGCCTATGCCTTCGAGAATGCAGACGATTCACATCCCATCACTTATTCGACGAAATGCCACATCCAGCGGCCCGGGCTTTAACCATATGCAAGGCGATCCATGACCAGGGAATGAAATTTGGAATTGGGTCAAAAGGATCTCTAGGGAATGCAATTCTTGATCTTTATGCCAAATGTGGGGATGTGGAATACGCGGAGAAGGCGTTTAGTCAGCTTGAGGGGAGAGATATCCTGGCTTGGAACTCGCTTCTTTCGATGTATTCAAGGCGGGTTTCCGTTCAACTGGTTAAGTGGCACTTTCGGCTACTTAAGCGTTATGGATTGGTGCCAAATGAGTTCACTTATTCAATTGTTTTTTCTGCTTGTGCAAGGACTACAGATATTGACTTTGGGAAACAAGTACATTGTGATCTTGTTAAAGTGGGATTGGAGCTCAGTTCGTTTTGTGAAGGTTCAATTATTGATATGTATGCTAGGTGTGATTGTCTCTTGGATGCAAGGCGGATTTTTGATGGGGTACTAGGACCTGATACAGTTTCTTGGACAGCGATGATTGCAGGGTATATTCGAGGAAATTTGCCAGAGGAGGCACTCAAAGTTTTCGAGAAGGTGAAGAAGGCTGGCCATGAGCCAGACCAGGTGGCATTTGTTACTGTCATTAGCGCTTATGTTGGTGCGGGAAATCTTGAGGGCGGACGTGAGTTGTTTTCCCAGATGCCAAACCCTAATGTTGTGGCATGGAATGTGATGATTTCAGGTCATGCTCAAAGAGGATATGAGGTGGAAGCACTCCATTTTTTTGAAAAAATGCGGAAGGTTGGCATTAAATCAACAAGATCCACCTTAGGTAGCATATTGAGTGCCATTGCTGCTCTAGGCGCCACTGATTGTGGCTTGTTAGTTCATGCTGAAGCAATTAAACAGGGTTTGAGCTCTAATGTTTATGTTAGAAGTTCTTTGATAAGCATGTATGCAAAGTGCGGGAGAATGGAAGCTGCAATGAAAGTTTTTTATGCTTTAGAGGAGAAAAATGTGGTTTTGTGGAATGCAATGCTCGGAGGGTTTGCACAAAATGGTTATGCCAGTGAAGTCATGGAACTGTTTACCCAGATGAAGAGACGTGGCTTTCAGCCTGACGAATATACGTATACTAGCATTTTGAGTGCATGTGCATGCTTGGAATATGTAGAAGTGGGTCGACAGTTGCACTGCACTATCATCAAGAACAGGTTGACATCAAATTTGTTTGTTGGAAATGCTCTCGTGGATATGTATGCCAAATCCGGGGATCTGGAAGAGTCGAGGAAACAATTTGAATGCTTAAAGAGCCGAGACAAAGTTTCCTGGAACGCAATCATCGTTGGTTATGTGCAGGGGGAAAAAGAGAATGAGGCCTTCAAGATGTTTCAACATATGAATTTAACTGGTATAGCGGCCGATGAAGCGGCTTTGGCCAGCATATTCAGTGCTTGTGCTAATACTCAAGCTCTGGATAAAGGCAAGCAAGTACACTGTCTCGCTGTGAAATCTGGTCTAGAATTGAGTCTTTATGCTGGAAGCTCTCTCATTGACATGTATGCAAAGTGTGGGGACATTGGAGCAGCTCTTGTCGTTCTCTTGCACATGCCTGAGAGAAGTGTTGCTTCTATGAATGCTATGATCGCTGGCTATGCTAAAGATAACTTGGAACAAGCTATAAACGTACTTGGACAGATTCATGACATGGGAATGAATCCGAATGAGATCACTTATTCAAGCATTTTAGATGCATGCAGTGGAGTACAAGGGTTGATTTTGGGAACGCAAATCCATTGTTGTTTATTAAAAACTGGAATTTGGTGCTATGAGGACTTCTTGGGTGTCTCCCTCCTGCGCATGTATATGAACTCTAAGCGTATATCAGATGCATGTATTCTCTTCTCGGAATTCCCAAGTCCAAAGAGTGTTATATTATGGACTGCTCTAATTTCAGGGTACACTCAAAATGATTGCAATGAGGATGCTTTGAAGGCTTTTCGAGAAATGCGAAGACACAATGCACCACCAGACCAAGCCACATTTGTTAGTATCCTAAAGGCCTGTTCTATCCTATCTTCACTGCGAGATGGTAGACAAGTACATCCTCTCATGTTTCATTCTTGTTTCGACTTAGATGAGTTAACTAGTGTTGCTCTTCTAGACATGTATGCTAAATGTGGAGATGTGAAAAGTTCCGTTCGAGTATTTAATGAGATGACCAGTAAAACTGGTGTAATTTCATGGAACTCGATGATCGTTGGCTTTGCTAAAAATGGGTTTGCAGAAAATGCACTACAAATATATGAGGCAATGAAGCAATCAAATGTTGTTCCTGATGATGTTACTTTCCTGGGTGTTCTTACGGCCTGTAGTCATGTGGGAATGGTAGTGGAAGGCCGTAATATCTATGATGAAATGGTGAATCACTATAGGATTCAGCCGAGAGTAGATCACAATGCTTGTATGGTTGACCTTCTTGGGCGTTGGGGATTTCTTGAAGAAGCAGTGGCTTTCATTGATAAATTAAAATCTGAACCCGATGCTATGATTTGGACCACATTACTTGGTGCTTGTAGATTGCATGGAGATGAAATAAGGGGAAAATTGGCTGCTGAAAAGCTCATTGAGTCAGAGCCGCAAAATTCTGCTCCTTATGTCCTATTGTCTAATATCTATGCTGCATTAGGAAACTGGCAGGAGGTGAATTCATTGAGGAGGAAAATGAACGAAAAGGGAGTGAAGAAGTTGCCTGGGTGTAGCTGGATTACAGTGGGAAATAAGACTAATTTGTTTGTAGCAGGAGATGAGTCCCTCCCTCGTGCTGGTGAAGTTCACGCACTTTTAAAGAATTTAACATCTCTAATTAAAAAGGATGGTTATATCAAAGCAGAGAATCTTCTCTATGGAGTGTAGGTTGTAATTGTTCTTATTTGCCAATATTTGGACCTATCAAAGTGGAAGGGAAAGGTGAGGAGAGATAACTGGAACGTCTGTTAGACTGCTGAATGAAATGTGCAGAGAGAAAGTGACTTTCTCATACTCAAAGATCTGCTTTGCAGCTTATTTCCTGCTTTGCTTCCCCTAGTGGAGGAGTTATAGCTTTTGCTTATTTCTGACCTCAGGAATTTTAGGCATTTACATCCAATTAAGAGTACAAATCAAGGAAATCCTGAAAGGTCATTCATATCCTTGCCAACAGTACTCCATAAATGGATCTCCTTGATCACCTTCATATGCAGGAAAGAAGACCTAGAAGACCAGTTGTCAACTGTAATTCTTGGTGGGGTGGCAATTCCAAAAAGTTATGATGTTATCTTCGACAGTTGCTATGATGAACTGGAGCTTCTACCAGTGAAAAGCGGTATATAGCGTTCCCTTTTGTTCTGTAATTCATCACTTGAAGGAAAGTCGTTATTTTTATTGAACTTCTATTTGGTACAAGATCTTTTTGGCAGGCCACCAAGTTAGGCGTGGGAATGATGTATTCATGACCTATCGAAGCCAGCTCTCCTCAAATCATCTGGAGGTCCATAAGGAGCTTCATACATTGGACTAAATGGTGTTATGCTCGGTCAACTGCAATGGACAGGTGCTTGCTCATCCATCCAATTAGGTAAAAATCTCAAGCTTAGAGGTGAGATTATCCTGTTTGATAGACGATGCAACTACTTTCTCTCTCTGGTCACAAGCGCCTGGTGCATGCAATGATCCCTCTGGAATCCGGAACCACCATGTATATTCCCACAAATAGTCGACGTAGAAGAGGGTTATCAATGCTCTGTCAAGACCAGAATTACATATCCAGACATGTTAAATCATCTTCCAAAGTTGAAAAAGCAACCCTTTTAGTATGCATCACAAATCAGGATGAGTTTCATTTCTTGAGGGTTCTCTTGATGAGTCTTGAAATTTCAGTGAGACTGCTCTAAAATTTCCCCGGATTAGTCGACCACCGTCGCTTGCAGTCATGGATGACGGTCTGATCCAGAGAAAAAAGTGGGTGGAGGAGGATGAAGAGAAAAATTACACTTTTATTTCTTTAATCCAACTCAGCAAACATGTGTCAACCAATTAGTGGACATGAATAAAAAACGTGTCAAGCTTTTTTTCTACCTTTTTTTTCCTCCTCTAGACTTGTAGATGTCTTCCCAAGGGTCGAGCTTTTTTCCATCGTTGTACTTAGGTTCTGCTGAGCTCATATTTTCTCCTGTGTTCAGTACAGTTATCCGGCTTTTTCTTCTGGGAGTAAATTTGGCAACTCTACTAAATGTAGAAGTTTGCCTTTTGCTTTTGTGTGCATAATATATGCTTCCATGCCCAGCCTTGTTCATAGTAAAGTTCGTCCCTTCGTCTAATAGGTCAAATTGCATCTTCCTAATCTGTGTCCGGTAATAGTATGTTACTTGATTTATCCAGTGCGTCTATCTTGCAACACTCAACCACTTGCCTGTTAACATAGATGGTTTGTTATGACTAAAATCAAGGCCATTGATATCCCTTCAAAGATTTGTTTGATAAAGCAACTAGAAAATTGCCTTTCAAAATTGTGTGTACTTTTGACTTTTGTCCTTCCTCAGTGGGGTTTCTTTTTTTCCTTTTTCTTTTTTCTTGGCGCTTACTGAGGTTTAGTTGAATTTAGAGAAGGGAGAATCTGATTTTCATTGTTTCCGCTTTAATGGTAAATGTTTGCAGAAATTGATGCATCAACAGGAAAGTAGGATTTGCGATTTCAGACGAACAGAAGTTGCTCCATTGCTACTGATGATTGATAGGAGGGATGATCCTGTGACTCCATTGCCGAATCGATGGACTTATCAGATATACAATTACCATCAGTATGACTAAACAAGTACCTTGTTCTCGCATAAAAATGCCTGATCGTATACTTTGGAGTTGAAGAGCAACTCATTGGTTTCATCAATTGTTCCCGGGCAAATAATTGTTCACAAGCCCATTGGCATTGAAGATAGCAAAGTTGACTTAAGCATAGAGAAGCTGCCTAAAGATCAGCAGGTTGTTTTCTTTGTTCCTTTCTCTATATTCCCATAATGAATTATGCATGTGTCTGATTTTACAGTTGGTTTTCTGCCGTGTTCTCTTCACAGGAAGTTGTACTTTCATCTAAACAAGATGCTTTTCTCCAAGCTAACATGTATGATAATTTTGGTGACATTGGAAAGAACGTCAAATGGATGGTTGACGAATTTCAGCAACTTGCCAAAAGTAACCAAAACATCCAGACAATAGGTTTGTATAGAACAGCATCAAAGCTTTGAACAATTTGAGTTCGCATTACGTGATCTCTTAGTACCACCACCCTGTGGAAGCATAATACATACGGATATCTACCCAATGGTCTGATGTTCTGCAGCGGATAGGGCCAAATTCGTTGATAACTACCCTTAGTATAGGAAAATGCACGGGAATGTTTCAAAGCATGTGACATTGGTTACAGAAACGATCGAGATAGTTGAAGAGCGAAAGCTAATAGTAGTTTCGGAGACAGCAGGAATTGGCTTGTAATGGTGGCCAGGTGGCAGCTTTTGAGGTACTGTCAGCATTTATTCAGTACAACATGGAGAGTTCATCTGCTGTGCATAATTTGATGGGTTATTCCGCGGGTGTTTGGTTGCTTGGCGATCTCAGAGTCTGTTGTCATATTATTAAGATTAAACATTGGAAAGATAGTTCTAAATATGTCGCCACATGATTCTTTATATTTGTTATAAATGGCATGCTCATTTACTAATGCTTACAATCTAGGGAAAATAACTTAGCTTCATGTCTGGACCTTTGTCATAGAGGTTAACACGTGGAATTTTTCATGGACAAGAGTTGCGTTTGCTTCCAAGGCTTGTTATTTCAGAAGTTCTGCCGACATGAATATGAATCTTGGAAATGAAAATGACTTGATAGGCAATGTCTTGGTCATGCCTACCGATTAGAGGGGTGCTGCAGCTTCTGCAAGGTGCTTGTTGAACACCTCAAGTTGCAGCTCCTCCACAGCTGCAGCATCTTAACATGCTTTTAGAAAACAGCTCCAATCAACGACCTGCTGGTTCAGAAAGCTCAACTCATTCATTGTTATTTCCGAAGTTCTGCTGGTGTGAAAATAAGATCTCGGAAATGAAAATGGCTTGATAGGCAATGCCTTGGTCATGCCTACCTGTTAAAGGGGTGCCGCAGCTTCTGCAATGTGCTTGTTGAACACCTTAAGTTGCAGCTTCTCCACAGCTGCAGCATCTTAGCATGCTTTTAGAGAACTGCTTTACTTAACAGCCTGCTGGTTCAGAAAGCTCAACTCATTCAAATGTTTGATGGGGTGGAATTCTCCTGGTTTTGACCTCTACGAGCTTCTGCATTTTCTTTGGTTTTCTCTGTAAGGATGCAAACTCTTTCCATCTTCTTCTAGTACTTCATGTTGAAGAGACAGTAGTTTCTATTATTCAATGATAATCAGAATAGAGTTACATATATATGACATTGACCCTTATTATTATTCTACCCTCAGAGCCAACCAATACTTCCCAATACTCTCCCTCGAGTTGGGATGTAGGTATCAAATAAATTACATAAGAAGCTCACTCTATTTTTCCATAGAGACTTAGTAAAGATGTCTGCGAGTTGATCCTCTGTCCTTGTGTGTTGAAGAACAATCTACTCTTTCTGAACTTTTTCTCGGACAAAATGACAATCAACCTCTACATGTTTGGTTTGCTCATGGAAGACAAGATTCAACGCAATATGAATGACATAGCTCGATATTCAACTTCAGCACTTGATCGGCAAATTATATGTTTCTTGCTATTCCACGCAACTAAATTATCTCCAAAAAAACACACAATAGCCTGAAGTAGATCTCCTATCCATAGGACATCCAGCCCAATTAGCATCAAAGAAGCATGTAGTGTTTAGATGACCATAATTGTTAAACGGTAGTCCTTTACCTGATGCTTCTTTCAAATACTTGACGGTTCGAAATCCCATTGAGTAGTTTGTTAATGTCATTGGAAGAAAGCTTGCTCCTTTGGTGTCAAGCCATGCAGGAGGAGAACATCTACCCAGTTCTGCATGATTAACTCGGACGGCAACATAGATTTTGCTCCGGGATAGGAAAAAGAGATGATATTTGCATGCCCCTCTTCTGTACAGCCGCAATGATGATGATACAAATTCTGTGTTCTTGGGGAAACTGATGGGGGTATGGACTAAGTTAAGAGGAATCTGAGATTGATTTACGGGCCACTGTCTATAATCTTTGATGGAAAAAAATCACCAAAAAAAGCAATTTGTATGAATATCAATTCAATTATAAACATTTTAACTTTTTCAATTTAGTACTAAATCTTTTAATAATTTGCTAATGTAGTCCTATCAGTCAATTTTATCCGAAAATCGCTGATTTGAATGCCGGACATCTTAAAGGCACATCCAGGGCTGATGAAATTAATTTTTGTAATTTTTTTTAAAATTGTATATAAAGTCAATATTCATTATTTTCTAACAATTGAAAATTGGAAAAAAATAGTTAAAAATGAAATTGTTTGGATCACACGATTTTCGCACTTAAAAAAAATTAGTTATACATAATTGATCGCATCCTCCTTTTAAGATGGAATAGGGTTTTTTTTTTTTTAACCAATGCTTAAGGATTCAATAGTTAGATAACATAATATCATTTACATAGAGCTTAAAATGATCGAATAAAACTCCCAAATATCTCATTAAGTAAAACTCAAAATGGCCAAAAAGGTCCGGCTTATTAAGTCTACAACATACATTTTTATTGATTACGAGAGCTTCACCGAGGGTAAGTGATTTTATGTAAGACGTGATTCAAACTAGTAAGCGGAAGAAATAATCTTTTCAAAAGACAAAATGTTATTACTCTGTAATTAGATGTCATACATATGTAAAGTATTTTTTTATAGGGACAATTACTAAGATTTGGCGCACAATTAAGTCGAAATAAAACATAAAGCGAGAAAGAGAAATCAAGACACGAGATTTTATCCTAGTTCACCCTTAAACATCCAAAGAAAGAATTTCATTATAATTAGCATCTCGCACCTCTCGTTACATCAATCAAACACAAGTGAAAATGAGTATATATAACAATAGCTATTCATGAACTTGAGTCCAAATTACTAATGAAAAATTATAGGCTTAAATCATAAAAGCCTTCGATGTCCAGGAGGCGCTACCTCCTTGAGAGCCCCGTTGGGGCGATTCCTCGGGACCCCTGTCCTTTCAACGTGGAGCGGGATCTAGATACTTTCTTATCGCGAGAGGAATATACACCACACCCCAACAATAATAACAAAAACGGTCTTTACATTTTTACCCAACATGCAATGTGGTCTTCGAACCAAGATGTAATGTAGTCCCTAAATTTTTATTTTGTTCATTGTGGTCTTTGAAATTTTGATACATGTTAAACTTGATCATCGAGTTATATGAAAATATATAATATTATTCTTCCATTAATTCAAGTTAAAGGATAATATTGAACATTTTCATATAATTTAAAGACTAAGTTGAATATGTACTAAAAATCCATAAATCACGTTGAATAAAATATGAGTAATCTAATGGACAAAAGTTCAAAAATTACGTTAAATAAATTAAAAGTTCAACATGACACATTGGGCCGAGTTTGGAACCATTGAAGGCTGCGTTTGGTTGGCTGAATTTCTTATCGGGGATAAGACTAGATATTATAGGATAAAAAATTCAAGAATTTTGTCATATCTTATCTATGTTTGGTGAACTGCAAATATAATATCGGATAAGTAGATGCAAGACACGTTGAGATCGACTATGTTTTGTTGAAATATTAAAATATTTTAAAAATTATTCGGTGACTAGTTCGATGAGTGAGTTATTGTTGAGCGAGATATTTGTGCCATCTAAATTCGGACACAACATCGCTCAAGCAAATCTAGTAGAGCCAATGGTCTTGATTTGGAGTCGAATCGCTTTGAAAATGACTTGCTTGCCTTTCTTGTTGTCTTGTCGACTCGAGTAAATAAGTGCTTGAACAATGAAATTATTTAGCCTCTTTTCACAAGTTGAAGATTCACTCGTGCAGATCCCCTAAGAGAGCTACGTTGAAAGAGAGTACAACAGCCAATCAATTTCGAATTTGTCATAACATGTCGAGTCCCCGTTCGAACGTGGAAAAAGTAGTGCCTTTTCTCCCCTTCTCAGCTGCTTGTTGGTCTCTTCTTCTTCATTGCACGCACACCCCTCTCTCTCTCTCTCTCTCTCTCTCGATGCCCGGACTCTTGCGACTCCTCGCAAAACCCAACTGCCTCTTCTCTTCCTCTTCGCATCTCCTCAATATCTCTCTCCGTTTTCACCGCCCTATCACCACCACACCTGCCCAATCTCCGCCTCCGCCTCCGCCGCCAAACCCTAGACCCAGAACCCGAACCCGAACCCCTCTCGAGAAGCAATTCGAGAGCTGGATCGACAAGCTCAGGCCCGGCTTCGGCCCGCCCGACGTCGCCGACGCCCTCCGCGCCCAGTCCGACCCCGACCTCGCCCTCGACATCTTCCGCTGGGCCGCTCAGCAGCGGGGCTACAGGCACGACTCGGCCGCTTACCTCGCCATCATCAAGATCCTCATCTCCGGCCGCCGCTACCGCCATGCCGAGACCCTAGTCGAGGAGGTCGTCGCCGGGGCCTGCGAGATGAGCGTGCCTCTCTACAACTCGGTGATTCGATTCTGTTGCGGCCGTAAGTTCCTGTTCAATCGCGCTTTCGACGTGCACAAGAAGATGGTTCGGTCCGAGGACTGTAAGCCTACGCTCGAGACTTACACTCTGTTGTTTAATTCCCTGCTTAGGAGGTTCAATAAGTTACATGTGTGTTATGTGTATTTGCACGCTGTCCGGTCGATGGCTAAGCAGATGAAGGCGTCCGGGGTCATCCCGGACACTTTTGTGCTGAACATGATCATTAAGGCATACTCAAAGTGCCTCGAGGTCGATGAGGCGATCCGGGTGTTTCGGGAGATGGGGTTGTATGGTTGTGAACCAAATGCGTATACGTATAGCTACATCGTGAAGGGGTTGTGCGAGAAGGGAAGGGTCGGGCAGGGTTTAGGGTTTTATAAGGAAATGAGGAGTAAAGAGCTGGTGCCGAAGAGCAGTGCTTATATGATTCTGATCTGTAGTCTTTCCTTGGAGCAGAGGTTTGAGGACGCGAAGGAGGCGGTGTTTGAGATGCTGCGCGAGGCAATGGCTCCAGACCTTTTGACTTATAAGACATTCTTGGAAGGATTGTGCAGGGAAGGGAAGGGCAGTGAAGCCTTAGATTTGCTTGAGGAATTTAGGAAGAGGGACACGATGATGGGCCAGAAGAATTACAAGATTCTGTTGAATGGAATAAATTTCCTTACTCGAGAGTAGCATTCTATGTTCATGGTTGCTTGCTCCGGATTTCACTGGCATAGAGAGGAAATGCTGATGTGGTTGAGACCTGCAAAGAGAGCAAAGTATATGCAAATGGCTGAATCAGATGTGGCGAGTCTGATGCTCTCAAATGGTATAGCGACCATTTCTGATGCTGTGCCCATGACTCCGGAGGAGAAGCGTCCGTCCTGTGACACGATCGGTATCTATCCTATTTCAGCATTCATGATTTGCAACACGGCACTTGTTGAGCGAATCGTCCAAAGTTGTGCCTGTGCAATTTGCATGTTCGCACATCTCCTGATTAATCTACCTCAGAAACAGATGATCTGATCGAGTTAGATTTGCTCTTAAACAGAGATGAATTCCTGCAACCCCCATTAGGACGAGGCGAAGTTGTTAGGCATGCAAGAGTTTCAAAGGAACTGCTATGTTGTCAAACTGTGTCATTGGATTGATGCTGGCGATGAGACGTTGTTTTGCTGGTGACGAGGATGTTGTTTTGCTGGCTACATCAGTGTTTTCGCTCTACTCGTCATCCTCTTCTTGCCACTGGGAAGAAGATTGGAGAAAAGAGAGATCTTCTCAAAGTTCTGTTGCAATTGTCTCTCTTGCCTTATCCGAGTTCCTTTGGATTTGCAAATTCATGGGCATCTGGCGTCGTGCCTCCAGATTTCGAGGAGGGTGTGCTCAAGAAGAAAGATTAGGCGATTGTTTTTCACCTTAATTAAACCTTGGGACTTTGCCAGTAATCTGTCTTGCTGCTTACTGATGATGCATTCAGTGAGAGTATTCATGTTTACTGTGTTGGTTGATAGTTGATACAGGTAATGATAGAAACCGACGGCTAATCTGTACACAGTATTTGAAACGGAATGTTATCATGATTTCTTGTTTGAGGTAATTGATTGAAGACTTACGTGGCTGATTTGGATCTTGAATACTTGAAGATCAAGAACATCTCGATTTTGAAACTTGACATGGCATAGGTAGCCCTGGAAAATGTATCTTACACAAGGATGGTGTCGCAGCAATGACGTCATGTGTATCATTTCACGTTCCGGCAACATAATTTTTCATAGCCAACATGAGTTTTGAAATTTGATTAATGATTAGTGCTGTGATATTGCGTCGACATGATGTGTGGTGAGACCATTGTACAAGATATTTTCCTCCTAGCTTTGTCTCACATTTCTGGTGTCACTCTTGCTGATTTTGTTGGCTCGGACAATTAACATCAACTCACAATTGTATCTCACATGGCATAGTAAAAGTAGGCCCTCGCATTTCCCTTGCAAATGCGAATCAATCGAGATAAGTCCTCAACTTTGTAAGTTTAGTAATCAAAAGCATCATAAAAATGGCTTAAATAACCATTTGTTAATAGGTTATTTTGTTTTTTACATAGTGTCTAGAGTTGTCAAATGGATAGATCGGGTCGGGTTTAATTCGGGTTGAATATGATCCGATCCATATTGATCATTCTAATCCGTTTTGGCTCATATTTAATAATTCATATTCGATCCACAACTTACACATTCCCGATCCATTTTGATCCATATTATCAAAACACACTAATATAAAACCTTCACACCGACACCACCGCTAGCTGCCGCATGGTGTGAAGTTTCCTTTAGATTAAGTCTCTTAATTCTCCTTTCCTCTTCTCATCCAAACATGGCTCCAAGACTTCTAGAATTATCTTGTTAATTTGGTAATACAATGTAGTTAAGTATGCTCTTCACTTGCCACTTTGGTAGAATATGTGAATAAGAAATTTCTAACACCTTAATGATTGAGCTTTAAGATTGAGCCTGGAAGCTAAAAAACGGTTTCTTGAATTGGCCAAGAGAGCCTTGTGTTGGGGATAGCATACTTGCTTCAAGCTCGAACTTGTCTTCCGCCCACCACCTCTGCTCGCCACCGCAGCTCGCCGCCCGATTCCAACAAAGTTTGGCCGTCGAAACGTATTCGGAAGCCGCTGCCCATTTCCATCTCCTTTGCGTGCGTTCCTATCTATGGAACGCCTCTCTCGCCCCCTCCCTCTGTTGCTCTGTCTCTACTGGGCATGAAGAAGCAAGCCCCACACTTTCTTTTCTATTTTCCATTTGATCTTTTTCTCTTTTCTTCTTTGAATTTTTTTTTTTTTCTTATTTTGTTTCTCATTTCTTTATTTTACTGGCTAGCCCCACGTAGGCGGTCCCACCAACACTAAGGATTATAATTCTTCGAGAAATTTTAATTAAGGACAAGTGTCTTCATTTTCTAAAATAATGATTCGAAGTGAACTTTATTTCAAATAAAGATTTGAAATATTTTCTTTATTTTAAACAAAGGCCTAGTCAGAAGGGAATTTTTGTCCTTTCCTTGTTTTTGTTTTTGTAGTTTTGTACTTTTTTTCTGCTTTCCTTTTGTATTCTTTTTTATTTTTTCCCCTCCCCCTAGCCACGAGCCACCATTGACGTCCACCTACGCAGCTAAATCGTCCTAAAAAGAAGGCACTCTCCGTTTCTGACGGAACGATGGCTTGAACTTCAATCGCGTTGTCTTTCAAGCGACTCCTCTACAAATTCACCCAGTACCCCTACGTCGTCCCCTCCCTATCCGTCACCTACATGCCCTAACCCGGCGACGGGGTGCTACGTGGCGTCACCCCCGGCGACGGATCGGCCCCTTTGTTACCGCTTCCATCGAAGAGGTCATATCCACGATGCACGCACCGGTCTACTTCATTTTCGCCAAGACCCAATTGCCCCCGGAGGATGGCGGCATGATCTCCATCCACCAGGCTGGGTGGCCTTCCCGGCCACAAGCGAAGGCTCGCCTCGCCCAGCCCAGGCGAGGGCCGACGTCGCCACCGTCGTCGACGAAGCGCCGTCGACGAGGGGAAGGTGTTACAATGACTAGAACTTGACCGCAAATCACAGCTCAAAACACACTCAAAACAACACAGAAGGTTCAAGGACAAAAGAGTGGCATCTGAGTTGCTTTATCTGCACGAAGGTTGGGAGCAAGTGGTGATCCCCAGGGACATAAAGGCGAGTAACATCTTGCTAGATGACGGTGACTTAAATGGAAGACTTGGAGACTTTGGGCTTGCGAGATTATACGACCAGCGAACCGACCCTCAAATGACTCGCGTGGTGGGAACGCTTGGTTATCTCGCACCTGAGCACACGCGAATCTGCAAGGCCGCCACGAGCACCAACGTGTATGCCTTTGGAGCATTTTTGCTCGAGGTCGCCAGCGGGAGAAGGCCGATAGAGCTCCGGGATGCGGAGGATGTGATATTGGTGGATTGGGTATTTTCTTGCTGGGACTGAGTTGCCATTCTTTTTTGGAGGATTGAGCTGCGCAGGTCAACCTCAATGGTGGACCGTGGCTGAGGGAGAGGAGGGCAGGGCAGGGCAAAACGACACAGAAAAAGGAAAAAAAATTGCAAAAAATGTAAATGACAACAATACCCTTCGGTCATGCCCTTTTTTTAAACAAAAAAAGCACGTTCAGGCCCTTATTTAAAACAACGTTCACTTCATACTTTTTATTTGAGAAAACGATGGCATTTGAGGCCCTTAATTGAAATTTTCCTTAATTCTTTCAAAATTGTCCTTTAATGATCGTGGTTTTTGGCCAATTCAGGGGTGAAAGTAGGGGTGATAAAAAGTCGCCCCCTACCAAAAATTCATTTAATTTTCCGGCCTTTTCGGGTCGGGTTTGATACTCGGGCGGGCTGCCCCCGCCCGCCCGAGTTTTTTTAACACCCATATTTTTTTTTTAATTTAATTTATTTTTATTTTTTCTTTTTATATTCTCTCGTTTGATGGATTTGTTAATTGATTTTTATTCCAAAATAAGAAAAAAAATAAATAGAAAAAATTCTGCCATAGCCCCCGAATCGGGCCAGGTCAAGCTCGATCTTGTTCGGTTCGGGCGGGCCGAGACCCAAATTAACCCGACCCATTGACACCCCTAAGTGAAAATTGGAAAAATGATGCTCCTCTCGTTATTCTCTCGAGAAACTCCCATGTAGAGAATGTGTATCCAAGATTTCTAGAGTTTGGCCCCAAAAAGCGATGCCTGGGGCTAAATATCGGCGATTACGCATTGATTCCTAGCTTTACGATCTGTTGAACCAAGTTATCGGACAAGGTGGTTTCTTCTTTGCCATGCTTTGTGGTGGGCACTGGTCTACAGCGGGCGGTGATCGCGAGTGATCGACGGCGGCGAGCAACGACGATGGGGGGCGATGAGCTATAGGCGGTGGTCGGCGTGCGGCAATAGAGGGCGGGCGGTGATTGGTGGGCAATGGGCAATGGTCGGTGGGCAATGGCGGGGGCAATGGTCGGTGGGCAATGGTCGGTGGGCAATGGGCGGTCGGGAGGGCGGACAGTGGTTGGCGGGCGCGGCGACCGAGCGTCGGCTAGCGTGGGTGGTGATGGTTGGCGGTGCTGTGACCCAACATAAATATAACGATGACTTAACTTTTTGATGAGTTAAAAATGGATTACAATATATAGATTTTATGTGTAACTTGTTTTTTACCCATCATATTTACTTCAATTTTTTAACTCATTTCTATTGGGCCCTTTAAAAGTTAATAACCCATTTATATAAAATATGAGTAAAAAATGGGTCATGGGCCCATATTGACACTTAATGGTGTCTTTCAAAATCTACAAGAGATCTAACGGCATCTTAAATTTGTCATCGGATACTTAAACCTTTTTATTCGAAGAAACTCCGCAAATGTATGTAACCTTTCCAATTCAAGAACATCTCATTGGTATGGCCGACCATTGTTGAAAGATGCTGCGGCTTGCTTTATCATTATAACAAGGATATACTGAAAAATCGAAAGGAAAAATACCACCAAAGATTATAAACTATGCCCATTATGATGCACTTATCTCAAAATTTTTATTATGACATCAATAATTTCAAACTTTTACCCGTGTGACGCATTTATCTTAAATTTTTTTGTGACACCAAAAAATCTCAAACATGTACTACCCCAAATTATTTTTTGTAACACTAAAAATCTCAAATTTATAGATATGTGAAACATTTACTCGTAATTTTTTTTATGTAAATGTGTCAAATAGATACGAGTTTAGGATTTTTGGCGTCATAATACGGGTATAAGTTTGGAGTAAATATATCACATAGGTAAAAGTTTGGAATTTTTTTTTCATAAAAAAAGTTTAAGGTAAATATGTCACAACGATGAGTATAGTTTAGGATTTTTGGTGGCTTTTTTCCAAATCGAGATTGCCATAGTGAGATGTTGCCGAAGTGCAAATAGATGTGAATTCAGGGATCGCTCGTGCAATTTCCGTGACTTAGCGATTCCAACGATCAGCTCAACGCAACGAATTAGACCCCGAAGCCCAGTCGATTCAGAAACTCGCTGGGCAATTTCAGTTCTTCGCTCTCCTCTCTGTCTGTCTCTCTTCTCTTCAGCAATCGATTCGGCCGGCATTGACGCACTCGAGAGATGGGTCTCAGCAGATGCGCCATGAGCGTTCTCTCCATTACGCTTCTCGTGCTCTTTTTGGCTCTCGGTAACCTCTCTCTCTCTCTCTTCCTCTCTCTCTCTTCTCTAGATCTGATGAGCAACACAAGCATGCAAATTTGATCATGTTGCGCCTGATTGAGCGTTGCGATGTCCCAACTCGCAGCTAATGCCAAGACCCGCGACGTGACGGATTTGCAGATCGGCGTGAAGGTGAACCCCTCCGCAACTCTGCGTCGCTCCTCTTGGTCGTCGTTTTCTCTTAATGGATTTTAGCTTATTGTCGAGGGTCGGATCCTTTTGTAGAGAAACATGCTCCGCTTCGTGTCTTATTCGCTTTTGCAGACGCTTCACGGGATGGGTTTTGTGCTGTGAGTAAAGGCCGCTTCTTTTTGCGTTGTCTTCGTGTGAGAAGGCAATGCGAGGTCATCGAATTGATAGTTTCCTGTTTTCTTGTGCCGGTCATTTGCACGAGGGGAAATCAATACCTGACTTAAGGGTGTGAGATTTTCAAATTAGGTTTGTGTTTAGGTGTGCCAATCACACGAAACAAAATCTAGGTTCTGTCCTGAATAGGGAATGACAATCTCTTCGTTTTGCTCTTTTGCGGTCCTCCAGAGACGTGAACTAGGAATTTTGATGTTATCGGTCAAGTGGTTCTGTCATTGTAGCTACTTAAGTTTTCTCTTGGGTCCTGGGTTTTCATGGTAGAAAACTAAATACAAATGTTATCTCTCTTTGCTTGGCTAAGAGCATATAGAGTGATGACTTAGCTAGAGTGAGGTTAATTGGCCTCCTGTCCCTGGATATGCATTGCATATGGTAGCCGAGTTCCGTTTGGGTTCTTTCTTCTATCCCTTACTGAGAATTTATGTAAGTTCATTTGCAGCCTTGCTTACTTGTATAAATGCCACTACTACAGGAGTGAGGCTGTTTGTTTCTTTATTGATTTGTTGTAAATGACAAAATGGCATGGTTTGTCCAACTGTCGACCTGCTGGAGTTGCCCCTCTTGTTTTAGAGTTTCTGCTAAACGACATGTATGAAGATGATGTAGTTTTGTGGACTTTATTCATGTAAATGCTCCACTGCAGAGTACATTGAGATGCATTAATTTGGAATTTGGGTTAGGTTCGATGCTAATGGTTTCACCAATCAAATCATAACATTAGTTTGTGTTTGATTTATATGGTTACCCTGATGAGTTAAGTGAAAGAAGAACTATAGTACTTCATTGATCGGGGAAACCCAATATCATTTTTACTATATGAACTAACACTTTGCAGGAGAAGCATTTATTATTTCATGATTCTGCATGGCGCAAACTACTAACCTGTTATTGAGATGTCTTAATTTGATAGTTTGGTACTTGAACTTTTGCTTTCGACTGCACAGTACAAGCCAGAAAAATGTGATATCCAGGCTCACAAAGGTGATAGAGTCAAAGTACACTATCGGGTAAATTTTTGCTTCATTCAGGCCTTTCCGTTGTGTATGTGCAGTTAGTCCAAGTACTTGATCTGTATGGAAAATCCGAATATAAGGACTGTGTCGAGTTGTTTAATTTGAGTAATTCCATTCTTGGCTATCGTTAGTAGTAAGTGATGACTCTCGGTGATTGTTGGCAGGGAAAGCTGACTGATGGAACTGTTTTCGACTCCAGTTTTGAAAGAGGTGATCCCATTGAATTCGAGCTTGGAAGTGGTCAAGTAATAAAAGGTCAGTGGTGTTCTGTCAAACGTGAACCTTGTATTAACTTTAAAATTTATTCCCTCTTATATACAAACTCCTTTCCAGGTAGCTTATTGCATCTGATCATACTACTGATATTATAAGCTCTCCAGAGTCATTCATACTTTTATGCAAATATTTGTTTTCTTTTAGCACTCTTAATGTATAAGGCGATTAGTCCCTAAATGAAAATTAACTGGACATATTCTATTCACTAAGATCTATTGTTGGGCTAGTGGGAAGCATCTTATCTTACTTTCTGCACCCTAAATTGGTGACCAAAGTTCTCAACTATCAGAAGAGGGGTGGCAATCCCTATTACTTCTCTTGCATGGTGCCAAGGCCTGATCTCCATGTCCTTATGAAACTTGAATTTATTTAGAGAGCGCTCGAACCAAATTGTGGCCACTGTATCTTTCCTTTTGTGTCGGTGGATTAGTGAATAATGGTCACTAACTATCTGAGTTTCTTTGCTTTTATGCAGGATGGGACCAGGGATTATTGGGTATGTGCGTCGGTGAGAAGAGAAAGCTTAAAATTCCTGCAAAACTAGGCTACGGAGCCCAGGGTTCACCACCGACTATACCTGGTAGGAATTTTCCTCTGTCTTCTCTTGTTTAGACTATCTTGCCAATATGGTGCTGAGCTTTAGCATGACAAGTAACTGACGTTTGAGAATCATAAACAATTTTTCTTGGGTGACATGGGAGAAAACTATTCTTAGATATCGAAACAAATACTTTGATCGAGACAGATTTCTTCTCGTGCTCTTTTTCACTTTAATGTGGCTCAGTAAATGCTGGAGGGTTCTTGTTGATGATATTCCCTCAATGATGTCTTCTTGAACTAAATATCATCGTCTAGCATCGTAAATGATTGCATATGTTCGCAGACTTGATGTTTGCATATCTTCATGCATTCTTTACAAAATATTCAACCTGAAACTCGAGCGTGAATTGTACCAGGTGGAGCAACACTCATCTTCGACGCTGAGCTTGTTTCTGTGAACGGAAAGCCACTTCCCGATGCAACTGCGGATGACAGTGAGCTATAGATGGGTTTGTTTTCGTTTCTTTATGGTAGCCTTTTCATCTTGCCCAACTAGAAAACAACGAGCTTTGCCTTCAGCTTATAGCTACCAAGTTGGTTTTAGCTCTTACAGGTTGTACTTCCATAATTTCATTTTGGAGCTGTCGAGAGTATAGCTATTTTATTTTACTAGACAGTTCCGGCGCTCCTTCATTCCCTTCATCTACGCTAACTACGTGCACACAATATTCAATTGTGAGTCATGAGTTCGAATCTCGATGAATGTAAATTTCCCAACGCCACTTTCGATGACCTCTTGCTCGGTTGAGGTTGCGGTGAGATTAGTAGGGTGCTCCGATAGGATTGAATGTCTTGTGCCGAAAAGAAGATTTTGCGATGTGCAAATCCATGTATATGAAACAATTGCAACCCGATACAACATCTTTAGAACTATGAGTGGGGGATTCGTAAGAAAGATAATTCCATCAACACGTATTAATATGGTGTAAATTGAATATTCGCTTTCGATTTAAAGAGGCATCTGTCGTTTTTTCATTGATATCCAATTCTAAAATTCACAAAAACAATATAAAAGATTTTAAGGGTATATTTACTAAAAATCGTAAAACTTGTTATGAAAGCGCAATCGAGCACTAAAATATGCAAAAAGTGCAATCGAGTCTTAAAACTTGTCAAATTAATGTAATCGAGTCCTACCGTTAATTTCATCTAATTTGACTAACGGAAAAATATTGACATTTTTTTAATATTTTCTCTTTCCTATGTGGTGATGACATGGTTAAAACGACTTTGTTTTGGTTCAAATCTAATTTTTAGTATAATTTTTATTTAAATTAATTTTAAAATAAGATAAAAATAATAAAATAAATAAATTATAGAACATTATCGGTGACGAGGGCTTTGCAGCCCTTGCTGCTGCTGCCCCCACCACCATCGAGAATGGCCAACGGTGGTGGGGAAGTGGGCATTGGGCCTTGGCCAAGGGCCAGCAACCCCTCACTGACCGATGGTTAGGGCATGCTGGCCCTCATCCAGATTTGGGCGAGGGTCGCGACCCTCGTCCAAATCAAGCATAGGGTCGTCGGCCCCGGCCTTCTACATCGCAACGCTTGCCTTCGGCCGCCATGTCCAAGGCCACTCAGGGGATGCCGGAGCTTCGACTAGAGAGCACAAAGTAATTCTGGTCTTGCACGAGCTCGTCTTCGTTGGCCACGAACAAGATGAACTCCTCTTAATGTAGCGAGTCGGAGTTGCACACAAAGCCCGAAGAAAACGAGGAACTCTCAGATTCGAGGACTTGCGAAACTCTAACCAGGATGTTGTATTCATACAATTTGTCGTTGAAGGAGATCACCCGAGCCACATGTCGTAGTCTTCCAAGTGCCACCACTGACGGCTAGATCGGGTCTTCGATCGCTTGCCCATCATCATCAGTCATTTTTGGTGGCGATGGGACGGTAGCAGCGAGGGCTGCAAATCCTGATTTGTTTCTTCTTCTTTTTTGTTGCTTATTTTTAAAATTAATTTAAATAAAATTTATATTAAAAATCATATGTAGATCAAAATATTTATCGTTTTAGTCGCGTGATTGCCACGTAAGAGAGATAAAACATAAAAAATAAAAAAAAGGCCATGTTAGCATTTTTCGTTAGCTAAATTGGACGGAGTTAACGAATGACTTGATTGTACTAATTTGACAAGTTTTAAGACTCAATTTTACATTTTGTAAGTTTTAGGACCCAATTATATTTTCGTGACAAATTTTGGATTTTTAGTGAACATATCCCAATATCATATGTTTCAAAACATCGATTGTGCGGAACGAGGATACGACATATATATATATATATATAAATATTGACTCGTTAATTAAATTCTATTAATAAATACTTGATCCTACTGAGATTTGACAGAAAGCTTGAATTTTTGGGCATTATAATTGAGTAAAATGTAATTATTTTACTAATCACAAGATCTTAAGAAAAAAAAAAAAAAGGTTCTCCCGCAATCATCGAAACGATTTCATTTATGAATATGACATGAGAAGTGGCGGACGGGAAAAACTGCTTATTTATATCTATCTATATGGTGACCAACAAAGGGCACGGTGATATTGTATGGATAAAATGACGATAATGACCTCATCTCAGTAAAGCACCCTATAAGATGCATGTGATGGCCGTAGCTAGGGTTTTGGTAAGAGAAGCCGAGACGGAGAGCGCAGAGCGCAGAGAAGCCCCGCCGCCGCTCAGCCGAAAATGGGTGAGATCTTCAGCCCCCTCCTCCCTCCTCTCCATCGTCGCTTTTCCTGCCTTTTGGTTCTGTGGATTTTGGTCCTCAATGTCGCGTTTCGGTGGCGCTCGCTTCGTGACGCAGGTATTTCTCGGGACTCCATGCACAAGAGGCGGGCCACTGGTGGCAAGAAGAAGGCCTGGAGGAAGAAGCGAAAGTAACTCTCTCGCTCGCTCGCTCGCTCTTCATCATCGTGTGTCTTCATTTGTCTATTCGCTTCCTGACTTGAGCTAGCTCTTAGTTTGCTTCTCGTGGTCGGAATGTGTTTTAATTCTCCGAACAGGTCTATGGTCTTGGTCGGTTGCGGGGATTTGGCGTCAGGGTAGTGGAAATATGCAGAGTGCGAATTGGGGGTTGATAATTTATCTGTTTCTAGTTTCTTATTTCCTTTTTAGCGGGCACGCTTCAATTAATTGAGTGCGAATTGGGGTTGATAATTGCTCGGTTTCTGCCTGCTCGGATGATTCTCGGTCTCTGCTGACAAATGTGGTGCGAGATGTTTTATTGTCGCTCTGCTAGTCTAGGATAACTAAATGGTTATCAGTGTCATTGAATTTCGGCTTGTGTAGCCAGAGGATGTAGACCCACTCTTTGTGGGTCACACCAGCCTCATTTGTGGCACGATCATTAATCCATCATGAAAGTTGAGTTTCAGTGTCCTGTTCTTTCTCAAACCCATTAGTTGAGGGCAATTTGAGATGGTGCTTTATCAACTTTTGCTTTGGTCGTAGATTATTTGAGCATTGTGAGGTCGTTCATTTTCCTCCGCGTGAAAGAAGGGAACATGTGTCATTGGCCTTTCTGCGAGACCGTATAGTTGCCGAGTGTCATGCTAGGAGACAAACTTATTGCTAGTATATTGCTCAGGAGCTTGCCATAAGAAGTCACATGTACTTTGAAAATAGTGAGATATTGCGGATCAATTCTTCATGGATATTGTCGTCCCGTTCAAGATGGCATTCATACTTATTTCATTTTTTGTTGCTGCTTTATGAAGGTACGAGTTGGGTCGTCAGCCAGCCAACACAAAAATTTCAAGCAACAAAACAGTAAGGAGAATCCGTGTGAGAGGAGGCAATGTCAAGTGGAGAGCCCTGAGACTGGACACAGGGAATTACTCATGGGGTAGCGAGGCTGTCACCCGCAAGACCCGTATCCTTGATGTGGTCTACAATGCCTCGAACAACGAGCTTGTGAGAACACAGACCCTGGTAAAGAGTGCAATTGTTCAGGTTGATGCGGCTCCATTTAGGCAGTGGTACCTTCAGCATTATGGTGTCGAGATTGGTAGGAAGAAGAAGACAGCTGCCAAGAAAGAAGCTACTGAGGTAATATGAGATCTTATTTATGAAGTATATCCCAATTGGAAGGCTCTAAATCCTGAAAAAAATTATACAAGATCTACATTGTCATATTTTTGAAAAATTGAAGAACTCATTTATCTATTTACATAAATGTGATGGTTTCTTGAATTGGTGAAATGACAGGAGGGCGAAGAGCCCACGGAGGAAACAAAGAAGAGTGCTCATGTCTTGAGGAAGCTTGAGAAGCGCCAGAAGGACCGTAAACTTGATCCACACATCGAAGAACAATTTGGATCTGGTAGGTTGATGGCTTGCATTTCTTCCCGACCAGGTCAATGTGGCAGAGCTGATGGGTAAGTGCATAATGTTCACATGGTTGATTTAGCTATGGGTTTAGTTTCTTCATTCTTCAATCCTTTATCCATTTACACCCTACTTCAGGTATATTCTGGAGGGAAAAGAGCTGGAATTCTACATGAAGAAGATCCAGAGGAAGAAGGGCAAAGCGGGAGCTGGTGCAGCTTGAGTGTACCGTTTTCGTTGTTTTTCTCTACCATTTTGAGGAGCTTGTTTTGGATTATAATTTTTCTGGTCCCTTCTTCCGGAACTGCTAAGTTGAGGCCTCTGTGGCCAAAATGTCATTTTTGTAGCTTGTCTTTCGGACGATGAGATTACTATTCTCTTGCGCCACCAATGCCGTTGCTTAAAGACATTGACAAATACTTGCATGAAGAAATCGGCTAAAAGAAACAAAATGATGGAAGTGACGTACTTAGAACTGGAAGAGGTTTTCTATTCTCTAGTATGTATCTTCTCTAGCACCAGGCCTTTCTTCTCGATCCTCTCTGTTTTGCCGAACTTTTTATTACCTGTTACTTTGTGATAACTAGAGCAGATTCAACCTGGATGAAAGTTAGTTCAGTGTTTATCTAGCATTGCGGCATTAGGGGATGAAAGGTGTCGATAGTGATGGTGTCGACTTAAGTGAGTGTAGGTTTTGCCAACTATGGTGATGGTGAACCCATCGGACTGTCCTTTTTCCTGATTACGGTAGTTTGCGACGAATTACTGCATTGCAACATTAGGGAGATGAAATGTGTCGATGATGATGGTCCACTTCAGTAAGTGTCTGGTTTCTACGGATTTCGGTAATGGGACTCCATAACAGTGTCCTTTTCGGCTCCTCCCGATTCTACTGCAGAGCCTATGTTAATATTGGGTCCAAGATTGTCTCCAACTTGAGACCTAATTTGATACTTGTCCCTCAGAAGTTTGATTTGCGTCTGTCTCTGAAGTTCTATTTTTCTTCTCATATCACGCCACGGCCTTGGAAATCATGTTCTGCTCTGATCATCTGATTTGTAGAATACATATTCCTGAAAGAAATTGGCCCGTTTGGACCTCCACCATTTTAACCAAATGACATTATCTTGGCACATTCCTAAGTCAGTATGAATTAACAGTAGAGGTCGTGAAATTAAATGTGGAAATATCTTATACACAAGTCAATGGAATTTCGGTCAAATCCGACCTTGATCGAAGTTTTGGGGGCAAATTAGAACTAGGTCATCAAAAGTATAAGTTGACCTTGAATTTAGGTCTTAAATCAAGAGCAATCTGTAATTTTGCCTTCTAAGTAAAGAAATACCAGTAACAAAAGAGTTCTTTCAGCTTGTGGCGTCCTAAATTAGTTTGTAGTTAGAACGTGTATGCACGAGGCAAGCCAACGTTGCTGAAAGCCAATTAGGAGAAATATTACCTAACATGAAAATGTCGATTGCCATGAAAGAGTTAATCTTTCTTTCGCTAGGAAAATGCCAATGGAAAGTTAAAAAATCTTATATGCTTCAACTCCCGATTACCTTTCGACCCAAAAAAAGAAGAACCAAAAACCTCCTGGTTACCTCCCTATGAAGTTTTACTATTTTACTAATGGGTGGTGGAACACTTCTGGCTTGTGTATAACAAGAGTTAGGTAATTTTCAGTGAGATGTCGGCCAGAAAAGTAGAGAATCAGTAATGTTATCACAGCCTTGGCATGAGCACCAAATGGGCAAAACTTTCTTAGGTCCGGAATGCAGACTCCAATATGTTAATCTATTTTTGCTTTCTCAGAGACAAGCAGCACAAGCGGGAAAAGTAGTAGACAAAAGTACGTTGAAAACATACAAGAGATCTTTCACAACCGAAATGAAGTATGTCTAACTATCCATTGGTAACACAGAAGTTTGAGAAGCAAAAGCTTTCCAGTATGTGGTACATAGATTACCAAATGACAAATTGAAAGAATTTCAAATGTATAATCTGAAAGTGCCTTCCTCAATCTATGCAGTCCGCTGACTCTACAACAAACTGAATTGAACAATTAACTCAAAGCAAAAAATCACTCTCTCCCCAACTTCCAATTCTTAATCCAACCTAGGAAACTCATCAGACATAACGTAGCTGATTGACAACTACAATGGTACAGTAGTCCCTAGGTCACGAATAAATAATCCGTCCACAAGGTGACCCAATCACAAAGTGATGCACTTTTGTCTTTTAGCTGTGAAAACGGGCACTGATTGCCACAGCTCCATATCAGAGCAAAAAATTGGATAAAAACTAGCGCAAGCGAGCTAACTGGTAATAAATAGGTAGAGCCTCTGCAACTTAAGAAAAAAAATCAGCTAACCTGCTCTCCAATCAAATCGAGGCCAACAACTAGGAAACTTATACCTTGAAACAAAAGAAAGTAGAAATGAATTCCCTGAGCAGACAACAAGCTTCTAACAGCTGCCGTCAATAGAATAAGTGCAAGACCAAGCTCCTTCCTGTACAGCCGATTTCTACTATGTTTTCCAGCTTTCTTTGTCATCTCCATCTTATTCAGCTCAACAAGGCCAGATTCTGATGACGACCTGTGGAGAGTCGAAGTCTCCAACAGAGGATCAGATTCTTTTTCACTAAAGGAAACTAGGTCGGCCTCTGATGATCTTCCCAACTTTTTTGTAACTATCCACTCATAAGAGCTCCCAAATTTGAGCAGTCCAGATATCATGGCATTGAATTTGGTGACGGACATGGTGTTTTCAAAAAGAAGGTAAGGAACTATAAATGGAAAAGACCGAGGAGCTGGAAGGATGTTTAAAATGGACATAACCCCAGGAACATAACAAACTACCCAAGCTGGTAGCTGAGCTTCTGGCAGAAACATGGTCAGCGGGAGAATGATGCAGAAAAGAGTGAATGAATAAAAGGGTAAGATCAGCTTCCGTAGGAGGAAGAAAAGAAATATAAGGTTGGCTTTCTTGGCCAAGGACACCTGAAATGAAAAGGAGATATGGTTTGAGCAACAAAGATAAAACAGGAAAGAAACACAAACGAAAAAGACGGTGCTTGGTTGTGAAGGTAGACCACTATACTGTCCTTTTATGAGGACACAAATAGGTGAAATTATCTGTGTATGCAAAAATATCTCACCGAAGTTCTATGATATGCACTTTCCCTTGATAGCTACAGATACTTCAAAGAAATAATAGATATGCCAACCAATCATCATATAAGTGGATATTAGTGACTGTAGCATTGAGTTAGCTCCTAAACTGGTTGTGCAAAACCAAAATGATTTTGGGGTCCATGAAATGCTCCTGGCTTTAACGACTATCAAGACCTCCCTACTGACACTGCCTATAAGCGCAACGTGCACTACCATCAAAAGTTTTGAGACATAGTTTCGAAGTAGATCCTCTTTAGAACGAAAGCCCAACATCCTCAACTAATCTTTAAAATTTTGAATTCAAAATTTGTTTCTGGTCTTTCATAATTGCTTTAACATACCTTCCAACAGTCTTCTAGACTCTAATTTTTCTGAACTATGAGAATAGATGCAATTTGACGCCCTTACCTTTGAACGGAGTACATCAAAGAAGCACATTCGAAACAATTGCATAGGACCAGAATGCCAGCGGTGCTGCTGTTTTTTGTATGCCTCATAAGATTCAGGAAGTTCACAAAGACACTGCACAAAGACATTGAAAGATGAGCATAATGTATGGCATGATCAAGTACAAGAAGTTTGATGTCAACCACAACCCACCTTAACATCATTCAAATAAATGAACTTCCATCCACAAAGGTGAGCACGAACAGCTATGTCCATGTCTTCAACAGTTGTTCGCTCCAGCCAGCCACCACATTCCTCAAGTGCTTTAATTCTCCATACACCAGCAGTCCCATTAAAGCCAAAGAAGTTGATAAACACTCCATTAACTTGTTGTTCAACTTCAAAGTGAAATGACAGATTTATGTTCTGCAATCTCGTAAGCAAGTTCTCATCTTTGTTTACAAATGCCCACCTTGTCTGGACCAATGCTAGATCATCATTCCCCTTGAAGAGAAAATAATAATTTCTAGTCAGATACCGGAAGTGCAAATCATTAAGGTTTTTTTTTTTTTTAAAACTAAGCAAATCATGAAGTTGACAAACTTCTTACACTTAAAATTTGGATTTACTGACAGCTAAAAGGTAACAACCAAAGTCAAACTTCTTTCTTACGCTTAAAATTTTGATTTACTGACAGCTGAAACCAAACAATTTGCTCATCAATGATCAGCTTAACCAACAAAGCCCTTATGCAATGTTTTCCTTATTTCGCCAAGCTTCCTTTAGGAATTTGTCCAATCTATCTTTACCTTCAGCACAACATACCCAACAGACCACTTTAACTATGCGTTGGCTTTCTTGAAAGATTATTGCAAATAGTTACCTTAAAGTAAGGAATGGTCTTTTTCAAGAAATCTGGTCCTGGCTGGAAATCTGCATCGAAAATTGCCACGAATTCATAATCTTTCACATAATCACAGCTCATTGCTGATTTGAGATTTCCTGCCTTGTATCCTGTGCGTATAAGACGATGGCGGTAGACTATCCGCACACCTCTCTGTTGCCACTTCTGAACTTCCGATTTGATCAGAAGTTGAACATCTAAATCATCGGAATCATCAAGAACCTGCACAAGCATTCTTTCCCTTGGCCAGTCTTGTATGCATACTGCTGCAATAGATTGTTGATAAACCTGTTGGAAACCCATTGAGAGAATACGTTGGTAGCAGTACTTTTATACTGAGATACGGAAAGTGGAAAAGTATACAATCAAAAGGATCTGTAAAAACTGAAAGATAAGACTATTTGATGCAATCTGTCTCAAAACCAGCTTCACCGGCAATGCTATATAAAGATTAAGTTTTAAACAACCAAGCATCCGTCATCTACTCCATTATGGCCAGAGAAAGCATGAATTGTCTGTCTTGCGTATCTTAAAGGAGCAGGCACAGTAACAACAGCACTTAAAAGGTAAACAATCAATCTGGGACGAAGGGTACCGACACTTAGCCCACTGTTTTGCCAAATTCTGCAAAACATGTGTGGCTTTTCCCAAGAAAAATTACTTTTTCTAATCAACTTATGCAGCTCGAACCCACTCACCCTTTTTAATCCATGAAAATTGACCCAATTTCTTTCAATGAGTCGGAGCTTTTAAAGCTGAAGTGCCAAAGAAATAGTGAAAAGTTCAAATTTCCAGCAAATAGATGCTAAACTTACCCCTTTCGAAAGAAAATGTAAACCCAAAATGTTGTAATTCAACTTGAGTCAACATGATAGTTAGTGAAGAATTGTCCAGTTATTTATTGACCACAACAATGAATCTTATTAGTTCATTCTTAAATGAAAAATTATCAAATAAAATTAGTCAAAAACCGTTAGTCAAATAAAACATGGCTAGATTTAATTATAATGACTAACTAATTTTGCCCTTGTCATGCCATTGTCATCAAATGGTTTTTGTCGAACTTCATTTCTCCATTGTGAGCAGGCCTTATGTAGATTCTTATACTAAATAAATTTAAACAAATACTTAAGTAATGAATTAACAAACATCCTAGACATATCAAACACGGCTCATTTCTTCACTTTTAAGTTCTAAGAGATCATATCAACCAATGAAATGCATATCACTAATTAAGCTTTTTCAGCAGGACAAAAAATAATACCATAACTCATTAACTCTTTAATTTTTTATATGATCATATTGACCCCCCTGAAAAATCTTTCTAGCTTCGTCGCTGCAATCAGAACCACAACAATTCAGCAATTTTGATGCAGTCAAAATTTATGTCAATGCTACTTATCAGAGAAGTAAAGGGAACTGTTACTGTTCAAGTATACTGGTATTAATCAGTATACCATCCCATGTGATCTAAAGTCAGAATCGAGAACATCCTGAAGAAATACATCAGTGCACAAAGAGAAGATCATATGTGCAAGTGATTGCTATATCCCCACAAGTAAACTAACTGCTGCTTCGACCCAAAAAAAAAAAAAAACTATCTGTTGCATTTCCACTCAGCAAGCAGCTTCCTCGCACATTCCATTCCCAAAAAATTAAACATCATAGCTCCCATTCCATTCCCAAAAATTAAACATCATCTCACTCATTCATGGAAAATTGGCAATTGAGTAAAAAAGACGGACATTGCTAAAAGTAAGTCACTCAGAAAACAGAAGGTAAATGCTGCCGCTTAAAATAGGGCATCAGGAACCCAGGAAAAGACCATCACTAGCGGTATAGACAGTCTTACAATGTCCACTCAAGCATGGCAAACACGCAGTGCAGACGCTCACTAAATGACTGAAAGTCAATATTTTCTTACCAACGCCTAATAAAATATTCGAAGAAATCCTAAAGAGGCTTTCATTTTCAATAATGAGGAAATTCGCCACTACCCTCTTGCCCAGTGATCTCCCCCTCCCCCAAATAGGAGAAAAAGGACAAAAAAAAAAAAGGAAAGAAAAGAATTTACAGAGTCAAGTTGAAAATGCACCGAAACAGAGAGAATGCATATTCGTCTTGAAGTCTTGCCAAACTTATTTGGAAAAATGTCCAGTATATTGTATAACTTACTCATCACAAGTTCACAACTTGGTTGTTTGTTGTGGGGGGGGGGGTGGTTTTGTTTATCTCCATCTATCCCGATGAGCAGTTTATCAACTATTGCATCCTAATCTTAAGGTAAGCATGAATGTCAAGAAGTATTGAGTGACCTTAACATGATGTCAACTATTGCATCCTAATCTTAAGGTAAGCATGAATGTCAAGCAGTAAGTTTTCATGCTTTTGACAACTAAAGCCCTATACCCGAGGTATACCACACAGCTAGACAGAGTTCTTGAGTTTGACTAATCGACAGTTTAAAGTTGCATAATTGAACTTTGAATTCTGAAACGGCATATCTGAAACTGCCAATGCTCTAGTAAATGCCGTAATTCCAGAACGCTCAAAATGAATACAAAGCACCAGACTGGAATCACCACTTAACTCCCGCCCCATAGCACCAACAGTAACGTGTCAATCAAAGTCAGCGTCTCAGGAGAGAAGAAAGAAACCTACATCTTCTTACCTCCCTCTCGTTGCACATGGGAATCTGCACCAACACCATGGGATACACCACATCCCCACTTTCACTCTCCAAATCTCCCTTCTTCTCATAATCAATGGACGCTACCGGCTTTATCCCCCTAATTTTGATCCAAAGGCAGCCCAAAACCAACACCACTCGATCGACGGACTGTATCAGAAACAGCACAATACACACATTGGTCAAACTCTGCAACGGCGGCGCCAAATACTTAGCCCTAATCTCGAGCCAATTCGCGTACACCAACTCCACGTATCCCAAAACCTCCTTCGACCCAACCGAGGGCGGGCTAAAATGCCACCCCTTGTAATACGCCAGCAGCTCGAACCCTAACAGCGCCAGAACGAGGATCAGAAAGAACCTGATAATCCGGTACAGCCGCGACGACGAGGAGTCCGCGGCAGAGGCGGCGATCCTCCGGTTCGCGGTGCGTAGGATCGAGACCAAGGAACTGGCGGCGGAGGCAACGAGCGAGGTGATCTGCTGGAACCGGAGGAGGCAGACCCAGGACAGCTGGCGGGCGCTGCGGGCTCGGGACTTCTCCACCGCCTGATCGGACCGTGGGGTCCGGATCTCGACGGAGATGAGGGGGTCGCCGGCGCTGGTGGAGGGGCCGTCGGAGGAGGAGGAGGAGAGGTCGAGGTTGCGCTCGCGCTGCTGGTTCCACCATTCCTGGAACTCATGGTTTGGTGCTCGAGACATAGCGTGAGGGCGGGGAGCGAGGGTTTTCAGAGGCACATTCCCGCCGATCAGATCTCGGGTGCGGGCATGATCACAGCGCGGTCTCGCCCCGATAGAGCGGGAGCAGCAGCGGTGCTCGGGATCCGGAGATTGAGTCGGTGAGAACGATGATGATGACGTCAGTTGGTGGGGGTAGAAATGGGAGGTTCCATTGGGTCTGGATGGGGATTTGAAGGGTCGAGCCGGACATGGACATGTGCGAGTGCTCTCTCTCTCTCTCACACTGACACAAACGAACAAATTAGACCCAAAGAAAAAAAAGTAAAAAATAATACCATTAAAGAATAAGATTGAAGAATGAAGACGAAGAAGAAGAGGAGGAAGAAGGAGGAGAGAGAGTGGCGTTGGATCCCAGGGACTGGAGCTAATGGCGGATTAACGGGGAGTCGTGTGGTTGATGTTGAAGTCGTCAGCCGCTGCTGTGGTGTGGAGCTTTTGTGGTCTCTGGCGCGTGACGCTCCCTCCCCGTCCTTCGCGCGTCCCCCATTGGACAGCAACCCCGCGTCGATTCGTGTCGCGTGACCGCTGGGCGGGATGCGCTGCTGATGAAGTAGTGATGATTCCTGTGAAGTTTTACAGGGGTGCGACCACCAACGCCTTCAACTGTAAAAAAAAAAAAAATTGGTGAAGAAGACGACACGGTTGGTTGCAGCTTCATCGCCTACGTTAGCAAAATAAATGAAACATGAATTTTCACGAAGCCCTCTTATGATGACGATGATGATCATTGGCTGACTTAGGCCGCTTTTGATTGAGGTTTTTCTGGAAAACCCGTTTGGGGAAACAGGGGGGATTTTAAGACTACTTACAAAATATTCCCTTTTAAAATAGTCACTTGCATTGATTATAGCGACGAATAAGTTATCAAAATTTTATTCGTTGATGAAGATATTTAAACATAAATTGTTGACGATAATAAAATATTTTTATTGATTAATCATTTCAACAAGTCATGCTAGCGATTATTTTTTGAAAGTATGTTTTCCAAAATTATCTATTTTTTCCGAAATGAACGGAACTTAAGTAAATGGGTTTTGCTTTAAAGATTGTTTGGAAAAAATTACACTTATAAAGGACTTTTGTTACATGTTCTTTTTCAAAAAAGAAAAAAAAAACTTCAAACCTTTATTGATAAGGCTCGAGCTGTCGGAAAGCCAAATCTAACGCCGGCCAACCTCACCGAAGGTCATCGGCTGCTAGATTTCTCTTCATCCACGCGATATTTGGCTTGACTGTGACGTCGCATGATAAAGCCATTTCCAAAATCCGAAAAGTTTAGCAAGGGCATAGAAAAGATTGATATACTAGTATTTTGGAAATGCTAAAGCACAAAACTCCAATGGACGTGCCTTCGGTTAAGAGATTTTACTAAAGCTTTGTCATGACCTGCCTTTATCTTAAGGAGAAAATAAATTAAATTTAGCAAGGACCGATAAAATTAGATGTCAACAAGCTTTCCAAAACTAAAGGCTTTTGGCAAAGTGTCAGCGAAAAGCGCTATCGTAGTGCTCTACATCTCATGAGACTCATTATTGTAGCAGCCGATCCACAACGGACCAAATCTAGACAAGCGGTGGCCTCGAGGCGAGCTTGCCGGTTCGAAGTCACGGGATACTTTGACCCCGAATGTTCTGGTGTTGGGCAAAATCATTCCGAGACTCTTGGAGTTCAAAGCCTCTGCCTTTACCAAATTGGAAAGTCGAGACAGTTGCCCAGCTGCATTTTCACCCAAAGTGTGCGGTGGAGTTTTCATTAAACTCGCCTTTAAACCACCACCTCACTCGGGTGGTTGCAGAAGACAGAGAGTCGAGTGGATTTGGGGCCATGGATCCTAATGGGACTGCTGGCCATTCAAGTGGGTCTTTTGAGTATGCTTGAACTCGTAGTTTTGCGCTTCTGAAGCACAAGCCCATCGTCAAGTGGCCCATCTGTCTTCTTTCCCAACCCAAAACTCCTAGAGAAAGGTTCTGGGGCTTTACCCACGAGGTCGGGTCTGGTCTTTACGAACGATACCAGAGCAAAACTCTCGAACATCTTTGTATTGTTTTGGATCGGGATTGTGGTGGCTATGGTGGCAGGCTCATGACTTTTCGCACGCGATAATAGGAGAGATCATTATATGATTAGTCATTCGATTTCTTATATATACGTCGGCAATAAAATTAATGTCAAGGCCATACCACATAATGTATCATGTGAATCCGGTTAGGAATGGCAGTTTCAGGTCCGTCTAGATTCCATTTTGGAACTTGAAACTTACGTGTTAGGGCCGGCTCTCCAATTTTTGGAACTTGGAATCTACCTTACATATTTCCGAACCTTGAACATACCCCGTCGCTTGTATTCTCAATTAAACGGTTACAATGAATTATCACCTCTAATGACCACAATTTACTACTACAATATACGATCATAACTCGTACTTAGACAAATGAAGAATATAAAATATTAATAAAGTAAAAGTCTCAATCATAAATATCGAAAATGAAAGCTCATACTAGTAGTTTTAGATTGCACACTCATCATCAAACGCCATGAAATTCCGCAGGATCATGCGAAGATATAGAACAAGAAAAACACAAAGACTGCTTACAATTTTCGGGTTCCACCACATGAAATTCGAAACCTACCCGTTGGAATCGTCTCCCAATTTTTAGAACCTCGAAACCTAATCCCGCATACCCTAGAATCGAAACCAAATCGGATTTCATCGGTTCGGTCCTTTAGTTCTCGATTCCATCTTAAAACCATGCTTACCCTAAATCTCCTATATAACGTAGAAGTGATACATAAGCAAATGTTGCCCTTAATATCACCACTTCCTTTCCACCATTTTCTCACTCATTTGGAAAATTGGTCTCCCGCTAGATTCCAATACAGAAGTAGCATACCTTAGGAGCTATACAGCACTAACACCCCCAAAAATGCCCAAGTCAATTTTGAAGGGGTTGCTGTCTGGCATCCTCCTGACTTTCACTGATCCAACAACCCCCTTGACCTGCATTAAAGCGACAAAAACAGAAAGGAAAAAAAATAAAAAGAAAGAAACTTGACCTTGCATCACACTTTCTCTCAGCCTGTCCAGTGTCCCCCATTTCAAAGTTGGATGATCTTGTGATGAGCATTGACTCCACTAAACTCTATAGAGCCAAGTTTAACTGAACACCTTATGTAATTTCCCCCACATCCACTCTGTTTTTTGCTGTTAAGTCTCAAGCTTGTCTTACATTCCACAGGTGTTGCCACTCTCTTCACCAAAAGAACCATAAGCCTTTCTCGTGGAAGCCCTCTTAGCCAATTTAGAAATTAAGTAAAACCAAGGAGACGAAAATTTGTTGAAAAAGAGAAAACTAAAGGAAAAGAAAACAAAAGAGACCAATCCAATATAAAACAAGCCACATGATTGGGCCTCCCTGAGACTTTTGTGTGGTCAAAACTTGTTACCTAAAACATATTCCTACAATATTGAAGAACATCCCGTCAGTTAATGTCCTTCATGCAAAGCCACATTCAGAGCATCTTCCTCTGCAATCATGTTACATTAATCTGCAGGGCCCAATAATGCACCCTCAAATATTAAATTGGTGCATAAAAGCTGCTAAGCAATGCCATAAACTGGAATTTTTCACCAACCTCCCAGAGTAAAAACAATGACAGTCTAGTTTATTTCCAGGTATCTTTTCTTTCCATACATGAATTCCAATACATTACCCTCTCTTTCCCCTGTCCCCAAGTTTGCATTTTTAATAAAGTCGATGTAATTATAAAGGTCTTTGATTCGCTGGGTCTAGTCAGAATCTCACCAATGCCAACCTGGGGGTTCTTTTGATGTCAAATTGGAATAATCTTCAGGGTGAATGATGATGAATAAAAAGGGTGGTTAAAAGGAGCGGTTCTACTTCAAACTTCCAACTTCCACGCCCCTTTTCACTTGATGGAGTTCTTTAATTGCACGGTTGGAAGAAGGTGGACAGAACACAGAAGCTTCAGTGTTTGTTTTTCCTCTTTGTTATATGGGTTAAAACCAGATGAAAGTTACAGGGGCCCAAAGGACATGGCAGAAATCGTGGGGGATTGATTCTATTGACCCCAGATGAGGCTGATTGGAGATTTTACCGAATGTCCTAATCATTCAAAGGAAGACTTTTTTGCGAGAAACAAAGCAGATAGGAACAAGGCACCAAACAGCTGGTTCCACAAACAAGAGTAAGAATCGAAACTGCCAGATTACGCGGTGTAATCGCTTGTTTTCGACTGATATAGACCATTGAAAGGCACACCGAGAGGGAGATTAAGTACGAAAGCCATTTCCCTCAAATTCATTTAGAATAATTTCCTCTTGAAATCATGAGGTAACAATGTCCAATAGGTAGGAATATGAAAGCTACTCGTGGATATAATACTAGATTCGGTGCTGTAAAGGTGTATACGCCAAGAAGACTTACCTCTGAAGAACTAATAGACAAGATCATAGACAACTATACTAACAGGAAAAGAATAATAGGGTGAAAAATTTTGTCTTCATCGGGCCGAGGATCAAATTGCTAGGCAGCCTTGCAAACTTTCTGAACAACACCGCTTGTATATACAGGGTATCCGTCACCAGGCAGTCAGTGAGGAAAATTCGAGCAGCTTGCTAGAGCTCAATTTTCATGTGGGAGATCTGGTTTTCACCTGAAACATGCCAAAGTTTCCACTACATTACTAAGAATGTAATGCCTCTCGTGAACATAAACTGGTCAAATTTTCGCCTTTCTCTGCATACCTTGATTTTTCCGTTGCACCATTGCTGCTTCTGTCAGCATCTCTTCGGGTCATCTCCGCAGAAGGACTGAGTCCGAAAATGACCAATCGGAAACAAGTTAGATAATCTCGATTCTGAATGGAGTTTATGTACGTACTAGTGCTTCTGGGAAACGCTAATTACCGTGGGAACATGGCCGTTCAATCCCCCCAACAGAGGAAACTGCAGGTCACTTGGTGGGTCCATTGGATATTGTGTGGGTGTCCCCTCCATGATGTTGTTATATACTGCTGAGTTTTTCTGGTGCTGGCGGTGGCCGTATAAGACAGATGCCGCCGCCGAATCTGGCATAAGGATAGGATATCGAATGGCGTCGTTTAATTGAAACATCTGAAATGACAACATCAGGTGCATTTATCAGTGTCCCCTTCTCAGAATATAGAGAAATTGTCTGTGTTTGAAGTTTCTATACTTACTTCCTTTGACATAAGAGCATCCACTTTATAATCAGGACTGGTATTTACAGAAGCTAACTTCATAGAAAGGAACTGCACAATCAACAGCCGCAAACTATTAGGCCAAAACGTAATCAATCAAAAAGAGCATGGCCTTTTCATGGATCAATTCATTACCTCGACTTGATGTTGCAACGACTGGACATAGTTGATGATCTCATCGAGCATAAGGGCCGTTCCAGTCACCTAAGATTGCAAACCCGAAACCAAGTTAGCGTAACTCGCATTTCGCGCAATTAGAACATTTCTCTTTTTTCAGGATCATCTTTCATAGACACACCTTGTTGCAGCCCGGCACGAGGTCTTGGAGAATTTTCATGCGCTCCCTGATCTTCTCCCCTACGCACCTAAATCAAACGGCCCACGAAGCTATTATCAGCTCTGGCGCAGCATATATTCGTCTAATCTGTGGCCAAAAAACTAGTAAGAGGACTGCAATTCTTACTCTCTCAGCAAGGCAATGGCTATCGGTTGCCTGACCGCGCCTTGCTCTGACATGAATGTAGTCTTTCACCTCGGCCTTGGCTTGTTTGTCTTCTGATGCAGTTCCAGTACTTCCTTTCAGATCATGCTCGGCCTTGCCTGAGCAGTTCTCATTTCCTACACTTTCATCGTGCTTGCATCTCTTGGCATTGGAATTTGCATCTCTATATTGTGTGGGTGTCCCCTCCATGATGTTGTTATATACTGCTGAGTTTTTCTGGTGCTGGCGGTGGCCGTATAAGACGGATGCCGCCGACGTAATCCGGCGGAAGGATAGGATATTGAATTGCGTCGTTTGATTGAAACATCTGAAATGACAACATCAGGTGCACTTATCAGTGTCCCCTTCTCAGAATATAGAGAAATTGTCTGTGTTTGAAGTTTCTATACTTACTTCCTTTGACATAAGAGCATCTACTTTATAATCAGGACTGGTATTTACAGCAACTAACTTCATAGAAAGGAACTGCACAATCAACAACCGCAAACTATTAGGCCAAAATGTAATCAATCAAAAAGAGCATGGCCTTTTCATGGATCAATTCATTACCTCGACTTGATGTTGCAACGACTGGACATAGTTGATGATCTCAAGGAGCATAAGGGCCTTTCCAGTCGCCTAAGATTGCAAACCCGAAACCAAGTTAGCGTAACTCGCATTTCGTGCAGTTAGAACACTTCTCTTTTTTCAGGATCATCATTCATAGACACACCTTGTTGCATCCCGGCACGAGGTCTTGGAGAATTTTCATGCGCTCGCTGATCTTCTCTCTACGCACCTAAATCAAATGGCCCACGAAGCTATTATCAGCTCTGGCGCAGCATATATTCGTCTAATCTGTGGCCAAAAAACTAGTAAGGCGACTGCAATTCTTACTCTCTCAGCAAGGCTATGGCTATCGGTTGCCTGACCCCGCCTTGCTCTGACATGAATGTAGTCTTTCACCTCCGCCTTGGCTTGTTTGTCTTCTGATGCAGTTCCAGTACTTCCTTTCAGATCATGCTCGGCCTTGCCTGAGCAGTTCTCATTTCCTCCACTTTCATCGTGCTTGCATCTCTTGGCATTGGAATTTTCATGATCCTCATCAACCTGTAATGGCAGTATCCCAACTTCAGCAAACAATTCATGGATACAAACAATTGAATCATTGCCAACTGTGTGTGTTTGTGTGTGGTGTGTGTGTGTGTGGGGGGGGGTTTGGGATTTCTAGTTTATCTACGTCTATCCCAATGGGCCGTTTATCAACTATTGCATCCTAATCTTAAGGTAAGCATGAATGTCAACAAGTATCGAGTGACCTTAACATGATGTCAACTATTGCATCCTAATCTTAAGGTGAGCATGAATGTCAAGCAGTAAGTTTTCATGCTTTTGACAACTAAAGCCCTATACCCAAGGTATACCACACAGCTGGACAGAGTTCTTGAGTTTGACTAATCGACAGTTTGAAGTTGCATAATTGAACTTCGAATTCTCAAACGGCATATCTGAAACTGCCAATGCTCTAGTAAATGCCGTAATTCCAGAACGCTCAAAATGAATACAAAGCACCAGACTGGAATCACTACTTAACTCCCGCCCCATAGCACCAACAGTAACGTGTGAATCAAAGTCAGCGTCTCAGGAGAGAAGAAAGAAACCTACATCTTCTTACCTCCCTCTCGTTGCACATGGGAATCTGCACCAACACCATGGGATACACCACATCCCCACTTTCACTCTCCAAATCTCCCTTCTTCTCATAATCAATGGACGCTACCGGCTTTATCCCCCTAATTTTGATCCAAAGGCAGCCCAAAACCAACACCACTCGATCGACGGACTGTATCAGAAACAGCACAATACACACATCGGTTAAACTCTGCAACGGCGGCGCCAAATACCTAGCCCTAATCTCGAGCCAATTCGCGTACACCAACGCCAAATATCCCAAAACCTCCTTCGAACCAACCGAGGGCGGGCTAAAATGCCACCCCTTGTAATACGCCAGCAGCTCGAACCCTAACAGCGCCAGAACGAGGATCAGAAAGGACCTGATAATCCGGTACAGCCGCGACGACGAGGAGTCCGCGGCAGAGGCGGCGATCCTCCGGTTCGCGGTGCGTAGGATCGAGACCAAGGAACTGGCGGCGGAGGCAACGAGCGAGGTGATCTGCTGGAACCGGAGGAGGCAGACCCAGGACAGCTGGCGGGCGCTGCGGGCTCGGGACTTCTCCACCGCCTGATCGGACAGTGGGGTCCGGATCTCGACGGAGATGAGGTGGTCGCCGGCGCTGGTGGAGGGGCCGTCGGAGGAGGAGGAGGAGAGGTCGAGGTTGCGCTCGCGCTGCTGGTTCCACCACTCCTGGAACTCATGGTTCGGTGCTCGAGACATAGCGTGAGGGCGGGGAGCGAGGGTTTTCAGAGGCACATTCCCGCCGATCAGATCTCGGGTGCGGGCATGATCACAGCGCGGTCTCGCCCCGATAGAGCGGGAGCAGCAGCGGTGCTCCGGATCCGGAGATTGAGTCGGCGAGAACGATGATGATGACGTCAGTTGGTGGGGGAGAAATGGGAGATTCCATTGGGTCTGGATGGGGATTTGAAGGGTCGAGCCAGACATGGACATGTGCGAGTGCTCTCTCTCTCTCTCTCTCACTGACACAAACGAACAAATTAGACCCAAAGAAAAAAAAGTAAAAAATAATACCATTAAAGAATAAGATTGAAGAATGAAGACGAAGAAGAAGAAGAAGAAGAGGAAGAAGGAGGAGAGAGAGTGGCGGTGGATCCCAGGGACTGGAGCTAATGGCGCATTAACGGGGAGTCGTGTGGTTGATGTTGAAGTCGTCAGCCGCTGCTGTGGAGCCTTTGTGGTTTCTGGCGCGTGACGCTCCCTCACCGTCCTTCGCGCGTCCCCCATTGGACAGCAGCCCCGCGTCGATTCGTGTCGCGGGACCGCTGGGCGGGATGCGCTGCCGATGAAGTAGTGATGATTCCTGTGGAGTTTTTACAGGGTACGACCACCAACGCCTTCAACTGTCAAAAAAAAAAAAAAAAAAAGGTGAAGAAGACGACATGGTTGGTTGCAGCTTCGTCGCCTACTTTAGCAAAATAAATGAAATATGAATTTTCAGGAAGCCCTCTTATGATGACGATGATGATCATTGGCTGACTTAGGCTGCTTCTGATTAAGGTTTTTCTGGAAAACTCCTTTGGGGAAACAGGGGGGATTTTAAGACTACTTAGAAAATATTCTCTTTTAAAAAACTCACTTATATTGACTATAGCAACGAATAAGTTATCAAAATTTTTATCGTTGATGAAGATGTTTAAGCACAAGTTATTGATGATAATGAAATACTTTTATTGATTAATTATTTCAACGAGTCATACTAGTGATTGTTTTTTGGAAGTAAGTTTTCCAAAATCATCTATTTTTTCCGAAACGAACGGAGCTCAAGTAAATTGGTTTTGCTTTAAAGTTTTGTTTGGAAAAAATTACACTTATAAAAGACTTTTGTTACATGTTCTTTTTCAAAAAGAAAAAATCAAATCTCTATTGATAAGGCTTGTACTGTCGGCAAGCCGGGATCTAGCACTGGCCAACCTCGCCGAAGGTCATCGACTGCCGATTTCTCTTCATCCACGCGATATTTGGCTTTACTGTGACGTCGCATGATAAAGCCATTTCCAAAATCTAAAAAATTTAGCAAGGGCATGGAAAAGATAGATATACTAGTATTTTGGAAATGCTAAAGCACAAAACTCCAATGGACATGCCTTCGGTTAAGAGATTTTAGTAAAGCTTTGTCACGACCTGCCTTTATCTTAAGGATAAAATAAATTCAATTTAGCGAGGACCAATAAAATTATATGTCAACAAGCTTGCCAAAACTAAAGGCTTTTGGCAATGTGGTAACGAGCCAAAAGCACAATCATAGTGCTCTACATCTCATGAGACTCTTTATTGTAGCAGCCGATCCACAACGGACCAAATCTAGACAAGCAACGACCTCAGGGCGAGCTTGCCGGTTCGAGTCACGGGATACTTTGACCCCAAATGTTCTGGTGTTGGGCGAAATCATTCCGAAACTCTTGGAGTTCAAAGCCTTTGCCTTTACCAAATTGGAAAGTCGAGACAGTTGCCCAACTGCTTTTTTACCCAAAGTGTGCCGTGGAGTTTTCATCAAACTCGCCTTTAAACCACCACCCGAGTGAGGTTGCAGAAGACAGAGAGTTGAGTGGATTTGGGCCCATGGATCCTAATGGGGCTGCTAGCCATTCAAGTGGGTCTTTTGAGTCTGCCTGAACTCATAGTTTTGCGCTTCTCAAGCACAGGCCCATCGTCAAGTGGCCCATCCGGCTTCTTTCCCAACCCAAAACTCCTATGGAAAGTTTCAAGAGAAAGGTTCTGGGGCTTTACCCACGGGGTCGGGTCGGGTCGGGTCTTTACGAACGATACCAGAGCAAAACTCTCGAACATCTTTGTATTGTTTTGGATCGGGATTGTGTTGGCTACGGTGGCAGGCTCATGACTTTTCGCACGCGATGATAGGGGAGATCATTATATGATTAGATCATTCAATTTCTTATAGATACGTCGGCAATAAAATTAATGTCAAGACCATACCACATAATGTATCATGTGAATCCTGTTAGAGATAAGCAGCCCGGGTCCGTCTAGATTCCATCCTGAACTTGAAACCTATGTGTTAGGGCCGGCTTTCCAATTTTTGGAACTTGAAATCTACCCTACATATTTCGGAACCTTGAACATACCCTGTTACTTGTATTCTCAATTAAACGGTTACAATGAATTATCACATCTAATGACTACAATTTACTACTACAATCTACGATTATAACTCGTACTTAGAAACATGAAAAATATGAAATATTAATAAAGTAAAAGCCTTAATCATAAATATCGAAAATGAAAGCTCATATTAGTGATTTTGGATTGCACACTTATCATCGAACGTCATGAAATTCGCGGGATCATGCGAAGATATAAAACAAAAAAAACACAAAGACTGTTATAATTTTCCGTTCCACCACATGAAATTCGAAACCTACCCATCGGAATCTGCCTCCCAATTTTTAAAACCCGAAACCTAATCCTACATACCCTAGAATCCGAAACCAAATCGGTTTTCATCGGTTCGATCCTTCAGTTCTCGATTCCATCTTAAAACCATGCTTACCCTAAATCTCCTATATAACGCAGAAGTGATACATAAGCAAATGTTGCCCATAATATCACCACTTCTTTCCACCATTTTCTCACTCATTTGGAAAATTGGTCTCCCGCTAGATTCCAATACAGAAGTAGCATACCTTAGGAGCTAGACAGCACTAACACCCCCAAAAATGCCCAAGTCAATTTTGAAGGGGTTGCTGTCTGGCATCCTCCTGACTTTCACTGATCCAACAACCCCCTTGACCCGCATTAAAGCGACAAAAACAGAAAGGAAAAAAGAAAAGAAAGAAAAGAAAGAAACTTGACCTTGCATCACACTTTCTCTCAGCCTGTCCAGTGTCCCCCATTTCAAAGTTGGATGATCTTGTGATGAGCATTGACTCCACTAAACTCTATAGAACCAAGTTTAACTGAACACCTTATGTAATTTCCCCCACATCCATTATTTTTTTTGCTGTTAAGTCTCAAGCTTGTCTTACATTCCACAGATGTTGCCACTCTCTTCACCAAAAGAACCATAAGCCTTTCTCGTGGAAGCCCTCTTAGCCAATTTAGAAATTGAGTAAAACCAAGGAGACGAAAATTTGTTGAAAAAGAGGAAACTAAAGCAAAAGAAAACAAAAGAGACCAATCCAATATAAAACAAGCTACATGATTGGGCCTCCCTGAGACTTTTTCTGTGGTCAAGACTTGCTACCTAAAACATATTCCTGCAATATTAAAGAACATCCCGTCAGTTAATGTCCTTCATGCAAAGCCACATTCAGAGCATCTTCCTCTGTAATCATGTTACATTAATCTGCAGGGCCCAATAATGCACCCTCAAATATTAAATTGGTGCATAAAAGCTGCTAAGCAATGCCATAAACTGGAATTTTTCACCAACCTCCCAGAGCAAAAACAATGACCGTCTAGTTTATTTCCAGGGTATCTTTTCTTTCCAAACATGAAATCCACTACATTACCCTCTCTTTCCCCTGTCCCCAAGGTTGCATTTTTAATAAAGTTGATGTAATTATAAAGGTCTTTGATTCGCTGGGTCTAGTCAGAATCTCACCAATGCCAACCTGGGGGTTCTTTTGATGTCAAATTGGAATAATCTTCAGGGTGAATGATGATGAATAAAAAGGGTGGTTAAAAGGAGCGGTTCTACTTCAAACTTCCAACTTCCACGCCCCTTTTCACTTGATGGAGTTCTTTAATTGCACGGTTGGAAGAAGGTGGACAGAACACAGAAGCTTCAGTGTTTGTTTTTCCTCTTTGTTATATGGGTTAAAACCAGATGAAAGTTACAGGGGCCCAAAGGACATGGCAGAAATCGTGGGGGATTGATTCTGTTGACCCCAGATGAGGCTGATTGGAGATTTTACCGAATGTCCTAATCATTCAAAGGAAGACTTTTTTGCGAGAAACAAAGCAGATAGAAACAAGGCACCAAACAGCTGGTTCCACAAACAAGAGTAAGAATCGAAACTACCAGATTACGCGGTGTAATCGCTTGTTTTCGACTGATATAGACCATTGAAAGGCACACCGAGAGGGAGATTAAGTACGAAAGCCATTTCCCTCAAATTCATTTAGAATAATTTCCTCTTGAAATCATGAGGTTACAATGTCCAATAGGTAGGAATACGAAAGCTACTCGTGGATATAATACTAGATTCGGTGCTGTAAAGGTGTATACGCCAAGAAGACTACCTCTAAAGAACTAATAGACAAGATCATAGACAACTATACTAACAGGAAAAGAATAATAGGGTGAAAAATTTGTCTTCATCGGGCCGAGGATCAAATTACTCGGCAATCTTGCAAACTTTCTGAACAACACCGCTTGTATATACAGGGTATCCATCACCAGGCAGTCAGTGAGGAAAATTTGAGCAGCTTGCTAGAGCTCAATTTTCATGTGGGAGATCTGGTTTTCACCTGAAACAAGCCAAAGTTTCCACTGCATTACTAAGAATGTAATGCCTCTCGTGAACATAGACTGGTCAAATTTTCGCCTTTCTCTGCATACCTTGATTTTTCCGTTGATCCATTGCTGCTTCTGTCAGCATCTCTTGGCCGAAACCCATTTGAACCAGCATCTGCAGGTCATCTCCGCAGAAGGACTGAGTCCAAAAATGACCAATCGGAAACAAGTTAGATAATCTCGATTCCGAATGGGGCTTATGTACGTACTAGTGCTTCTGGGAAACGCTAATTACCGCGGGAACATGGTCGTTCAATCCCCCCAACGGAGGAAACTGCGGGTCACTTGGTGGGTCCATTGGATATTGTGTGGGTGTCCCCTCCATGATGTTGTTATATACTGCTGAGTTTTTTTGGTGCTGGCGGTGGCCGTATAAGACGGATGCCGCCGACGAATCTGGCGCAAGGATAGGATATTGAATTGCGTCGTTTGATTGAAACATCTGAAATGACAACATCAGGTGCACTTATCAGTGTCCCCTTCTCAGAATATAGAGAAATTGTCTGTGTTTGAAGTTTCTATACTTACTTCCTTTGACATAAGAGCATCCACTTTATAATCAGGACTGGTATTTACAGAAGCTAACTTCATAGAAAGGAACTGCACAATCAACAACCGCGAACTATTAGGCCAAAACGTAATCAATTAAAAAGAGCATGGCCTTTTCATGGATCAATTCATTACCTCGACTTGATGTTGCAACGACTGGACATAGTTGATGATCTCATCGAGCATAAGGGCCTTTCCAGTCACCTAAGATTGCAAACCCGAAACCAAGTCAGCGTAACTCGCATTTCGCGCAATTAGAACGTTTTTCTTTTTTCAGGATCATCATTCATAGACACACCTTGTTGCAGCCCGGCACGAGGTCTTGGAGAATTTTCATGCGCTCGCTGATCTTCTCTCTACGCACCTAAATCAAACGGCCCACGAAGCTATTATCAGCTCTGGCGCAGCATATATTCGTCTAATCTGTGGCCAAAAAACTAGTAAGGGGACTGCAATTCTTACTCTCTCAGCAAGGCTATGGCTATCGGTTGCCTGACCGCGCCTTGCTCTGACATGAATGTAGTCTTTCACCTCGGCCTTGGCTTGTTTGTCTTCTGATGCAGTTCCAGTACTTCCTTTCAGATCATGCTCGGCCTTGCCTGAGCAGTTCTCATTTCCTACACTTTCATCGTGCTTGCATCTCTTGGCATCGGAATTTTCATGATCCTCATCAACCTGTAATGGCAGTATCCCAACTTCAGCAAACAATTCATGGATACAAACAATTGAATCATTGCCATGTGCTTTTCATTATTTATTCCATTACCTTCGTATCAGCTGAAGATGGCAAGGTTCCTGCGGATCCCTTCGCCTTCCCTTTGGGGGCCACCTTTCTTTTCCTCGAGCCGGCATCGCTGGAAGCTCTCAGACCTATTTCTACGCTCGGGATTTGCTCTGACAACGAAGATCCCCCCTGGGAATTTGACAATTCTTCTCTGTCCTGCGGTGGCGAATCCTTGTTCTGCTCAGCAGCCATTTGAGATTCGAGTGCCTTCAGGGATGGGCTGCTGGAAACCCGAGCCAACTTCCCGTTCGCCATCGGCGGCATGGATCTGTTCACGATTTCGTCATATTTCATGCCAAATTGGCCTGAACGGCCATTGAAACTCCTGCTGCCAAAGCAAGAGAACCTCGCCGCTCGCTCCGCGAACCCAGGATCGGGCGAGAACTCTGCTAGGCCAGAGTTCAAAGGCATCACGGCATGTCCCAATTTAGGCAAGTGATGACTGTCCTGAAACAAGTGATCCATCACGGGGGGCACATTCAGCTTCGGCGGGGAGTTCAGGGGAGTGCTGTAACATGAATTGCTGGTGCTGTTATCTCCACCAAAGTGAGAATCCGCCTTTGCCGGCATGGCGGTGAACAAGTGATGAGAATGCGGCGGAAGCTCGCTGGAATTGCTAACGCCACCGAGCTTCCCAACCAGTTCCCTCATCACAAGGCTGTCACTGGATATGTTGGAGTTAGAGGTGGAACCTGCAGGTGAGGACCCAATGGAGCTCAGGGCAGAGTCAAACATGGCCACCCCATGATCTGTTGTTGACTTTTCCCAGCTTGGGTTGTAGAGGCAATTAAGCTCTGTGGACCGAGCATCCATGGCAGAAGAGAGCGATTGCCAAGTGGATAACAACATCATCGGCGACGATGATGATGACTGAACCTGCAATGTCGGTGGTGGGACGAGTGTTCCTCCACACACAAAGAAGTCGTTTTCCATGGCTCGAAGAAACCCAGAAGGAAAAATTGGGACTTTCTCAGCTTATGTTGCTATTTGTACTGATTAAGGACTACCCAGTTCAGACACAAGAATTTAAATGCAGAAAACACAAGATTGAGCGGGGTTTGAGCCGGGGAAGCAGAAGAGAGATGGTGGGTTTGGGGTCCAGCGATGGCCGGTTGAAGCTGGTAGTGAATTGATGAGCGAGAGTGGTGGGTGAGCAAATTAGGGGAAAAGCGGGTTTGGTGTCAAAAAGGCTTAGCAGAAGAACAGGGAAAGGAATATCAGAGAGAGGAAGAGCGAAAGAGGAAGAGGGGGGAGGGAAAGAGGGGGGCGTGCTTGGGTGTTATATAACGGAGGGGAGAGGCAAGTTCCTGTTTGACCTTTTCTTATTTAAAACGACCAAAGTTTATTAAAAAAATAAAAAAGTGCCTAAAGTAATCTTTCCTTCTTTTTGATAATTCACCGAAATGATCGCAAACCGTCCCATGTCGCATCGCAACTCTCTCGAAATTACGAAATGCTACGGTTCGAGCGCGGGATACTGCCGTACTCGAACCAAGTTTGCACATTTGACCAACCGCTCATCGAATGTAATGTAAAATTTTAGTAAGCTGCGCTCTGTCCCGCGTCGTCTTCTTCGTCCGGAAATGGCGGAGATGGGCGATCCCGGCGTCTGGCCGTCAAGCCAACCTGAAAGGTCGGTATCATCCCTCTTGAAATTTCTAACTTCTTGTCCCACACGCACGCGTAAGCGGAGAGCGAGAGGTCGTGTTTCAAGGTTCGAAGGGAGAGAGAGAGAGAGAGAGAGAGGGGTCGTGTTTCCCAGTTCCTCCTCTGCCAAGAAGGTTCGTCTGCTGCAATCCTGGATCGTCCCAGAAACGATCGACGGTGGGAGAAAGGGAGGGATATGCTCGGCGGTGTTGACTATTTGTTTTCTCGCTAGAAGCTGTTGACTATTTGTTGGTAAAGACTTCCATCCTATAAGTTTTGATACTGCGTAACGTAATTCAGGCACCGTGCACAGCAAAAATTATGGTTAATGATAATGTCTCTCTCTATCCATTTGAACTGAAAAAAGTTGCTCACATTTTTAATCCCTTTCTCCATAATTCATTTTCGAGAATGTAATTCGTCAATTCTAGATGCGAAATGATTGTCTCACTGTGGATTGTTCATATAAAGGAAGTGGTTTGGACGATTGTTTTACCGATACATGGATCGATATTGACGTCATAAGAAGCAAGAGATTTCGAGTTCAATCGTCCTTTCAACGCCAATTGCTCAACCCATTGTCCTATAATACTCGGCATGATTAGGATGAGGAACCACCGCGATTGTTAAAGGATTACTTGGTTGAACGCCCCTAATTAAACTTTTTCTGGAAAAAACAAAATAAGAAGAAGAAAAGTTTATGCTTTCAGACATAAGTGGATGGCAGTGTTCGATGTCTGTGGTAATAATACAAATGAGATCGATTCCCTATGCAATTTCTTCCAATGGGCCAAGCTAATCAAAACCTTTTCCTCCGTGACCTTATGATTCTCCTCCCGAACATTTTTCTCTGTTCCCTTCCGTGGTTTTGTGTCTCTAGGTCTTGTCCTCTTCGAAAAGCCAAGGAATAGAAGCTTAGAAAGGTTCTTTTAATCCCCATCAATTAACCAAATCATGAATCATAATGCCTTCAATTTGTTGATATTTCGCATCATGTCTACTTAGATCGGGCAGGTCGGATTAGGGTTTGGATGATTCGATCTTGATTTTTTTTTGTATGGGTGTGAAGTTAGGATTTTCTTTTTATTGTCTTATTCATCTTTTCTATGTGTATGCAGTGCTCACGGAAATCGAACTACAACCTGGTATTCTACGGCCCCACCCTTCAATCCTTTTACCAATATGGCCGCAAGTCTGTTGACGGAAGTTTATGATTTGGGGTTGCACGTTTTTCTTGAAATTAAATGACATTTTTGTAAAGAACAATGCAAAGATAATCGATGGCTCCAAATGTAAAACTCGGGTGTGTTTTTTGGTATTTCGCATAATTATTAGTATATAAATGTGCAATTGGTAGGAAAATAAGGTACATCTTTTGTACTTCCTTAATAGTGTCCAGATCAGCTTTCGCGCATCTTAAATGCGAAAATTATGCACTAGAGTTTTTCAAATGCATTAGGGGTAAAGATGATTCATGAACAGATCTCTTTCATTTCTTTTCTGCTTTTTTTTTTTTGTTGAAGTTGCAATAATTTAAGAACTTCACATCTCAAAGCATTATAAATGCAGTCCCAAGGTATGGAGCAGTGAGCAGTTTTTGACCAGTCCCCATCTCCGCACAAGAGGGTTTGTTCCCGTAGTCAGCAAATTTCTCACGACTTCTTGCATTAAATTTCAATCCCAAGTAATAAATATTTGGCAGGAAACGAAGCCTCATGATTGCAGTCAACACAGAACAATTGATCTTCGTTATAGTTATCCAATGGGAGAATGACATAAATGGCCACCCAACTTTGATTGATATGTAACGTGGCCACGCACTTTTAATTTACTTCAACATGATTCATGAATTTTAGCCCGATGTGTAGTGTAATCTCTCGATTGTTCAATATAGTCCACAAACTTTTTTACACGCTCAATTTAGCCCCGAACAAAATGAAAATGTTTAATGTTGTCCCCGATATAAAATTAATAGAATGGCTATATTGAACATTTTCATATGGCTCAGGAGTTATATTGAAGATATAACAAAAGTTCGGGACTATATTGAACATTGGATAAAGTTCGGGGATCAAGTTGGATAAATTAGTTTATGGACCATATTACATATTTGATCAAATGTTATAGACCATTTATGTCACTATTCATTTTTCGACACATGCCTTTTAAGGAAAATCCACTGCCCAAATTGCAGCAGGAAGTAAGCACCGCTATATTAAAGACTAGTAATAAAAAAAAAAAAAGGGGTCAGTCTTGAAAATTAAGATTCATTTAATTTCCAAGGAGGTAGAGGTGGAGGTGGAGGTGGAAAAAAAAAGGTCAAGCCTTTGCACCCACTGCGAAATAATCCATTTCAGCATATTCCTCAAACGTGTGTTCCGGGTTTGGTCAACGGATCCATTTAAATTCTCGCACTCTCCGGGCAACCGGATCATTGTCGGGTTCCCATGGTGCACCGACTCCTCCTCCTAGCATTTTTTTTTATCTTCACATAATTACATTATAATACACATTAAGATGGTTTTGATGGAACTCGAACGTTATTAAAATGTCATGAGCAGTAGAGATATAGACTCCGTTTGTTTTGCGAAAAAAGTTCGTCCGGCACGAACGGCTGCCGGCATCCTTAGCCCGGCCTTGATGGACACGAGTTCAAGCACCAAGATCCCAGGCCCAAGCATCGATGAATTGGGGCGCGAGAGCCGAGGACTCAAGCCCGACATCGATGGATCGGGCATGGGCGCCGAGGACTCGGGCTCGGGCCCTGGGAACCCCGGGTCGGCCTTGATGTTTCTGGGTTCGACATCTTGGGCACAGGCACCGAGGATCCGGGCTCGGACACTAGGGACCCGTGCTCAACCTCGATGTTGTTGGGTCCAACATCTCGGGCACGGGCACTAGCACCGTGACTCGGGCTCGGCCCTCAATGAACTCAAGCTTGAAAACGAGTGTTGGGGTTCCTATGTCTAAGGGTAGAGTTTCTAATCCAAATGCCGATATCTAGTAATATTTTAACTAATTTTTCTAAATTTAAGCATTGGCTTTCCATTAATTAGGAAAATATTCTTTTTCGGCTCATTTTCCTAAGCGATCCAAACGCCGAAAAAACGATGAAAATATTTTCCACGAAACAAATTTCCTTTCAATTTTACCCCCTGAACCTTGACTTATTGAATGTAGGTAAGTTCATCCTCAATGAGTTTTGGGTAGGAAAATTTAATACCTTGATGACGGTATGCCGATGACATGCAGACGTAAAAATAATTGAGTATGCTAGACATTAACACGTTAATGAACGTTATATTTTTTTGGTGGGCCCTCGCAGCAATAGATTTCCTTCTTGGGCAAGTCCATGGCCGTCCATTCCACGTCACATCACCGTTTCCATCTTTCCCCATCTTTTGTCCCTCGGATCTTTTTACTTTTGTTTTTCTTATTTTTTATTATACCCTCGGGTTGTGTTTGGTCGTCGAAATTTCTAAACGAATAGGAACCGAATATGATGAGATATGAAGTCCATGGATTTTTACTATATCTTATCCATTGTTTGGTGACTTACAATAATAAAAGCTGGATATTTTCACATCCTATTTTGTCTATTGTTTGGTATGAACGATATATCGGTATAAATAAACCTAAAAGTCGCACAAACAAAAATGGTAAGAATCTCTCGTGATACTCGTGCCTACTTAATTTTTATTGCTTAATTTTTATTATTTTTCCTATGTCTTTTTTTATTATTTAATTTGTTAATTTCTTTTTTCCTCTTCCATGGATCTCTAATAACATTTTACTGAATTGTAAACTATGCTAATAGTAATAAATTACTAAAATACCTTAAGTATGTAATAAACATAAATTATATATGGAGTTTATATTATAAGATAGAAAGAAATTCGAGTACATAAATAAAATTGGGAATAAATAATAATGAAAATTTTATGTTGGATTTTTATATTAAAAATCAAATATTATCTATAGTCTAATACTGTTTTAATTTTATCAATTTAAGAAAATTGTTAGTCGAAAAAAATAACTTACGCATTATGGTTATTAGAAATCATATCCACCTTTATCTTACCTCCCCTATGAGATAATTTTATCCAGGATATATCTCTTTTATATCCCATTTTATCATATCATGGGCGAGACACTAAATACGGGATACGATAAATTTTATCCTATCCTAAATTTTATCCCAACTACTTAGACTCTTTTTTTTTTTGCGAAGTTATACCTTTAGACTAGGAGCTTCCTTTTACTACTTTTGCGTAGAGAAATCGACGTGTTTTGTTTTCCATTTTTTTCAAAAAAATGGGATATAGTCTTATGTCGATTGGATAATTCCATATACAACTATGTGTGATACATGTTATGGGAATAATGGTTTTTTTCTTTTTTTTTCTTACTTTTTTTCTTCCCCTATTGGCCACGGGCGAGAGTTGGCCTCGTTGGGTCAAGGGGAAGTGCCCATGAGGTTCCCCTCACTAGACTTGGCGAGGCTTAGTAAGCCCCACTTGGGCGAGGGTGAGGCTCGACAAAGGGAACCTCGCCGGCTCTCCCCCTCGGCCGAGGCGAGGCCGGCTCTCTCCATCCATGCCGGTGCTAGTGGTCAGTTGGTCACAAATAAGGGGAAGAAAAAAAAATAAGGAAAAAATAAAAATAAAAAAATTATTTAAAAATTTCACACCAACATTGGTGGTGCTACATAGGACGACACCGATGCCCACGTCGGTTATTTCGGGCATAAGTTGGCCGAATGGACTAAATTGATACCAATGCAAAAAAGTTTATGATTAAATTGATCTTATTGAAAAATTTAAGACGGAATTGGTGCCAATACAATTAGTTTATGACTTTTTTGGTATTTTTCCTTACATGTTATAGCACTGCACCCATTCTCTTTGTAAATGAATTCATTCCTTCTCTTTATGATTCACGTACAAAATGCAATCGCAATTACTTGACGACGAGTGTGCTACATGATGTGTATGTACTAAATTGAATTTAGATTGTTAAATTTGATTGAATTTGCGCAGGTCCCCATATGAGACCCATCCAATCTAGCGGTTCAGATTCAATTGATTACACATGCACATATAAATGCACACACAAAAAAAAGTGCATTTGCGCAGGAATCCGTCCGAGACTCATCAAATCTAACGGTCCAGATTCAATTGATTTTATAAATATATCATGCTTGGTGCTTTGTCCAAGGCTTCCCAAATGCTTGACGATCTCACTCAAGACGATTCCTCCTCGGCCATTTTTTGCAAACGCATGCATTCCATTATTGCCCGCGACATCCTTTCAAGCTAATGATCTTCCAAAGGGATTTCTGAAAGGGAAATTCCACGGCTATTCACAGTCAAACAGTACAGAAAAGATAAAAATTAATAATGATGATAAAGATAGAGAGGAGAAGATTCTGTGAAATGCCACGGCAATTAATATTTCAGATTGTCTGTGCGCATCCCGAGAACGATTGCTACGTAACAATCTTTCTCCACAGTCGAGCTCCCCCACCTGCACTTCTCTTTTCCCTCCTCATTGAATTGGGTCTCCGACCCATTAAATTCCAACTGCACCGATCAAAGGGAAGCTCTCCAGGCCATTAATGGCATTTGGAGTGTGGACAAGGTTTGGCTTGGCTTCGTCACGCAGACCTCTCGTCAGTTCAGTCGGTGCTTTAGTTACTTCGTGGCCGTGCATGGGTCGGGATGTGGATGTTTCGTCGGTGCTTAGTAATTAATTCACTGGCTTGAATTCATTTTGCACGAGCTGGATTTGAAATCAAAGAAAGCGGCTATAAGTTAGCTCAGAAATTGCACCGTCAACGAAGATGATCAGTCAGTAGTTACCCCGAAAAAAGGAAAAAAAAAAAGAGGACAACGACAGCGACGACAAAGAAGAAGAAGAAGAAGAAGAAGAAGGGTGTTTTCTGGTCTTGTTTGGCCATAGGAATGAAGGCCGGTTGATTGCTAACAAGAAAATCGCGAGTTTAACCAAAATTTGCCGTCCGCAACTAGTCGTTTCTAAGAAAATCTAATCTGCCCTCGTATTATTTTGATAAACGGGCCAATCAGTGCACATAGCTAATGTTTAATCACATACTTGAGAAGTAGCTTCCATCGGACTCATGCGTTCGCTGGATGGATATTGAGTGAAAGGGTGTTTTGAAGATAGTCTCGAGACGACTAACTTTCCACTGTGTTTGTCGTCCGAGAAAAGACATGAACATGCCAATGGTTCGATATTCACGGGGCCAATGTTTGAACATGTTTTCTGTGGGGGTTTGGTTTTTAATCAGCAAGTTGGTAATGTGAGGCTCTTCTTCTTATTGGGGACGCTTGCCTTTTTCTAGGAATTGGTCCTAAGAAAAAAGAGCTAGAGAGCAGCTATCCCTTCCTATTCGCGCACAAATCCACCAACACATCACAGTGGAAAAGATTGCAGATAACCCTTTTCACGGGCTCTCCAAGTAGATGCTGCGTAATGCAGCAAGGGGCTCTATTCCCTCGTAGTATGCTCGATTTGCTTTGGACATCCTCATTGGCAGAACCATTAATTTTGTGTTGCTTCCCCGAGTGAAAAACTCCACACACTGAGTGAAAGAAAACCCAAAAAGGATTTGACTTTGTCTATGAAACAGCTAGTGGAGTTGCTGAGGACATTGTATTTGCACGAGAGAAGCAGAAATGAAGAGAAAAAATCAAAGTCCGCAATCAATCACTGTCGGAGATCTGCTATTTTGTTGTTTTCCTGGTATGGAAGAGTGCAGAGTGTGATTTTTTTTTTTTTTTGGGCGAGCAGAGCATGAGGTTGCCATGTCAGAAACGTAACACCCCATTGCCTTCCTAAACTCTCAAGCAAAATTTTCTCCTTCCTTTATTTTTTTCATCACCTCTGGTAGTTCAACTAGAAAAGACATATTCTATTTCAATTTGGTCCCCAAGTACATCGCCCTTGGCCACTTCATCACTCTTTTGCCAGCATCTTCTAGTGCACGGGGAGGGGAAAAACAATGGGCAAAATCAACCGGTTGATGAATGTTTCAGAAGGGTCTTTACTTTGGGGGTGAAGGAACGAGGTGTTGTTTGATATGCTATTTTGTCTTTTTCATCTCCTGCACATTGAGTATATCAAAGAACCCCCAGGTCATGGAACGGCACAATCATTCATTAGAAAGGAAGAGAACCCTCGCGCACTCTTTTGGTTTCCGCAAGAGGTTCAAGAAAAGATCTGTGAGGTTTCATGGCTGGCCCGGCAATGCAAGATCAGTGCCTAGTCATTTTCACAAACAGTTTGCGAGCCACATAGAAACATCTCCATCCCCTGACCAGAAGCATGCCCCTAGTGAGCAGCAACACTTTTTGTCATTTCCCTGCATCATGAAAGCAAGAGACTGAGGGGTACTTTGTATAGAAAGATCCTGTCCTGGCTCTCATCTAAATATGGGGTCTTAGCCAAATTCGTACTTCGAGAGATATCAGAACGATCTTGAAAGCGGGGTCTTGAAAACACACGTGGCTAGCTGATAAATCTCCGCCGAAAGAGGTCGGCAGCTTGTTGGAAAGAGACAGAAGATTAATGGGGAAAAACAGCCGCTTGGAAACAAACTTTGGATCATTAAGAGAATAATTGCGAAAAACATGGCATGCTATACAATAAATCGGTGGTTCACATGAAAAGATTTGTGTTTTTTAAGAAGTGTCTAGCAAGATCATTATTGTCCTTCAAGTTCTGTTGTGGGTGTCTTGTCTCTTTTTTTTTTTTGATACCAGTCAAATACCCAACAACTACCCCAACTTGCTGCTTCACTACTCCCGTGGCATGGCTGACCAGGCAACAGCATCTCTCTCTCTCTCTCTCTTCTCTGGTGAGCCGAGCCGGAATGGAAAGGTTCCGGTCGGGTTAGGGCCCGAGCTCGAATCAAAGTGGGGCGGGCTGAGCTTTCTCATGTAAAGACGGCACACTAGATCCCTTCATTTTGAGGCACAGATGGACTGTCATTCCGTTGGTCATCTCTATCTATCATGTACTAAATTCAAATCTATTATATCGTTTAAAATCCCGGTATAAATTTAATTCTCATCGTCACCAATGGAAAGAAGAATTCTTAGGCCTTGTAAGACATGAGAAGCCTGATGAATACCATTTTTTATTTTAGTATTGTCATTTTAGCCAATTTTCACCTCGATTTGCTGACAAGATGGATCGATCATGAACGACCATCCTATGTTGTATGCTACCAATTGACGTGGATAAATTTACTCAAAACAACATTGTTTTTCTTTTCAAATGCTTAAGTTTTTATTCCTTTTGTTGACTATAAAAAATTGTCAAGTAAGCAACCATGCTACATGATTAAGTGTCTTAATAATAAAATGAATGACTTATTCAAATTAAAGGGCATGAGCGTAAACATGGAAAACATGAGGCTTCGATTGAAAAATTAGCATAAATCAAACGACCATTTAATCATTTGGTTTCCCCATATGAAAAATTTCTAGGGATGAGCACTTTCAGAGTAAGAATTCTTTGCTGAGAACAATTCAGGAACATAGAAAAATCGTAGAATAATCTGCACAAGTTTCTAGACTTGTTGTTCCCTTCCCCAAGAGTTCATCTCAGTGTGATGTTACAAAGCTTTTAAAATTTTGGATAATGACACAAAAGATTCTTAAACTTTAAATCAATTGTGATATGATCTTTAAAATTTAAATTTATTAAATATGACCACTTTAACTCAATGTAAAATATAGTCCATATATTTTTAATTTGCTTTAATGTGATTGCTAGACTTTTAACACATATTTAAGTTCATACATATAGATCGTATGAAAATATTCAATATTATCATTGAATGAATAGAAAGACAATATTGAACGTTTGCATACAATCCAAGGACCGCATTGAAGAAATTAAATTTTTATGGACGATACTGCACATTAGTCTAAAGTTCAACGATCACATTAAACAGATTTATAAATCGAAACCACAATGAACATTAGATCAAAATATTGGCGGTTGTTATGAAAAATGCAAAGAATATTAAAGCACAGGTATGAAAATCTAAAGTTAGTGAGCGAGCATTCAATGCCGACCTAATTTTGTAATAATGTGGTCGACATATGATTATGCATCCTCGTCTTATCTCTCGGGAGAAGTGTCAAAAAAGTCTTAAACCGATTGCATTAGTGCCAATTAAGTCCTAAATATTTTTTAGTGCCAATTCGGTCTTGAACCTTTTACATTGGTGCCAATTAAGTCTTAAAACTTTTGTTGGTGTCAATTCGATCCTAACCTTTTGCATTTATGCTAATTTAGTCACAAATCTTTTATGTTTATGTCAATTGAGTCAATGCGATCAATTTTGACGAAAAATCACCGACGTGGACGTCGATTGTCCCACGATGGCACTGACATTGACTTGGATATTTTTTTCATACTATTCTAATATTTTTATATAATTTTTTAAGCATTTTTTGGTTTTTTTTTTTAAAATATTTTTTTAAAATTATTAAAATATAAAATATTTAAAAAAATATCCACGTTAAGCACTAGTCGTGCCACATGGGACAATTGATGTCCACGTCAGCGATTTTCAGCCAAAATTGATCGAATTGACTCAATTGACATAAATATATAAGATTTATGACTAAATGGACACTTATGCAAAAGGTTTAGGGACTGAATTGACATCAATAAAAGCTTTATGACCGAATTAGTACCAATACAAAAGGTTTAGGACTGAATTGGCACCAACAAAAAGTTTAAGATTGAATTGTCATTAATACAATGATATTTATGACTTTTTGGACACTTTTCTCTGTATCTCCCATATAATTCCGTGTACAATTCCCTTACATGGCAACAAATATCCAACAACTAGCACAAGTTCAAAACATGCAGATCCATGAACGTTCTCAATTTTATTGGTCTACAAGAATCACTGATTGAATGACGCATACGTATCAAGTTACAAACGAAATTCCCAACGTGCCATCAGTTTATTCGCATAATATCTCGACACTAATAAGATCCCAATAAAGATCCAAGAAAAGGGTGCGCATCCTCCTCATCTACCAGCTCATAGCTTTTGCCAACTCGAAGCAAAACTCGAGTCTCTGGATAAGAGATAATCTAGTTTATTCTGAAGCAACATAAATCCAGCATCAATGCCAAGAGGACAAGCATAACCCAATAATTGGGTCCATTTGTATTCACCTTGTTCTCAATTGGGCCAGTGAGCTTTGAAACCTTAAAAAACAATTAGGGCATCTTAGGAAATATATAGTGCCAACAGATCAGGCAATGGACTGTTGGCTGATCACAGAACATCCCCATATGCCCCCCACTCAACTTCCACCTTGGAATGGAATCACATTTTGGGTCATGATCCATTCAATCACCCTTGTCCACACTCGAATTATATTACTAGGGTTTCCAAATCTATTGGCTTGTCTCGTCGTCCGTGGCCTGTGCTTTGTCCTGTCCCTTGGTACTGCACTGAGAGAACAGACAAATTCATTAGTTAATTGCAGCTTTGTACGAAGGAAAGGACATGGTTTCAGACAAGACATTTAAGAGAGGAAGAGGTTGTGGTGGCGGGGAGCAGTTTCTGTGATTAAGCACCGTTTTTGTAGGTGATGCTGGAGAAGTTGCAGCTCTATCTTAACAGTCCTATTTAAGTACTTTCGAAGGTCGATCTCAAAACATAAAGCTCTGAAAATTTTTGCTTGTTGTGTCGTATAAAAATTTGGGTTACAATCTTAAGAATAGCTTATGTTCGAGCGGTCCGCGGAGAAGGTTTAAGTTTTCTTTTTACGGCCGCGTAGAGGAGGTCCACACACCCACATGTAGACATGGTTGATCAAAATTTTTTGTCAATATGTTTCTAGGGTTTTTCTGAATTCACGAGATTGTTGAGTTGCGATTGCCACACCCGTTTCGTACTGTAGAAAGCCTAAGCGGGAATTAAGGGGATGACTTCGAGGACTTCGGTGGTCATGGGTGGTGCTAAATATTATGATTTCAAATCGGACATTTTCGTATCGGGTGTGCAACTCTTATGGTCACGTTTAAAGACGATCGCTAGTGTTGATCATCCCTCCCTATTCCGTACTAGTTTTTTTTTTTATAATAAAAACTGTACTGATTGAAAAATTGAAAAACTTGTTTTCTTTATGGAGAAGATTGATTTTACGTTTTTATTTTGGCATGGGAAAACGTTATTGAAACCCTATATTTATAGTTGACGAAATCTCTTACCGAGGTAATTCGACTCATAGGTTCATAATGTCAACTCCTACTTCAAATTCAATGAAGACATGAACCTAGCTTCTCTAAAATCAAAATAAGTGTAGGGTTTCGGAGGACACAATCCCGGTTGGTCTTCGCCTTATGATTCCTTATGCTTCGAACTGATGGTCTTGAGATGAAAGAACTGCTTGATGTTGACACTCATTTACCACCTCTTAAAGCATGCTAACGAGTAGTAGTTACCTTGATGGAAAGATTGTCCAAGAAGTCCTACACCTATTGTATTTGGGTCAATTCTATTCTAAACCTATTAATTGTGCTAATTGAGTATTGAACCATTTAACAATTTGTTAATTTAGTCCTTTCAACTAATTTTGGCCGAAAACCGATGATGTGAATTCTAATTGTGCTTCATGGCATAGTCGACGCCGATACGAATATTTTTTTTTTTTCCTTTTCAATCTTCTTGAATTTTTTGTTATTCTTTTTCTTTTTTACTTATTTTTTAATGTTAAGGGTAGCTGGGCGAGGGCCTATGAGACCTTACTAGGCGAGCGAGGACCTATGGGACCTTACCAGCCACGGGCGAGGGCCTATTAGCCCTCCGCCGGGTGCCAAGACTCACGACCCTAGCCCAATAGTTGGACCACCCCCCGCCAACCTTCAACGATAATAAAAGAAAAAAAATCCACATAAACGTCAATCGTGCCATTTAAGACAACCGACGTTCATGTCATTAATTTTTTAATCAAAATTGGCTGGAAAGGTTGAATTGAAAAATTATCAAAAGATTTAGGAATGAATTGGCCCAAATACATTGGATTTATGACTTTTTTGGACGATTATCCCTAACCACTCTTTATCAATCCCTTCCTATAGATGCCTATTGGATAATCTTATAAAGGGGCCATGGCCAGTGGTGGTGAACCATGAAGTGTCGGCCCAAGAAGCTCGCCCAAGAAGCTCCGCTTGGATTGAGGCCTGAGAGCCACTCGCTACGAGTCTCGTAAAACTAAAAGCATTTGGACTTTCGACTTCATCAAGTCACGGACGATATGCAACACTCAATTTAAGGACACGTGACCCCCGCGAAATCACAAGCCCATGGCTCCACCTCTCGACTGCCAACCTCCCTATTCATCGACGGACAAGCTTCATTAGACTTTGGAGAAGAGAGCAAGAGTGTCTGCTAAAAAAGCCCGTTTTCTCGCTCGGACCCGGGTTCACATGGATCAAGCCGATCGCAATCCTCAATGACGAGAACCCCCCGAACCCGACGATCGAAGGCCGTGATTTGCACCCGGTTATGATCCCTAGAGCCTAGTCAAGAGCCTCTGCTCGGGTTCGGAAGGTTTCATGAGTCCGTAACCCCATGCACAGGATGGGAACCGGCGTACAAACATATCGCGTCTACTGTTTCAGCGTGCGTAAAACAGTTTTGAGTTGCTCAAACCGCATGAAATCGCGAAGAACGACGCTTGGCAGGCTCCAAACACCGAAAGAAGCCGTCCTTGTCCTTCCAGAGGCGATGTTTGACACGGGTTACGCATCGTTCAGAGTCAATCAAGATTTGCCACGGGGAAAAGGTCGAGCTACTCGAGTTCTCTTGAGTGTTGTGGTGACAACAGACGTGGGCATTGGACTTTAGTCCTCACGTGAAATGGAGATCGCCTACCTTTGTCTTCCACAAACGTAAATTATTACGTCAGTTTATAGTTGTCCTAACAAGAAAAGATGAAAATGGAGGACGTCCGTCGCTTACCAGCCCCATGCCGTGCACGCGAATCATGAGTCTCGTCTCAGGCAGTACGTTGTACTGCCTCTTGTTCCTTGCTCCACTCGTGTTAAACAACTTTTGCAAAGTGAAATAAAAAGGAAAGGAAAATGACTGTCACTTCATATCTTTCTTCCCCTCAAAGATAAATACCTTAGTCTAAAATTTGTCACACGATGATGTAATTGATTCATAAAATCTGTCAAATTAATGAAATCAAGTTTTACCCGTTAACTTTATCTATTTGACCAATGAAAAATGTTGATGTTAGTTTCTTTTTTTGTTAAATTTCTATCCTACACGACACTAATGTGATTAAAATGATTTTTTGGTTGAAAATGTGATTTTTTAATGCAATTTTTTATTTAAGTAACTTTAAAAAAAATACAAAAAAAAAAAGAAAATGCTTGTTCGTTGTCGCCGCCGCCCAGCCAATGTAGGTGAGGGAATGGTTGGTGAGGGCCGCCGGTTTGGCAATCGTGAGGATCGCAAGAACTCACTTGAGTTTTTTTTTTTTTTTTCATTTTGTTAAGTTTACTTATTTTTAATATAATATAAAAAGTTCACATGAATTAAAAAAATCAGAGTTGGACTAAGACCACGACGTTTAAGTCTTACATTTCATATTATCGTCGCGTTTGAGAAAGAAAAAAAATGAAGAAAAAGCCACATCGCTTGACACAGTCGAATTGTTTATCGAAAATGTTTAAAATTGACCCTTGCGTATCTGAATGACCTAGCAGGGATGGCCGCTGACGTGTCCAGAGCACTAATCACATGTCCAATATCCGACACCTATTGATCACGCGTGGGAGAGTAACAAGCGCGTGTCGTTATTCGACAGATCCGGCACGAAACAGAGACCCTCGAAGATTGTCCGTGCTTCCTAGATAACGCCTTCGGTCTCTGCTGAACGATCCCTCGTGTTTCTAACGAGAGTGCGGAGCCCAGTTAAAGCTAGTGGAGACGAAACATACGAACTGAGCTCGAACGAGCCGCATGAGAATCAAAACCTATTTCATCCGTGGAATATGCTCTTCATCTGCGAAGAAGGTAAGAACAAGTTAGTTCTCTTCGGACACCGGTCGTAAATCCTGGGCTGGGCGGAAGGCTGACGACCGTACGCGACGAATAAACCCTCCGGGTGGCGTCGCATATGCTCCCGCGGTGGGGGAAGTGAGTAGGACATTGATGCCGCATATCCTTTTTCCTCTCGACCTAATCCCGACTTTACAAAGAAGAAGCGAAAAAAAGAAGATTATCTTAGTCAGAACCTCCTAATCACTTTCGACTTTTCAATAAGGCAATTGCTGATTTGCTACACTTGTGCTTAGTTGCTTTTCCCGAGGATTAAAAAAATACGCCAGAAAGATCAGGAAGTTACCTTTTAAGTTGTGAGAAAGAGTGAAGTTATCTCCGGCCTAATACCCACGCAATATTTTTATCTCATAAAAAATATCAATTTTTACTTTTGTCTTGAATTCTACCATTATCAGTCTTCCGTTCATAATAATTGTTAGTTAATAATCCTACGTGGCTCAAATTCTCTCGCCGAACTTACTAATGAAATTTCTAAATTTGCAAATAGCCGGTTTCAGGCGGGACGAGAATTGAGATCGTTCGTCCAAATAATCGAGATCTCCAAGTCTAATCGTTCTTGATTTGAGTACGTGAGTGCGATGAGAATTCTCTCGAACTTACTAATGAAATTTCTAAATTTGCAAATAGCCGGTTTCGAGCGGGACGAGAATTGAGATCGTTCGTCCAAATAATCGATCTCCGGTCTAATCGTTCTTCAGCTTGAGTACCGATGAGTACCGATGAGAATTCAAAACACTTCATCTTGAGTGGCTCTACATCTCTTGACAATGTGTAAGGGAAGCGAGACAACATAAGATAAATTGGAAGGATTTTTTCATGTCGGCTTTCTTTGAGGTATAATTCATTAACGACGTGGAAATGACACGTAGGATTACCTAAAGGCGATTATGGATGGAAGATCGACGGTGGTAGAATTGAAACAAAAGTAGAAGTTGAGAGTTTTACGTAAAATAAAAAAACTTTTGGATATAATTAGGATAAATACTAAATTTGGTGATTTTTTAGGTATTAGGCCGGTAGAATTAGAACAAAAGTAAAAGTTAATGATTTTTTATGAGGCAAAAAAAATAGATATAATTTAGGCAAATGCTAAGGTTTGGGGTTTTATTTTTGGGCACGGAGCCATTATTTCCTCCCTTTTTTATGACTAAATCCACTCAATCTTGACTAAGAGACGTGCTTATTTTCAATCTCCAAATTGGCATGGGCCCCAGATTTGTTCACTTTCCATTTTTTCTCTAATTTTTCTAATTCTATGTAAACTCTAGTTGCCATAATTAGGGAAATCATATGTTTCTTTTTCTTTGTATTCATTTTAGATCATTCATGTGGGTATTAATACGCATATTAAAAACACTACGTTCTCCTTATTTTTAAAATTTTACTTCTATACATATTAGGGCGCGCATGACAGTAGTTCCGCCTCTAGAAATCAACTTCTTATCGAAGTTAATCTTTCTATTTCGCTTTTAAGCGAAGTTGATTTTTGTACTTCCGAAGATAAGTAAATGTTTTTGTTTACTTCTTCTAGAGCAAAAAATACACTCTAAAAATAGAAAAATGAAGTCGCGTAATGAAACGAATTTCTACTCCAAAATTGCGTTACCAAAAGGATTTATGCTCTAAAAGCACTTTTAGAGTAGAATTTCCACTTCACAAGTGTTGTCATACACGCCCTTAGCTTTGTCAAACAGATAATCTTTCAAGAAACGTAATTTTTTTTTTCCATGTTGTCGAGCAAACTCATGGGTTGATTGTGATATAGAACATAGAAAATCTTGAACATGAACAACTTTTCAACTCTGGCATTTGTAAGCTTTTATTTTCAATGTACATAATACCACTAAACACTTTCTTTCCCATAGTCTTCCGTAGACATATCATGGATTATGGGGATGATAAGATGAAATAAAAGTGACCCTTAAACTGATTTCTATTTTCGCAACTCACAACAACGGGAAGGTTTCATATAAGGTAGGTTGTTTTTTCTTTCGGTGGGTGGAACTATCGATTCAACAGTATTATTCAAAGTTTAAAACATCAGGTACATACTCATATCTTAAGAGATTTGGAGTTAAAATGGCAATCAAATTACATCATGCATCAGAATATATGCAAAACGTTAAAAGACAGGATTAAAAAAAAAAAAAAAAGGAAGAAGATATGCTCACAACCTAGTTAAGAGTCAAATCAAATGACCATGAACTTTCTGCCCAAAAAAAAAAAAAAGGAGAGAGAAAACTTTTAACTAAATGTTTTACCAGGCGAATATTCCCAAACACATTCTGTGGCGATTGTGCTTGGCCACTGTTTGCATGGACACTACATCCGCTTCTTTATAAAATCCCTCCACTTCGATTCCTCTGTACTTCGCCGCTGTCTGATCCTGACAGAAACCTCGGCATCAGAAAACCCCTTTCGATAAAAAAGAAGAAGAAACATCAGAAACCCATCAAGCATTTTGAGAAGCTAATGAAGATCTTCTCTCGGGCGAAGCGGGTCACCGACCCGCTCGACGAGCGAGCTCGGGCCCGGCTCCTCGTCGGCGCCGACCGCCGCCAGCTCAGCTACGTCAGCAGCGGCAGCGAGCACGGCGGGGAGGACTGCAGTCCCCCCCTCTCCGAGCTCGTCCAGTGCTTCCTCGAAGAGGGCGACGAGGGCTCGGAAGCGCACTCGCCGGGTCAGGAGCCCGACTCGGAGCGAGTCGACTCAGTCCCGGACTCGCTCGAGGACGTCCTGGCGCGGATTTCCACCGGAGCCGAGGATTCTTACCGAGACCTTCTTCTGGATCACGTTCTGAGGGCGGTGGAGGCGTTCTCTGGCTTGAGCGCGAGCCAGTCTGTGCTCAGGCGGAGAGTCATGTCGTACCTCCGGGAGATTGGCCACAATGCGGCGGTCTGCAAGTCGCGGTGGGAGTCCTCGGGCGGCGTGACGGCCGGAAACTACGAGTTCATCGACGTGCTGAGCCCCTCCTCCGCCTCCCCGCCCCCGCCCCCGCCCCCGCCGCGTGGCAGCAGCAGCAGAGCCGGTACTTTGTCGATCTGGACTTCGCGGGCGAGTTCGAAATCGCGAGGCCGACGAGCCGGTACGCGAGGCTGCTGCGGTCGCTGCCGGAGGTCTTCGTCGGGACGGGTGACGAGCTGAAGAGGATCGCCAAGGTGATGTGCGACGAGGCCAAGAGGTCGCTCAAGAGCCGAGAGCTGTCCGTGCCCCCGTGGCGGAAGAGCCGCTACATGACGAACAAGTGGCTTGGCCCGTACCGCCGGACGGTCAATCCTGAACCGGCGAACAGTTCCGCTGCCGCCGGCGTGAAGTGCCGGTGCGTTGGCTTCGACGAGCACGCCGTCACCGGCCGCCTCTCTGTTCATACGAGATAACATCAGAGTAAAAACAAATAATCAATTAGGGGGAAATATATTGGGGAATTTTCTGCGGTTAAAAACGAAAGTACGGGAATTAACGCGGGAAATCATCATCAGGTAGCCGACGGTGCACGACACATGCCGTGGGCGTGAGAGCATGCCAGCGTCGCTGTTAGAGTTTCCACCGTAGGATTAAGTGTGGACTGTGGTTGCTACGACGTGCAACGGATGTGATTTTGTCTGGGAGGAGACGTAGAAAATCAACGTTGTCTGGGCTTTTACTTTTTGACTGGGATGTGGGTCCCCGGTGAACAGGACAAGACGGCATTGGCCAATCTTGACCTTGATTGATTCGACTCGTAACTGAAGAATCTTGTACGTCCCAGATAGGCTTTACATTCTGAGCCAAAAAAAAAAAAAAGGAGATAGGCTTTACCTGCCCGGCGCTGGATAAGATTAAAGTCGTCATAGAAAGGTCGACATAAATGATTTATAATTTATAATTTGTTTTCGATTTGCTGAAACGATAAATTTACGTTACTCGATAACATAGATTACTATATGCTGAATTGAATCTTTAAATGAGCTAAAAAAGAAAAGAGAAATATGGCGTAAATATGCTCATTGTCAATTGATGGCGTAGATTATTATATCTTGATTTGAAATAAAAATCTTATTTTGGATAATTCACATGCGACTTTTTTTGAATAATTCACATGACAAATTAAAAGTCTTATCAATAGATTTCATTAATTTGAATTGACGGAAAGACGATATTGAATATTTTTATATAATTTATGAATTAAAATAAACATTCATCAATAATCCAGAGATTACATTTAATATATTAAAATCTTTCCACGAGACAGATTAGAACATGAATTGAAACGTTCTGAAACTCTACATAACTGTCAAAGTGCAAGCATCACACAAAAAAAAAAAAAACCTTCTTCCCCCTAAGATTATTTTTAAAACAAATAAACGAAACGCTGTCATAATCATTTCTAATATAATCAATGTACGATGTCGGCATTGAAAGATTTCGTCGAGATTATACGTTTTGAAAATTTTTTGAAGAGATAATCACATGTTAAATCCCTCCATAGTATAGTCATGCTCACTACCAAACTCGTTGAAGAGATGAAAAAGACGTTTGACAAAGATTACCATATTTTGCTTAGACTCACTGCTGCGGAGTCGATCGGGTGGTAATTTACCAACTAATATTTCGATTCCCACTAGTAAGTTTCAAGTATAGGTTGGTAAATCGTAAGCGTCGGCGACTTCGAACACAAGTTCATATTTTGTCAAAATGTTTATAGCAGCAGCAGGTCGATATCGATAGTCACCAGCGAGGATTAATGGAAGTACTAATCGAATTACAGCGTGTCTATATAAGTGGAAGTTTGGAACTCATGCAGCACAATTTTAGTATCATCGGTAGATTTTGAAGGCCACTAGATGTAATTTGGTAAATTAACTATCTCCCCATAACGCGGTCGAACATCATCGCATTGCACATGTTTCTGTTTCCAAAAGTGGGATCAACTTTTGAAATCAGGGATTGTTTCACTTTCTACCTGTTCGAGTGTGTTTATACGATGGAATATAGAAGAGCGAACGCAACCGTGTTAGAGTACAACACGGCCGTAAACTAACCAGATTCACCAAAGTTCCAAGAACAGGGATAAGCGTACTAAAAATCTTAAAGCTTATCACTAAATTTTAATTGAGTTCTAAAACTTTCGAAAAGTACAATCAAATCCTAAAACTTATTACAAAAGTGCAATTTGAGCCTTAAAATTTTTCAAAAGTGCAATCAAGACTTACAACTTGTCAAGTTGATGTATCAAATCTTCCCATTGACTCCGTCCAACTTGAAAAACCCGAAAATGCTAACAAATTTTAGGACTCAATTGATAGTTTTATTGCATTTTTATGACAAATTTGAAGACTTTATTGTCCTTTTTGAAAGTTTTAGCACTCAATTGCAATTTCACAAGTTTTAGAACTTTCAAAACACTTATCCCTTTAGAATATCTCCTCCAGAAACTGAAGCTGGCTTTTTTTCTATATAAATCAACAAAGGCAGATACTAGAAGCTGATGCCGAGGATACGAGGAATTGGATACTACATTCTATTTCTGGAAACGGACATGGTTAAAAATGCATAATATGGGATGCATGATGAACGAGATGAAGCGGCCATTCATGGAAGAGAAACAAGTTGAGATGCTGGCTCTTGACGAGCGCGGAAAAGGTCCAACATCTTCAAATGCCGCAAAGCGGTAAGGGGCATCCGTCTATACTTAAATCTATGAGAGAATCTTGATTTTCTATCTTTTATGAGGAACTCTTTTTCTATTCTCTTGCCTATAGACCCTTTCAGTTCTAATAATTACATATCTCAAACAAATATATATCAAATAAACACGATCAATATCCAATAGCAACTGGGGCAGTGTTTAGCAGCTTCAAATGTCTTATCTGCACAACCTTGTGCCTGTCTGCAATCATTTTTTTTAATAGATTTTCCCAACCTTTGTGGGAAATTACGTTAAATGGAATAGACATCGGCTCATTTGCCAGATAAAGATATTGGCTCATCATCACTATTAAGATATGTTCTTACGTAAGCGTTATAAATGTGACTTCAGTGAAGCATGCCCCTTTACAAGCAGAATAAATCGATAGCATATTTCTACTTGTAGTCGGCACCACATTATTTTATCTTCCTCTGCACCAGGATAGAGGATTCTAACGTTTCATCAAGTTGAAAAGGGCAGAACAGAAGAGAACGAACTGTCAAAATCCCTGCCATGTTGCAAACCAAGCAAATCACCAGTCCAGTTTACGACTCTTCACACCAGATTCACATGTATTGTACCCTTTTAACTGTGGCTATGCTACAAACGAGGAACTTGGAACAAGCTTAAGTAATAATTTACAACAAAGCGAATGCACCTTTGAGTCGCAAGAAGTACACGAAAGAATAACCTATATAGTCAAACATCATAATCATACACTCTTTCCCACACATAATGAAAAAGAAGAAAACTGACCCCAATAATGTTATGAGAGAGTAGATTCCTGGCCCTTGCTTTCCTCGGACGTGTTTGACATTGACAACTCCTCCCTCACGCGGTTGATGAGTTGAGAGGCATTCTGGTTGAAGGTAAGCGGACGCCTTTGCAAGCTCTGCCAGTATTTGAAACGATTACTGGTATCATGTTCACAAGCTTCTTTGGTTAGCACAACAGAAGCACGAAGAGAGCAGCGCATACCTCTGAAGTCCACAAACAATCACTGGCTTTTCGGGGGATTATATGAATGTGAGTCTGCATACCATATGCAGAAAAGGCAATATGAGTCCGCAGTTGATCATACTATGTGCAATGGTAAGTTTGAACTCCCAACTGAGACTGAAAGAGTAGGTACAGCATCCAAGGTACAAATGATACAACTATTCATCTTTGATGAAGCTATGAAGCGAAGGGGAATGTCTCATATAGATCAGCTTAAAGAAACCAAAATACAATTCTTTGAGATTAGGCAATAAGCAAAGACAACCTGTCGAGAAGACAATCAACTTACGTGGAATATGACTTGTCCAGCGGCGGCACCATTATTAACCAACAAGTTGAAAGAATCTGGATTGGAAAATCATTGACCATAAGTACTAGTGCACTAAGAGTTTTAAGTGCTTGTTCAAATAGAAGGTTGAGGGTATCACAACATGGTATCTGATACCACTGGAGAAAGCACAAAAGCATTGGCAAGTTAACCCAAATCCCCCTAGTTGCCATCTGACCAGGCTATATGTTCCTAACAGACTTTTTCACCCAGAGAGAATTTTCTTTGCTTCAATACTTTTAACTCAAAATTTAATTTCTGCCATTTCTGAGAACTTTTTCTTCTTCTATTTCACTTTCCTCAGCTTTTACTTACAAAGAGTTGGATTAGGTGACTGGAGGTTGCGAGGACTACAGCCAGAATTTTTAAACGAACAAGCTAACGTGGATCCAGGTTTTTCCTAGAAATGTCCTTGTTGTGTTACCAGAGAATCATGATACCCGGTAATTATGTGTTCTTCTTCTTTTTCCTCAGGCGTAGATACAAGTATTTCTTTATCAACAGGTTCTTGAGAAACGCCCGATCCATAACCGTCATCGATATAAAAGGTCCCAATATGGAGAGGGGACGAAGATGGAGTTCTCAGTTTGGGCCAAGTCATTATAACTGAAGAACTTTTGCATGTTATTATGTAAAATACAACCTTTTCAAGGATTTTAGAATTTTGACAAAAAAAAACGAGGATTTTAGAATCAAAACGCAAGCATTTCCATTTTACCTAATGTGTCAACGGTCCAGCCAGTTCGGTGCTGGATCTCCCGGATAAAAGGTAATAAGTTGCTTTTTAACTAACAATGTAACCCAATACTAAGACAATGAGATACAAATCAACGAGTCGTGAACCTGTTACATACCACAACCAGCGGCTCTCATAATTGCACTGCCAATGAATGGAACTTTTGAGCACATTGCAGCGACCACCTACATGATGGAATCTTTTCGGTTCATCAAGCCAGTGGTACCAAGAAAATGGACAAAATACGTGCCACTATAGTATGAGCATTGCCAATAACTAAGTAAGACAGTCCTGCAAGTAACTATGGGAAGAACGAACGGCAGGAAGAAATAACAACAGAGTCAGTTTAATGAAAGCTCACTGTAATTCATCATGTACATTGCAAATCAGCTAGGATATATCCAAAGGACAAAAACTTCACAAAGAATATTTACAAGTGGTAGTTAATAAAATCTAATTATAACAGGTTTCAGTAATTTCTAGTCAAAATCAGAAAACAACTGAGTAAAATAGGCTAGACTTACATTCGGAGGTGTGGCTTCCAAGGAAGAGTAATGAGATTTTGGAATGATCAGAGAGTGCCTGGAAACAAGAAATGCATGATTACAATTGTTCAACAAGTATGACGACCAAGGAAACTCAGATAAAGATTGTAGAAAAATACAAGAACAAGAACAAAACAGATCCGATGTAACAGCAGTCAAATGAAACTATTAAATTAATCATACTTAATCTGAAAAGAACATTCAATCTCTAACTCTGTAGGTATTCATGTTCGTACAATGAAAATAACAACGCAACGGGAAGTTATTAGAGTGACCAGTTGTCCAAAATCAATCAACAAAGGGGCAAATCTAAAGCCCACTTAACCCTCGGTGAACAAAGAAAAGAATGCCAAAAACAGAGAGACCAATATCGAGACAAATAATATTGGGTGCTATTTCAAACCAACCACAATAAGGTAGGAATCCTATTCTCCAACAGCTCATGTAAAGCTTTCTCGTAACCACACAGAGTTTTTCAGCCCCTGATGTGTTTGGGTTCTTTAGGCCATTAAAAACAATCGCTTTATAAGCTGACAATAAGAAAGTTGTCATTTGTTAGGGTTACTAAGTTCAAACCAACACTCGTCATCTAGGATGCTATGCCAAGCACATAGGTCATTAAGTCAAAACCAGATGGCAGCACCTGCAACTAACAGCAACATAATTTCATGTGCCAACCATATTTCATGTGTGTTGACATGAATTCATCTCAATCATTCCTAACGAAGCAAGGTGACACAATCTGGATGGGATAACTAGATGAGACTATATGAAGTCCTGGCTAAACAACTAAGTTAATCACAAGAGTAAAAGTTACATTTTTGCGTCATCCATTTGTGCTTGCATTTTGAAGGACATGTCGATGACAAGTGGATGTAGGAGCCAAGACAATAACTTCACTTCGTCATCTAAGTCATATATGTAATATATCGATGCCCATTTTACTGCAGATTGATGGATGTGTAATACCTTACCCATGACTCAGAGGATTTGAATCCAATATGCATAGGCACTTTTCATCTTCATAGAGCTGTAAAAGGAAAGTACAAAACAAATTGATCAATTGAATGAAGATACCATTCTTCCTGACCGATGGCTAGCGATTACACAAACTATTCCAGGAGAAGAAGATAACGATACCCAACGGATCCATTCATCTTCTAGCAATTGCTTAGAAGTGAAAGCTACCTAAGGCAGCACTAGATTCTACACTTCTATAGATGAATGATCACTTTTCAGCAAATCGACAATGCTGACAGCACATAAGTCCTTGTGTCAGCTTTCCATGAAGAACTCCAATTTGCAAGCCAAGATAAGAGCAAATCATAGAAGGAAAATGAAAAGTAGCAAAAGCTGCTACTCATATATGAGAAACGATGCAACTTCTCCATGCCTTCCACCATTCCTTCAGTAAACCACCATATTAATCCCATCAATGAATCTGACCATTCTAGCTGTCATGCATACTGATAATATTCGTCCACCACATAGCAGCATCAGTGATGCTTTTAATTACGCGGCAAAATGTGAACAGAGTATGTGAACGTGAATCCTCCACACGCAGTCACCAACCACAACAGGACATCGAACTCGCATGGTTCAGCAAGAACAGCCAACGAGGCGCAGGAACAGCCAACCGAAACGAGCTTCGACACCGAAGAAAACAGCTATCCATCCCCGAATCAGGACTACCACAACCAAAATCTATCAAATACCTTGAAGGCGGGGGATTCGCCGCGAATGATGCAGCAGAACACGCAGTCCTTGGCGGAGCTACGGTCGCCGGGATCGCGAGACCGCTGCTTCTTCCCGCGACCGTCATCGCTCGAACCGAAAGAGGAGCCGGAAGTGGACAACCTGGTGGAGGCCGAGCCCGAGCCGACAGGGCGGAGATGCGAGCACAGGACGGCGAGCCTCCGGTTCTCCATTAGTCAAGCGGGGTTTCAAGTTTCAACGAGCGAGATTCGGCGGAGTCGCCATGGATTCCGAGAGTTGCGTTCCTGCGGTGGAGAGGAGACTTCGTTCCTTCGGCTTCGAAATTGAGAATTGAAAGCACAGAGACTGTGATCGATGCTTTGGCATATTTTCTGTGGGCGATGGGCTGGTCGTAGTCGCTGCTCCGTATCGGCTTATCCACAAGTGGACCTCCGTACGTAACGTGGCGGAGGTTTTGACTTGGATTCGCTCCATCCGTTTCCAATCACAAGTACCGATCCAAATCGAGCCGAATCGAACCAAACCAAACGAAACTAATTTATTTATACTCGTTGCATCACAATCGACAAATCTCAATCTTCTTTACCGAAATTAAGAATTGCCATTAATTTCGACTCACACATATACTCATGCGCCCAAATATATGCATGAGCTTATAAGTTCATATTCACGAAATTGAATCATCTTCTAATCACAATCAGTAATATTTGAAATCACAGTCTTTCTTTCCGTTCTTACTTTTTGTCTTTTGAGTGTGTTCTTGCTTGACTTTTTTTTTTTTTTTTTTGTGTTTCCCGTGCCCAAGTATAAGCATGAGCTTATATGCGTCTCATGACCCGATTGATATCGCCCGGATATGCCGTTCCCGATCCGAGGAACATGAAGAAATGTGCCTTTCACGTCGAGCAACGGGATTGATCAATATACAAAGAAACATATGTGTTTCGTTAAATGATTTTGTCTAGATGAATGTTGAAGAAAGCTTTCTCTTACCAGATGTGACCTTTTTTAAATTTTTAACGAACGTGAGTTAGATCAATCGATCAACTCAGATCCTTTTATTTACACAAGTACTTATAAATATGTACATAGGTATACACTTACCACCGCAATCTAGATGTCGGGTAAAATCCACTGAACTGGGATTTAGGTGGACTATGGTTTATGTTGGTCACAATTTAAGTCAACTGAACTAGAGAACCCTGTTGAATAGATTATTTATAGATCAACCCCACTGATTTCAACTTTCTTTTCATTTAGGTCCATACCACCATTTGGACTTTCAACCATAAATTAATCTTTGGGACCTTGGCCACATCCATTAGCAGTACTGGCCCACAACATTGCACAAATAGGGTGGACTGATCCCGCCACAAGCCCAAATCGTTTAATTACGACGTACCATAATATGTTGCTTCGAAATTCGATATCGATCTCGATTTTGCTCGGTTAAAACTCTTTCGCACGAGGATTTTAGGGAAAATCAATGTCAATCTAACATTGGATCCAAGACCCATGACAAATATTACTTGCGATATCAGCACAAGTTTGGAATAAGTATGTTCAAATTAGGTATTTTAACAATAACAAAGTTTAGGCTCCAGCTGAAGGGGGAAACCGGTATTAAGAGCTTTTTGTGATCTGTCAAATTAGTGGGATGTTCTAAGATATTTAAATATAATGGCATCATAAAAAAAAATTATCGTGTCGAGTGAATTCTAAGAAAAAGTTTGCACGCGAGGGCCAATCTCCCCATTCCATGTCATCTTATTTACTATGGAATTCAAGAGCAAGCAGCATCAGGATGAAAGCAGAGTGGCTAAATTGACTATCTCTTGATAATCTCTATACTTCTATTTCAGTTTATTCTCTTGTATGATCAATCGAGATCTGAGTCCGAATTCCCGAATACTAAAAGGTCTTTCTTCTAGCTTTATGCTCCTACCTTAGTGACCGCAAATTCTGTATTCACTTGTTCAAGCTGCTAAGAAGAGTAGCAGCTTGTCCCTTGATTGGCTTCCGGGTAACATAGGTGGGTTCAGTCCCTTGTGTTCGGACCACCCCCCTTCAAAGCCATCATTGACCAATGTTGCCCCTGCTGCAGCAGTGTCGAGTGAACGCTGGGTTGATGGATCGAATCCAAATACTGGAGAGTTCGCGTATGCACCCACAGCTTGTTCGGATGCTTGTCCCACTGGAGGTGAAGCTTATCCAGCTCCACTTATTGATCCTCACAAGTTCGGAAAGAAGTCTAATAAAACTTCAATATGAACGCAACCATTCTTCTTCCAAGAGAAAGAAGAGCAGGTTCTGAGATTTTCCGCTATATGAACCCCGCCCGCTCCACTTCTTTGCCGAAGGAATTGGGATTCACCTAGGAAATCTAATAAACTAGAAGAGAAAGCCTTTCTAACAAGAACTAGGCTCGAAACGCATTAGCTTATACTATTCAAATCCTACTGCCAACCTAGTAAAGAATCAGTTCCCATTAGATGGGCCCATCAGTGTGTGCATCCGATAAAAAATATTTCGAATGCTCCTTCAAAACAATATCGCTGTCCACCCAATTCAATCACCGCACACTCCTTTGAGTTTTCACATGATAGTTGATTTGAATTGACGAGAAATGAGTGTTCCAGGATCGATCAATGACCGTTAATACAATGCGACGAGGCGTAGCACTGCCACATAAGTAGTAGGTAAGTTGGCTTAAGGTTCGATCGCAACCCTTCACTAGTGAACAAAATCCCACTTGGGTATCGCATCACTAATTCGTGGCCGGCCATGCGAAATCCCCTCCAGAAACAGAAACATTGCTACTCGCGCATCATTTCGGGAGAGCCACGTAATTGAACCCAACCCCAAAGGAAATCACGTCGGCCTCTGAGTCGTGGCATGCGATCGTGACCGTTCATTAATAGATCCTCCGGTTTCTGCCCAACTCCCAACTACATTTGCTTTCGTGATTGGTGTGGCGAGTCATGCGAATAATGTCGCACCTCATAAAAATGTCATCCGAAATCGATCTTCCATAGAACGACATCTTTTTTCCTTGCCCCTTTTTGTCCAAAAAAAAAAAAATCTTTTTCACTTTCCTTAATTACTCAAATTTCACGTTTCATATGATGTTGCTCTGCAAAGAATCGTTTCTGACGAAGCAAATTGTCTTATTAAATAATTGTTAGTCTGGATCGACTCTTACATTTTGATTTTTATCTAATAAGAAACCTACAACATGTGCACTTTGATTTCTTACAATTGAAAAATACCGGACAACATGTTAATATCGACAAAGTTCTATGCATAATTTTTAATATAACCATCTTGAGACTTGAATGGCAATTTAGATATTTCACGATATGACGTAATATTTTTCTGCAGGCATTTATTCAAACTTAGCATGCTCGGAGCGCATAACTTACCATGGAAGTAAACTCGAAATAATTTTCCTTTCCCGGCGCTCCCGTCAGATTTGAAGCTGAAAATTCTCCGAGGAGTTAATTAAGGATTGACCTTATTGATGGTTTGACCCCCACCTCCGAAATGAGACGACGGCGTTCGGATCTCCTTCTGGAAGCGGACCTATTAAACGCTCGCTCTCCCCTCCCTCTCTCTGTGTGACGTCAATGCGAGCGTCACAACTATTGCCTCCCGTGGCGCGTCCCACCAGCACACGCTCCGGATGAATCCACGTCACCAAATCTCCAATCTTCCCGACACGTGTCAAAGGATCCGCCGTCCCACCGCGTGACTGGGACTTCCCCTCCCAGCTCACGCATCTTCGCGCCCCCTTCGCTGCCCACTTTACGGTTTCGCAAAACTTCTTCACCACGGAATATGAAAAAATTTCGATTTAAAAAAAAATTGGGAAATTCAACTCTTCGTGCTGAGAAAGTGATAGAGAGAGAGAGAGAGAGAGAGTCTCGCGCTCTCTATATAGGTGGCCAGCGATCGAGAGAGCAAGCAATTTTCCTGCAATACTTCAGGATCCATCCGAGACCGACCCAGCAGCCGAATTCGGAATCGAGGATTGATCGGAACCTCCCGCCGGCGGGTTCTTGTCATGGGCGGCGATGCGGCGGAGGGCCGCCAGGTCCCCGCGGTGAGCCTCGAGGGCTTGAAGGTGGTTTCCGCCTTGGGGCGCGGGGCCAAGGGAGTGGTGTTTTTGGTCTGGGACGAGGCGCTGGACCAGACCTGGGCGCTGAAGGTGATACTGAGGGACAACATCGAGAAGAAGAACGATCAGGAGGCGGCGAACGCGAACGCCGACGGCGCCGACGGCGACGAGTACCGCAGGATCGCTTTCGAGCAGGAGGTCCTGGGGCAGTTCGATCATCCGCTGCTTCCGAAGCTCCGTGCCGTCGTGTCGACGGAGAGGATCGTCGGCTACGCCATCGATTACTGCCCTGGCCGTGATCTCAACTCTCTCAGGAAGAAGCAGACTGAGAAGATGTTCTCCGATGACATTATCAGGTGATTATTCTGCAGTTCTCTTTAGTCAGATTCCGACTTCCGATTGGGCATTTTCGCTCAGAGATTCGTGTTTCGATTGTCTAATTTTGGCTAATAAGATTTCGTTCTGGAATTGCCAATGTCGTGTCTCGCTAGCACCAATCATGGCGATTTGTTTCTCAGATTCCTCTGTCTGTTGCGCATTCTGCAGGTTTTACGCGGCGGAATTGGTGCTCGCGCTCGAGTACTTGCACGGTTTGGGGATCGTGTACAGAGACCTGAAGCCAGAGAACGTGATGATCCAAGAGGACGGCCACATAATGCTCGTCGACTTCGACCTCTCCACTAAGCTATCTTCGAATTCTGCTCAGTGCTCTCCGATCGTCAACGACCGAGCGCCCAAGCTGCGGTCGGCTAAGTCCAGGAGGCGATTCTCCCCGCTCCACGGATGCTGCCGCTCGGGGATCTTGCCTGACTACTCGGTCCAGTCGAGCAGGCCCGGCCCCAACTCCATCTTCCCGGCCGAGTCGGGCCCGGCCGCGGGGAAGTCCAACTCGTTCGTCGGGACGGAGGAGTACGTAGCGCCGGAGATCATCCAGGGCGACGGCCACGATTTCGCGGTGGACTGGTGGTCGCTGGGGATCTTCCTACACGAGATGCTGTACGGGACGACCCCGTTCCGCGGGTCCAACCGGAAGGAGACGTTCTACCGGATCCTGACCAAGGAGCCCGAGCTGGTGGGCGAGCCGACGGCGCTGCGGGACTTGATGAGGAGGCTGCTGGAGAAGGACCCTCGCCAGAGGATCGGGCTGGAGGGCATCAAGGGCCACGAGTTCTTCAGCGGGGTGAGGTGGGACACGGTGCTGCGGATCCAACGGCCGCCGTACGTCCCGCTGGTGGAAGAGCTGGAGGTAAGGAATAACAACAATGGCGACAAGGCGGGGGCTTCGACGTGGTGGGGTTCGTGGAGGGTATATTTGGGAGTGTAGAGAGCGAAAGGAATAAAGAAGAGAGCGAGAATAAGGAAAAGAAGGGCGACGAGGATGGGAATAACAACGGGAACCAGAGGGTTTGGGTTGAGGAGTTGAACGAACATTCCTCCAAGGCTAACGATTTTTTGGTTTTCTAACTTTTCAGACATGTTCTTTTTTTGAATATATAAGCAAATGTGTATAGATTACCATGAACAGAGATTATGACGAAATTCGGATTACCTCCGGTTCGATTTTTCGATTGCCAAATTCAGGTTCTTATTTTTTGAAGATGAAATTTCAATCCATCATGTATGGATATCTGGTCGAATATAGTGATCGGTAGAGGTTTTTGATACGATGAATTAGAGTCGAAACATTGTGCAACGAGTCATCCCATCCTCGCAACCACATTAGGGTATAAGCAGTTTTTAAGGTAGTTCATTATCGTCACGCGTGAGGGCGATACTGTTGTCCTTGTCTCCTTGGTATTTCTCGTCGATCTTGCCCTCCTCCAATCCATTGTCCGGCGTCGCTGACGCACAAAACAAGATTGTCCGAAATTAAAACAGAATTTCGCCTGGGATTCGCACGTTCTAATTGTCAATCTTGCCCTCCTTTGATTAATTGGGAAGGTGCTTAGCAAGTCCCTGTTGACTGTTGTTCTTTCTCTCCTCTTTTAACGTGGCCCAAGGAGGCTGCCAGGCAATTGCTGGTACAATAGAAAGAGAGGAACAAGTCGTCCTGGCTTTTGACCAACCTCTAACAGAATCTCTGGTGCGACGCGGGCTACACCTCATTATCTTGGTTCTCAAGTATTACTTTATGGCTCAAGTTAAGGTAACATATAAATCAAGATATACGCATAATCTCGAGTAATACGGAGAATTTAACAGGATTATCAAAATAACTCTACTATAGGAAATTAATATAGATAAATTCTAATTTTCTCCGATAATCCCGTCAAAATGAAATTTTTTTTGAAGAAAGTGAATGACATTTGGAAGTCGCAAAGAGTACGCCGCACCCTTTTACGGATTTGTTTTTTTTCCCCTCTAAAAATGGGAAATGCCCTACCTTTGAGTGCGGTTTGAACTATTGATTTACGTAATTGGAAGTAATTAATTAGGTTTTCGCCCGGCCCGGTCACTGCGACCCCTTTGTGAGGAGGCACCCCTTCTCCCGAAGTTACGGGGTTATTTTGCCGAGTTCCTTAGAGAGAGTTGTCTCGCGCCCCTAGGTATTCTCTACCTACCCACCTGTGTCGGTTTCGATGCAGTGCGCACTTTTGTTGAAGGTCGTTCGAGCTTCGGTTATAATTCTATATCCACTTGAATCTGTCCGTAGAAATCGTTTTGCAAAGGGATGTCACGTCCCACTACGGATCGTTAAGCATGACCCGTTAATTCATTAGAAGCAGATTTCTTGCTTTGGACCATGGGTGAAATGAGAATGGACATGCAACAAAGATGGAAGTGATCTACGTAACTTCAATGCTGTGACCCGCCGTGTGCATTGTAATTGACAACCTTCCATCCTTTTGTCACCGTGAGGATCCATGGGGACCACTTGTCGGTGGAAAGGGCGGCACGTGAAGCACCTTTCTTTACACATCGAGCTTGAGCTGGCGTGGACCCCCTCAATTGTCCCGCGTGCTTCCATTTACTCCCAATTTCAACTACATTCACGAAATAATCATCTAGGAAATCCTAAATACGTTTGCACAGCGACCAATTTTATTTTAAACTTTTTAATTTGATCAATTTATTCATGATCCTTTTGATGACCTGTCGATATAGTTCTTTCGACTAATTTTGTCGGAGATACGATGACATGGACGCACGTTGTTCTATGCGCGTAATCGTTAGCATCAATGCGGACAATTTTTAAAATAATTTTAAAATTTTTTTCTAGTTCTTTTCTATATCAGCTCAATTTTTAGGAAAGACAACAAAAAAGAAAGAAAAAATCAAGAATTCAAAAGAAATTGTAAAAGTCATTCACGTCGGCGATTTTCATTAAAAAATTGGCCAGGAATGATTACATTGACAATTCATTAAAAATCTCAGGATCTAATCGGCCAAATTAAAAAGATTAAAACTGAATTAGCCGTCGCATAATATGCATAAACTTTTGGATAATTTTCCTCGACATTCACCATATGTCCCGGTCCCACCACATACTCAGCTCTAATGTGCATTAGTTGCATGATCCAAACCGAACCATGTGCTCCCATGTTTGATAATATTCTCAGCTACTACAATTTAAACTCGGTTAAAAAAAATTAAATCAGTTCTCGAATTTTCGATAAGAAAATCTAAAATTCTTTCTTAAGAACTTCAAAATCCCTCGAAGGACCCCAAGAAGAGACTTTGGAATGAAAAGTGAAGAAATCACAAAAAAAAAATCTAAACCTATGAATTATGTCGAATTCAATTCTAAACTTTTCAATTCAACTAATCAAGTCTTAAACTTTTGCATGTTTTACCAATGGACGTCAGTTGTGAGACGTGGTGCTTATCAATGCTGATATAGATAAATTTTTAAAATATTTTTTGGATGCTTTATATTTTTTATTTTATTTTTCTCGTTTCTCCAGGTTTCCTCGATGAACGAACGTTATGAACGCAACAAAGGGCATCTTTAGTTTCACGTGCCGAACTACAAAATTGTCTCCATCGACGTCAATTGCACGTTTATAAGAACTTGTAATTATTCAAATGTATGATCTGTGGTCCACCAACTCAAAAAAGCGGAAAAATTACAAAAAATTATTAGACCTATTGTAATATCTTAATTCAATCCCAAACCTTTTTTTTTTTTGTCAATTCATTCCTAAAGAATTTGTATTCAATGCTAATTTAATTCTTTTGGCCAATTTTAACTAAAAATATGTGATGTTACCAATTTTTATAATATATTTGTATGTTTTGAATTTTTTATTTTTATTTTTTTTCCTTTTCTCTCTCTTTTTTTTATTACTTCTTCTTCCTCCAATGGCCACCGAGCTAGGCGATTGCCCGAGACAAGGGCCCCGGCTTGGCCCCACCAGCCCACTAGCGAGGGCAAGCCTTGCCTGTTTCTAGACGACGAGGCAAAAAAGCCCAAAAAAGGAAAAAAATGATAAAATATTATTACAAATGGCCACATATGCGCCGGCTCCACTACATAGCGATTTTCAGTCAAAATTGATCAAAATGATTGATTTTTGTTGGGAGCTCGTAGTAGAAGTCCAATATCTTTACCCGGGAAGATCGCCAAGAGGGAGCCAAAAGTCCGGCCCATCAATATATCCAGGTTAAATCCACCTTCATTCAAAAGTTTAAGTTAATGAGTTATGGCCAATTATGATATATTAACTGCTTCAACGTCATATCAATTCTTTAATATTGAACTTCTTTAACACAACTTATATGTTCATCTCTATAGTTTTGAACTGAATAAGCAAAACTATAATATTTTTAAAACCTTTTCGATAGTTTTTCCTCCCGGAAACTATAATAAGAGAGAAGTCAAGGCTCGCTGCGCATATTCGGAGTTAGATCCTTCTGCACATGCTAGTAGTGGGAAAGGTCTCATCTATCTGGCTAGGCTCTTATCGTCAAGAACCTAAACCTTTCTATAATCTCTACATGACCCAAACCACACCACGTGCTCCCGTGTTTAATAATATTCCAGCCATTCGGAAAACCTTCCCCCCACAACCACGCAAAAAAAAACCAAAAAAACCTAAAGCTTTTGAGATTTTCCTTAATTATAAAAATTAAATCAATTTTCAAATTTCCGATGAGACAATCAAAGCTCTCCTAAGGAGTTTCAAGTCCCCGAAGGACCCAAGAAGAGACCCTCGACTGAGAAGGTAATAAAATTGTTTTCCGTGACATTACAAACATAATAAGAGTATCTTTAATGTCGATATATTATCGCATGTTGCTTGACAACGGAACGTATATACTCATTTATATCCGTATAGTCTTCCTCTATCTATAAGTATAAACTTTTGGGCTGAACTTTATAACATTTAATTATAAAATTGACTCCTATATGTAAGATTTTTCCTAGTGTAAGACTTAGATTAATTGAAATTGATACTTACCCTTTAACAAGGTTCACCTAATAAGATAAGATAATATAAATTCTTATTAGTTTAATATGGGGCTAGCTAGTATGGGCCGAGTTGGGCCCAACCGGTAATGAGAGGGCTCGTGGCTAAGAACTCTATAAATATGGCTCAAGTCCTCCTTTAACCATCTCACGTACAATTATATTCACATAAAAAAACAAAACGTATCGATCGCGAGTGACGCTTTCATTGGCCAGGGTTTCGGCGAGGGAAATAGTGGGAAAGCACCCGAGATCCGAGTCGTCGTCATTCTATATCAAGTTCGATCGATTCTAAACCAGGATGCGTAAATCCCTTTTCGTTTATCTTGTGGCGTTTTTTATTTTGATTATGATGTTCCTAGGGTGTGCCACATTCGTGGCCTTACGCTATATCCATAGAAAGTGAATTATTTACATGAAAATAAGCTTCTCGGGGTCCACCAACCCCCGAATCTATTAATCACGGGAGATGCCGAAGCTCGTTGCACATATTCGGAGTTAGGTCCTTCCACACACGCTAGTGGGAAAGGTCACATCTAGGTAGGCTCTTATGGTCAAGAACCGGTCCTTTTCATAATCTCTACTTAATTTTGATTAATCTTGTGTTTTGTGTAATTATTACTTGCTTTTTGGTTGTTGGGTAGACTCAAGGGCGAGTGATTAGTCAATTTTACCATGCTCTTTCGCAAGAGGTCTCACCTTGATTAGGGTATTTCTTTATCGTCTTAGGATGAATGTGACTAATCACCTAACTTTCGATGCCAGACTTCTTGATTACGATAGCATTTGTTTCCCAAGAAATCAATGGCTTAGAAAATATACCTGATCCCTCGTATAATTTACTAAAAGTATTAACGATAGAAATATTTTCATATTAATTTTAGTTTTTGATTGAGGTAAAATTTTAAGGCGTTTGATAATGATTAGTCTTTTTTTTTTTTTTTGTGGTCGCATGATTTAATCTTCGTTTGATTCACGAAAAATGAATGATTTGAAGGATATTTTTCCAAAAAAGGATTACTTATATTTTTTTTTTATCTATCATATCTCTAACTTTTCGCTTCTGTCTCTTTAAAGAACACGGAAGTCGAACCCGGTACCTATAATATTAGCGTCCCCAACCCACATTCCCTTTACCAGCGGGGCATGCCTATTGGGACGATCGTTCATATTGATTGGAATAATTAGTCAATGAAAAGATATTTTCACTATTAACAATAATTCGTGTCGGAACATTTCGAGGACGATGAAATTCTCTTTCGTTTATTTATTTCCGTAGGCGATATGAACAATCATTTTCAGGAAACCATTTTTCAAGCTATTCGATCTTCCGCAAAATAAACGGAGCCTTATCCGAACGCACATGGACGGTACAACGCTTATGCGCTTCTAAAACGTGATTGACCTCTTCCAAGTTACACTGTTCATGGCATTAATTCGTGAACAACCCACCGAACAATTCGCTTCCTTCTTTCTTTCGCCTTAATGTCGCATAGGTAGGTCTAAAAACACCATTAGGAGAACGACAACGATGTGAAGAGATTGACTCGATCCGGCAAATCGTCTTTGGAAAGATTTGAAAGAGAGGATATGTAGAGTGGCACATGGCTAGCTAAATCAAGACTAGGAGATTGGACACGCAGAAATTGACCAAATCTTACGCATTTGTACCAATTCACCCATCGATCATTTTTATTTTTATAGAAAATCGCCGACAATGATGATGGCCTTCCTACGGTACACGATCGGCCGTAACGTCGCCGATGTGGATAATTTTTACTATTATTTTACAAATTTTTGAATTTTTTTTTCCTTCTTCCTTCTTGACAGCCGGGAGGCAAGGGTCGGCAAGACTCAACCTCGCCGTTGCTTTGGACAAGGCTCAATTGTCCGGCCGGCAACAATCGGCCTCACTCGCCACTTGGCGAGGCTATGACTAGAGGAAGAAGAATGAAGGAAATAAAAGGAAAATAAAAAATAAAAAAATTTCAAAAAAAGAAAATATTATTAAAAATTATCCACGTCGGAGCGAGCCGACGTCCATATCAACGTTTTTTAAATAAAAATTAGATCGGTCGAATTGGCACGGATGCAAAATGGTGGGAACTCAATAAAAAAAGGCTTAGGCGAATTGACATAATCGCAATAGATTTATAACTACTTTGGCCATTTCCTCTTGCTAAGCCTACCCTAAGAACATTGACGTGGTCCATGATAATTAATCCCTCAAGGTTTTCTTGAGTGTGCATGACATTATTTCCGACATTACCCCATCGGGGTTAAGACAAACCTAGTAAATGAATTAGATGAACTCACCTTTTTTTCCTCTCTTTAGGCTGCTGCCTACTCGATCCCAACTCAGGGCGAAGCAGTACTATATTAAATTTCGCGGTAGATTGCAATTAATATCCTTAAGTTATATAAAATTGATAATTTCGATGCGTAGACGAGCATAACGAAGACTCTTCCGTGGGCGTAAAAGTCGATAGCACGAGTTGGACGGAAGCCACGGGAAAGCAAAAAAAAGAAGGGCATTCATCTATCGGAACGTCACGGACATTGAATTTACTGTTTGTAAGCCGCCCGCTATCGTTCTCATTAGTTCTGTTCTAGAACGAGGGATATTCCCTCACAAGTCCTGACTTTTTAGATGGTCAAAGATTTCATGCCCAGAGAGTCCGTCCTTCGCCGTTGACTTAACGAGGACACGGGACGGTCCACGAAGTGAGGAAGAAATGGTCACCGAACAGAATACCCTGAGGAGACGGGAGATGGACAAATCATTCTTTAGAGCTCCGATTCACATCTTCTCTCGAAATATCAAATCTGAACTGTCGGGCGTGTTGCGCGGTTCAATCTCGGGCCATCACCTTCAAGTAATTTTTTGACTGTGTCGTGCTTGACGTGACATGAATTTCGAGGTCCGAATGTTGGCCAATTATGGATTCCCATAAGATCTGGGAACTAGGCTTGGCATTTCACAGTTATTTCGGTGGTTGTAGGGTCGCTAATCTCCCCAAGGGAGACGCAATTAGAACTCCGACGAAGGTTTGCGAAAGACCTCGAAAAAAGTTTCAATCCCCGACCTTCCGAATCGAAAGGAAAAATAACATAGATGGTCCTCGAACTTTGGCCAATATGCAACGTGATCCCGAACTTATAATTTGTTGAATGTGATCCATGAATTGTAGCGTAATATGTAATGTGGTTTTCGAACTTTTAATTTGTTCAATATAATCCTTGAACTATTTTCATATAATTTAGGAATTAAGCTGAACATGTTTCAAAAATTTAGAAACCTCATTGCACATTGAGCTAAAGTTTATGAATCATATTAAATAAAATTATAAGTTTAAAGATAATATTATACATTGAGCTAAATTTCGAACACTATTATCCCAATCAGAAAAAAGGCAAAGCGTCGCCCTTTAATGATGAACTTTCTTCGACTTTATTCGAGTGAAAAATGCCCCCAAAAAAGTGACGGCACGAGTACAGCTCGATCGAACCTCCAAAGTCTAAGTCGAGTGCTCCATCGCCAAACAGCGTTCACAAGATTGCACTTTCCATGACTAAATTCCTAGTGGGATGTGCAACGGAGTCACCTAGAAATGTTCGTCAATGTCGGCCACTAATCCTAAATAATCCAAGCAGCGCATCTTGTGGAATCTATTCGTGAAGTGAAGCGACGGAGTATGACCATCGCATGTTCTCGTGTAGTAAATAGTAAGAGAAGGAATCACTGATGATTCTCGAAACATATCTTTGCAAACAAGGACAAGAACATTGAATAAAAGGACCTCTCTAATTTTCACCAACGCACCAAAGAGCCGGGTTGGAGTCGGATCGAACAAGAGACATGCAGTGTCGAGACCTGATCTACTTTCCCATCTAGTCGAACACATTAGATAATGTGTCCGCTTTTTGATAACCCCTTTACCTTATCGACCGCAACCTTTTATTTAGATCTCATTGCCACAATATACTTAGATGTGTTCACAAACATGTTCGTACGTCCCTACTACATAGAAACGGTATCGTCTTCCGGGCCATTATCCCTATTTCTGCAGCTATAGGTCAGCATCTTTTACTGAAAATTGCGATGGAGCACGAAACCTGGCACTTCGAAAATCCATATCAAAACCAGGCAAGACCAAACCCGCTCAAGCTCTCTAAACGGTAACGGCAGTAAAGACATCAAAAGCACGAGTCAACAATTCAGAACACTCCTGTACTGAGTTCCAAGCTATCAAATGTAATAAGTCTCCACATAATACTAAGTATACCACACCGAAAAAACCAAAGTCCCATGATATGCATAATGTTTGGGGATACTTGGGGCAGCCATAGACCCCAGATAACAGTCGAGTACGCACCTATGTAACCGAACAATATAGGGGAACAAAAACTAGAGGCAGGTAAGATTTAATACCCTCATCAAATAAAGTATTAGAGATAGCCAGTGCAAGATGTTCAACAACTGAATTGATCGATGAAAAGCCTAAATGTTTACTTTCAAAGCCAAAACAAAATCATGAGGAAAATTCCCAACCATGGATATTACGATAAGACTAATACACTGCCATTTGAGAACAACGCGTCTTGAGCTCATTCGTCTTCCTGGCTGCGCAACCTGGCCAACTTGTTGGTAACAACAACGTCAAGTTGTGCTGCCCGCTCAACTATCTCCTTTCTCTTCCTGGTTGACACATTGTGCGCTATCTCGGCACAGTAGGTCCTGAAATCGAGTGAAGAGGCTGTGAGCGAGCAATCACAACTAAGATAGTGCAAACGTCAGATAGTTAACCACCTCAGTGTGGCTCTGCAGTAGAGCTCGAAATTTTAGGACAAAAGAGGATACACCAGCAACGTACCTGTTGTGCATCATCAAAAGTTCCAGCTCACTGACATTGTGCACCACAAATTTCTTAAATCCATTAGGAAGATAATGGCGGGTCTTCTTGTCTGACCCATAACCAATGTTGGGCATCAAAGTGCATCCCTTGAACTTCCTCCTTACACGCGAATCAATACCCTTAGGCCTCCGCCAGTTTGTCTGCATATAAGAGATTCATCAAAGAGATGAGCTTATTCCCCCAGTACATCTATACAGAGATTAAAAAATTGATGACAGACTGACCCAATAATCTTCGTCTCACCAATTACAGCAGGGACAGTCATATTAAAAATCAGTCGCAAAATATCTTTCAGCAACTCGGAGCAAATTCAATTCCCTTCGGAAGTATTAAGATTAGGCAAACAACCAGACAAAACCAAAATAATCAAACGAAAAGAAAAAACAATTTAATCGTTCCCACAAGTTATTTTCAAAAGAAAAGGACAAGCTGACATCAACAAACACAGCACCCTGTCTAAAGAAACATAGTCCTTTTTTTTTTTGGGGGTGGGCTGGGGGGGTTCGGACTGAAGGAACATAGTTTAACTGCCAGTTTTTCCGTGATAAATTAGAGAAGACAAAACATAATCCCGTATACAGAAATACAAATGAACATCCTATATTTGCTCAGAGTGCCTCCAAGCTTCCATTGAGTGTACAAGTCATGACAGATTTCTCTCGTCAAATTCTAGAGCCAAGAACCTTTCAGCATATGCTGTCAACTGTATTGAGATATTTATGATAATGAACCTTGGAAAATATTTAAAGAACCCATCGCAGACACAATAAATTCAGCAACCCATCAAAGCCTTTAAAAACCAACGACCTTCAAGCATTAGAGCTTCAGGCAAAACCCTAATCCCTACATTAAAAAGATTCGGCTTGCTAGCGTAACAACAAGACATTAACTGATGCCCTCAGGGTTAGAAAATACAAAATGCACATTCTGTGCCATTTTCCATACCTTGACAGAAATCTTACGATCACTTTGAGGCCTCTTGAACTGCTTCACGCGCTTCTTCACGATCTTCTTGGATAACAGAGGAACAGCCATTGCTTCTGTATCATTTTTAACGCCAAAAGAGAAAAAGAAACAGACAATCAGCACGGATAATCACCCTAGGAAATGCAACAATAGCCTACCCATAAAAACCACAGGAGAGCACCCTAGTTAAAAAGTCACTGGCTCAGAATCAATTGAATCAGCTACAGTGCATCACGATGCGATTCCAAATGGAGATCTCGGTAGCTAGAACTCAACTCGACGCAACCTAATTCATACTCCGCCGAGCGAGCACATCCTTATTCCTCACAAAAAAAGCACGCTTAACAACGACAGCAACGACAACCTAGCTCGGGTGCTGAACGTAACTAGAAGGAACACCAAAACCGAACCAGAAGATCGAGAACGCAAAATTGACATTCTACAGAACAGAAAAGTGGAACAAAATCGAGCCTTCACTAGGCAAATATACGAACTTCGTCAAGAGAGGGCGACAGACCTGAGGGAGACGACGCCGAGCTCTTCCGCTGTGAAATCCTAAAGAGAGCGGACGAGGAGGCAGCTAGGGTTTAGCGACCACTTATATATGTTGGAGAAAGGAGAAGGCTGAGTTCGTGTCTGTGATGGGCCTAAAGCTGGACCTAGCCCAATCACATCAGCGGTCCAGGCCCACTCTTTTTGGGCCTACTGCTCTGCCGTCAGTTAAAAGCCCACCTGTGAATGCCAGAACGAAGCGGCTATTTTCTTCTTCAGTTTTCAAATAATTTTTCGACCCAAAATTTTGTAGATAAAATTTGACCCAAAAAGAAGTTATAGGTAAAAGTTCGTAATTAAAATTTGATATCTTTAAACGAAATCAAGCATTTGCGTCTTTATATAGAATTTTTCTATTGAAAAACATTTATTATTGCAGAATCTACCCTTACAAAAGGAAATTATAAGTGGAATTCCTAATTGACAAAATTATTACTTGCGCTATCTTATTCATTTCCACTCATAAAAGCCTGACTCTGCTCACATTGAAAATAAACAAGAAATGTCATATTAGCAGCCGACAATTAGCTAAGTATGATAAAAATAAATGGCGAACACATTTAAATTTGAATATTGTACCTATATATTTTAGTTGAACATTAAGGGAAAAAGTGTCAAAAAAAGTGACAAACCTATTAAAATTAGTGCCAATTCAATTTTAAACTTTTTTATTTTATTAGTGCACTTTTGTCATATATTTTTTGCGCTTTGTGCCAACCGAGTTCATCGGATCAATTTTGGCGAGGAAAGACTGATGTAAACACCGGTGGTCCCATGTGGCATAATCGACGCCGACATGTAACATTTATTTATATTTTTAAACAATTTTTTTACTTTTTTCTCTTTCTTTATGTACTTTTTTTTCTTTTTATTGAGGGCCGGCGAGGGTCACTAGCCAACCACCGCCGACCCCAGTGGGGCAGGCACCTGCTCGAGTGCCGATGATTGCCAATCCTCAATAAAAAAAAAAGTGTACAAAAAAGGAAACGAAGAAAAAAAAAAAAAAAAAAAATATTAAATATATTTTAAAAGTACTAAAAAATGTCAAACATCGATCTTGCCACGTAGAACAACCGGCATTCACGTCATTGTTTCGGCCAAAATAGGCCAGTTGGACTCAATTGGCACAAATACAAAAAATTTAGGATTGAATTGATATAAATACAATAAGTTTAGAACTTTTTCGACACTTTTCCCAACATTATGTTAACAAAATCCAAATAAATCAAGACAGTTTGCAACAAATTTACCAAGTAAGAGAGTAATCAACGTGACTCACTCTCTCTTTCACCACAATTCTCGACTCGATCAATGATTATTATTGTTGTACAGGGGCGCACACTTGGATACACGCATGCCGAAAACAAAGTCAAATGTAAATACAAATATCGGACATATCACAAATTAAAAAAAAAAATTTATGCAAACAAAATTCAAATAAACAAAAAAATAGTTCGCAGTGAATACCTGGTAAAGTAGTGATGACCGCGACTCCTTTTTACCGCCTACTCGATGGCCTGGAAATGATAAGTCAGTAAAGAACATAAATGCCGTGACCAGATTGGAAAGAAGCAAAGTCAAATCTGCGCATCATGTTCTAACAACCGCAAGCAATTGAATACTACATCCTGAATATGGCACGTTTCTGAATTTGCTTACTAGATATTCCAATCCGATTTTGGGCAGTACCCGAAAAACAAATGGATTCGGGATTCCTGGGGATCGTAGTTCAATTGGTTAGAGCACCGCCCGGCTCACATCCATCGGGTCCGCGAGGCATTCAATGCGGATCTTGGCATTAACTCTGGCTTTTCAGACGCACCTGGATAAGAAGCCCGTCTGGGCATTGTGCATGTCCTTGTTCTGGTTCTACTGGTGCATGTCTTCGAGCCTCCTTCGCACTTTGTTCTGGTCTCTCAATCTCATACTGGTCCTTCTCTTTTCTCAAGGGCGAGAGGCTTGAGGTTTCGGTGGATTTCTTCATGGTAAGAATTTTTTTTTCCTGTTGTTTCGTTGTTTTCTTGGGACGACCCGCCAAAAAAACCCGTAACTTCGCCGATGTTCCCACCAATCTTTGGGGATCTTCGGGTGCTGATCACTTCCTGTGTCCGGCTATTTCCTGTGTGCTAAGTTAGGATGATCGGGAAACAGATTGAACCATCGACAAGCTTAAGTTGATGACAAGATCTATCTTTCTGTACTGGTCTTGCTGTGAAGTGCAGGATACTGAAGTGAGAGCAGATGAGAGGGATGAATACGTGGATTGGAAAGGAAGGAAAGCTGATTCCGAGGAACATGGAGGCATAAGACCCGCATCGCTTACTTGTGGTAATTTATTTCATTTCGCGTCAAGACTCCTTTCGTATATGTACTAGGGCGACAGGTCATTTCTAGGGCGATCACCGGACAGGATCAGTCATTCCAATGCTGCGAATTTTGAATACTGTAAGAGCATGTGACCCTCGAGAGGGTGTTTCCGAACTTTGCCTCTTCCGATTATGTCCGTCGGAATTTGGACCCTCTGAATTCCTGAAAGATACATCCTTTGAAAGTACAGTAGAAGGCCTCTCTCTTCATGCATGCATCAATTGAAATGTATCTTTCAAAATTCTCCGTAATTTTGGGACACTACATGTCCTTCAGAATGAGTTCTTGCTCAAGTGCTTTGATTTTTGGGGCATGTCTAGCGGTGGAAGTGCTGGAGAACATGGTGTTCCTGTCAAATGGCTCAAACTTTGTGGCCTACTTCATAGGGACAATGCATTACCCGACCGCCGTCGCCGCAAACATGGTCACCAACTTCATGGGCACCTCCTTCCTCCTCACCATCTTCGCGGGCTTCATCAGCGACTCCTTCCTCACCAGATTCATGACCTTTGCCGTCTCTTGTGCAGTCGAATTGCTGGTACGGTTAAATGGTTGCTGATTTAATTGAACCAGAAAGCTCTAAGGTCGAAGCTATCGCAAATTCGAGTACATTTAACTTGATGGTTTGCCCAGGATATGCATGTAAGATGGTGCAAATTTTGCTCTATAGGGACTAATCGTGCTGACAATTCAAGCTCACTCCAAATCACTCCAACCTCCAGGCCACAGAAGACCCAACAAGTACCAAGCTGCTGTCCTCTATTTCGGCCTCTACGCGATGGCCACAGGAGTCGGCGGGATCAAGGCATCTCTGCCCACGCACGGCGCCGACCAACTAGACCATGGCAATCAGAGGCTTGTCTCCGCCTTCTTCAATTGGTTCTTCTTCTCCTTGTGCACCGGGCGGCCTCGTGACGGCGACCGTCATGGTCTGGGTGGAGGAGAACTTGGGCTGGCGTTGGAGCTTCAAGATATCGATCGCAGCTTTGTGCTTGGCTCTCGTCATTTTCGTGTCCGGGCTTCGCCTCTACCGGTACAAGCTTCCCCGAGGAAGCGCATTCGCCAGAATTTTCAAGGTGACAAGCATGGTGGATTCATCATCTCTACGCCACTGATTAACAATTATTACCAAACGAAACGCACTCGATGCTTGTGTTCATATTCTGTTAAACTGATACCGCTTTTAATCCTCTTAATAAGGTACTCGCATCCACGGCCCAGAATCGGAAAGCTTCCTTGGCAGAGATATCCAGAAGAACTGATGTAAACTCAGAAGTCAATACATTTGCAGCTAATGGAAGGCTTCCCAAAAAGTTTAAGTAAGATTAAGTTGTTATCATTCTTCGACGAGGCTCGATTAATTCCCCTCCTGTACAAAGATCGAGCAAGTACGAATCGGCATTTCTCGTTATCGCCTAATTGAATAGGCGGGATTAGATTTTGCTCTTGGAAAACACTCAAAAGCTGCCTCATTTCGTGAACTGATCCATTTACAAAGTCTTTGTCATTGATGATCTGCAGGTTCCTGGACAAAGCACTGGCCGATGACACAGTAAGCGCGAGCGAGGTCAAAGAGACGAGGGCCTTCTTCGGACTAATTCCAATTTTCGCAAGCACGATCTTGATGAACTGTTGCCTAGCTCAGCTCCAGACCTTCTCCGTCGAGCAAGGCTCCGTCATGGACAGAACGATCCGCAACTTCAAAATCCCAACTCAATCCCTCACCGTCCTCCCCTTGACCATCATGCTCTCCTCGATCCCGGTCTACGAGCGCTTCCGCGGCATGCTCGGGGACAAGCACCGCGCGAGAGCGGGCAGGATCTTTGAGCCGCTGCCGAGGATCGGGCTCGGCCTGGCCCTCGCGTCCGTGTCTATGGCCATCGCTGCGGCCGTCGAGGTCAAGAGGCGTGGGGCCGCTGCCAACGGGGTCATCCTGTCCGTGTTCTGGCTCGCGTGGCAGTACTTGCTGATCGGGGTGTCGGACATGCTCACGCTCGGCGGGATGCTCGAGTTCTTCTACTCCCGGGCGCCGGGGAGCATGAGGAGCGCGTGCACCGCGCTCGCGTGGTGCTCGACCTCGATGGGGTACTTCCTGAGCTCGGCGCTGGTGTCGGCGATCAACTCGGCGAGCGGGAGGTTCGGGAGGGAGTGGCTCGGAGGGAACGATTTGAATCGGGCCCGTTTGGATCTGTATTACGCCCTCCTCTGCGTTCTTAATTTCATTAATCTCCTGAATTACATCTTCTGGGCCAAGATGTATTGAGATCCAAAAATCGGTTTGGACATATAAGTTTGTGATTAAATAAACTTAAGATCTTATCCTGATACTTAGCCGAAAAATATTTGAAAGATTTCTTACATTCATAGCATCTCTAGTGCAAAATTTATCATGTTTATCTCAAACATGCGCGACAAACGATTTTATTGTCTTGGCTATGAAAAGAGGATTTTTTTCGTGGTGGTAGAATTCTGAAAGCATTGTCAATAATAAAAAATTAGTTGGTAAGTTAATCGGATAAAAACTAGTAAATCGCTCTAATTAAGGTTTTTTTTGTCAAAATAACAACATCATCGCGCTCTAATTGAGGTCTTTTTTTTTCGAAATAACAACATCATTGCGCTCTAATTAAGGCGTGTGCTAAGTAATGTAAAAAGGTGTTGGCAAATTAAAAAATAATTAAGCGTAAATAAAACTCAAATGAGAATTGGTAATTGGAGAAAATCATGCAAATTTAGACTGGTAATCCCACAAAAAAATCATAAATTAAGGGGTTGCTGATTTAAAAAGATAGTGACTAAATATAAAAAATAGTAATTCTTTTTTTAAAAAAGACAACTAAACATGGGTAAGTGACTCATATATAATTTGATAGCCTTAAACAAATTGATAATTTAATCTAACAAAACGTGGTAAATCGCTCTTGTCTAGCATATATTTTCTTGTTCATATAAGAGTTCGTAAGTTTGAAATTTCAATAAGTTATGCAAATAAAGCTTGGTAAATTAGTACAAAAATTGTCGTTTTCTACAAATTATATATGATTTTGATTGTTTCGTAAAAGTACTAACAAGGTGCAGACAAATTTTGTGAAAAAAGGGAAGTTATTAATCTTTTTTTGCCAATAATTTTTTGTTAGTTACCAAGACTTACCGCGAACAACCTTAATTTTTTTCGAGATGAACTAATACTAGCATTAAGTTCGTCTGTTCCTTTCTAAACGGACTCTTGATGTCGGTCCAGCGAACATCATCGTTGCAAGCACGTGCCAACTTTTCGTGTTGTCGGAATCCTGCACAATCGGCCCTAATCATATAGACTCTCTAATTTTTTTTTTCTTGTCGTCATGATACGATTTCTTATTTATAATTTTATATGGCCGGTTAGACGGAAGACGTTTCTTTCTTTAGGCCCGCGCGACCCAATTATTCAGAGAGTTTGCGGGTCTTGGACAAATTTAAGTCTCCTGCCCAGTAAATTTCAAATGAAAAAATTAACACCAATGATGCGCGAACTTCGATGCACACTATATGATGTCATTTTTTAAATTTTCATTTGTTCAATGAGGCCATAAACTTTTATTCATTGATGGACCGTATTGAACTGGATATGCATGCGTTCAATTAATTAAAGTCCGACGCACTCTCAACCATGAGCCGTTCGATGTGGATTTCCAGCTCCATAACTTGCCAAGAAAATTACCAAAAATTATATAAATGTATTATAATTGTGTCAATTTAACCATGAATTTTTTTTTTCAATTGAATCATAAACTTTTTGCATTTATACAAATTTAGACCATATTAACATGGCGTGGTCGATGTGACGTAAATAATTTTAAATAATATGTTAATGTTTTCAAGTTTTATTTACATTTTTTACTTTTTATTTTATTTTTCCTTTTTCTGGTCGATCTCGCCGGCCCTCGCCTCTGGTCGTCGATTGCTGAGGAAGACGGGAGGGAAGAAAAAAAAGAGGAAAAAAGAAAGAGAAAAAATAAATAAATAAAAATCTGAAAATACATTAAAAATCGTGCTTGTTGACGTCGTGTCAGTAATGGCCTCTTCACATTAGAGATTTTCGACAAAATTTGGCCGGATTAAGTTAATTGACACAAATACACAAGATTTGGACTCAATTAGTAAAAAAAAATTCATAACTGAATTGATATAATTATAATAAATTTAAGAATTTTTTGGTAGTTTTCCTTAACTTGATCGTCCGACTTCCAAAATCAATCTGATCTTTCTCTTTGCTCCATGGCATGCAAACACATGAGCACGGTGTGGCCCATCATTCCTCGTAAACCATGTCCAACATATTACTGTGAACGTGCTTAATCTTGCCTTGAACATCATTATAATCGCTAATAATGTCTATTTCTTCGCATCTAAAGCTGTGCCCTTTTTACCTTTATTTGGGTCCACGTTGCATTATTCCCGACAACTAGGTCGAGAATTAGTGGGGACGCCCGAACTTGATTAAATACACGGGGCCCACTTATTCCTCCTTCCTCGTATGACTACACGGGTCCCACTCATCATTTGGATATAGCGAATAAAAGTAATTAGTAAATTAATATTTTTTAGATCCGATAAAAAAAATCAATATATTTTAAGCCCTATTTATTTTGCAAAAAATAAATTATTTCTGAAAAATATTTATTAGCAAGTCAAATTTTAGGAAAATGACTATATTTTTTGGTACGTTATTGAGACCGAAAATGAATTGAAAAATATTTGTTGCGAATGCGCGCGAAGAAAGTAAAACAAGAGAGAGAAAAATAAAAATAAAAATATATAAGAAGTTCAAAAAGTAAAAATAGGAGAAACATGAAAAATAAATAAAAATAGAAGGAAAGAAGAAGAAATGTGAGAGAAAATATTTTTTCCAAGGGTGAAAAATATTTTTCTAAACTCGATTATTTTTTGCAAACCAAATGACGGTTGAGATAATCGAGATATCAAAAGAGAGTATCAAATTTAGCACATATGTCGATTGAACGGAGCAATTTCTCGAACTTAAAAGTGATCAATTTCTCCTTATAAGAGCCTTAATCCGATTAAGCTTCGGCGTCATGAGGTAATAAGCTTCCGATCGGGTATTGTTGAGATTAAAAACCTCTTAAAATTAGACGATGAACAAGTATATCCACATTTATATATAATTAAAAACAATGCTTCACCTAAAATATTCAATGAATAAACCACGCGTGAAACGCCCCCGGCATTTGTCTTCACTATATATTCATGCTCCCACCTTCCCCATGCACCCAAAACCAACCCAAAACACCCCACCTTCCATCGAAAAATGGCCGCCGATGCCGCCTTCTTTCTCTTCATTCTCCTTTCACTCATCGACCCCTCCCTCGCTCTGACCTGCAACCCCCACCCCACCCGCCTTCCCCAACAACAGGACTTACTCCAGCTGCACCGCCCTCCCCCACCTCAACGCCACCCTCCACTTCACCTTCGACCCCTCCAACTCCTCCCTCTCCCTCGCCTTCTCCGCCGCGCCGCCCTCCTCTTCCCCCGGCGGCAGCAGAGGCGGATGGGTCGCCTGGGCCATCAACCCCACCTCCACCGGCATGGTAGGAGCGCAAGCGCTGATGGCACTCAAGAGCTCCACCGGCTCCGTCGTCGCCAAGACCTTCAACATCTCCTCGTACCACTCCATTGCCGAGTCCAAGCTGTCGTTTGACGTGTGGGACCTGAGCGCCAACGATTCCAGCGGGACCATGAGGTTGTTCGCATCAGTGAAGGTTCCGGCGGGCTCAAGGAGGCTGAATCAGGTGTGGCAAGTGGGTGGTGCGGTCGACGGAATGAGGCCGAGGATCCACGACATGGCGGATGCCAACAAGGACGCGAAGGCGACCCTAGTGCTGGCGGCGGCTAGGAGCAGTATTGGTGGTTCTCCGGCGGTTTCTCCTGCGCCGCCGCCGGCCAGTGGGGTTTCAAGGGTTGGGGAGGCGAGTACCGCTGCTACTGCTTTCTGGGTCTCGAGCTTGGTTTTTCTAGGCAGAAGTTACTTCGGGCTTTACTAAATGTTTCTTTCGTGACAATACAGATGTTCTTCAATTAAATTTGAGAGACAGCTTTTTTATTTTGCATAATATTTTCTTGATGTCATCTCCAATGGAGATTCTCCCCATTTTTCTTTGCTAGAATAAACAGGTCTTTCTCTGGATAAAAAAAGAAAAGAAAAGGGAAAAGAGAAATAGGATTAAATGTAATCCAGTCGACTAAATTCGGTTCAATACTTGAATTAGACCCGCACTAGCAAAGTATGAAACTCGCTTCGATCTTGATTGGGCTCGACCTCTTAAGCTCGGACAACTCGATTAAGCCTTCAATAAAGTTGCGCTTGTCTCGTTTGGGCTAGACTTGATTGGGCGGTCAATTTTAATCTAATCTCAAGCTTAGTTAAGCTCGAATTCGACCTCGAGATCGTATTTTTATGGCAAAGAATAACTTGAAATTGAAAAGCAATGCTGTCTATTTACATAATTATAGCAAGAAGTTTACATACAATTAAACCATGTAAAATGCAAGCCCTCCATTAAGCTTTCGAGCTATTCAAGTAAAGTGTTTTCAAGTTCAACTCAACCAAGGTGCTTGAGCTACCTCGGAACTTGACTCGATCTCGAAAAGATTCGAGTTCGAGCTCAAGGAATTCGTAAATAGCTTAATTCACTCCCGTCCCTACTAAACAAATGTGCATGATTAGACCATGTTCATGTTAAATAATCACTCACACTCACATGGACGAGTTCAATATTCATGAGTCGCGTAGTTCATCAAAAGTTTTGAGATTAAATTGCAAAATTAAAAAATTTATGATTGAACCGGTGCCCGTACAATAATTCCATGAAGAGACTCCGGACACAATGAAAGGGAAAATGCATGATGATGGTGTAAAGCTTGTGGGTCGTTGGACTCATGATTTGTTGGTGCTGGATCATTTACACACGCTCCTGCCTGCTTTGCTTGGTGGTCCAACCCATGTCTTCAGCCCGACACGGCGTTTTGAAATTTAAAGATCATTGTTCTATTTTGCATCATACCATTCGAACAAGCTCAATTGGCGGGCTTGGACGGCCTGGCCTAAAAATCCTTGCCCGAGCTCGGGCAGTACCAAGGGCTCGTACGGGGAATTGCTTGCTCAGTTCCATCTATATCACCGGAAAATTGGATCTAGCTGTAGGAAGATTGCTATATTTCTTCACTATGAACCCTTGTAAGTACGTGTTAATTTCTCTAGTCGCTCAATTCAAAGTTCAATGAGAATTGATAAGCTATAACTATCTCCAAGTGCATCGGTTACGAGCATAGACAAATTGTAAACTCGAGAGACGTGAGTATTTTCATTAGGTCATATCTCATGTGTCCAGATAAGAACATGTCATTTCTTTCGGGTCATTCGTCTTGCGAGAACGCGTAGAGTTTCGAACATCATTTAGGCGGTCGAGATTTGTCACGTCCTGGACATGCTAAAACCCAAGTCAAACAAAATACAAGAGTTTCTTCTGACGAACCTAATTGCCCAATTGGCCTCAATTACTTCGTTGACTCCGCTTTCCAAACCAAGTCAATTTGATATAGACACGACAGACAGAGTAGCAAACTTTTGCTTTTCATGTCTTGTCTTCGGCAAACTGTGAATTCCCAGTAGCCCAGCCACTGTCATGAAAACTCAGAGCACTTGTTAATTTGCTATAGTTGACCAATACAGTCTGCTAAATATAGTCAAGGTAGTCATACTGCCCTTAGATAGAATATAGAGTCAAGGTACTAAGCAATTATTTCAAGCTTAGTTTGGCTTTGATCTTCTTGAAATGGGGTTTCATTTACACCCATCTTGAATTAGCTAAGCATAATAAGGTTTTTTTTTCAAGCCTTTCAGTGCATAATTTGAGCAAGGAGTGGACCAAGAGGAGTGGCTAATAAAATCGTAGCTCATTGACTCATGACCGATTCAAATCCGATCATTAATTGGTCCATCCGATCTCACTAAAGTTTTGAGAAATCGGTTAACAAGGAGTTGAATCGAACTCGATGGATAGACCAGTCTTAGGTTCAAATTACTTTAAAGTATAGGCCACAGATCGGCAGATCGATATCATTTAGTAATTTCTTTTTTGCAAAAAGTTCCAAGTCTCTCCATAATTTAAGAGAGCGCAAACAAAGTAATTCGGTCTCGATATTTAAAAAAAAATGTAAAATTTTGTGAGAATACCATTAATTGTTCTAAAAATTTAAAGTTGTTAGATGAATGCGTAGTTTGATATTTAATACGCTATCACTCCCTCACTTGCTTAGTATGGTCTTTAACTGGCAAATGAGGCTTGATACTATATCAGATTTTATGTGATTACGGCCGGTGTACCAATCGTTTTATATAAAAGCAAATTGGCTAAAATGTAAACCCACTGCATTTAATGGAGCTCTCCAATTTGTTTGGGCTCCAACGGAATAAGTTTCAAATTTTTTCTCGGGCTCGACACAGCTGCATAAACATTTTGCAAGGCGAAAAGCATGGGCCCCACATAAATCGCAACGACAGTATTTTTCCCTTTTTTTTGGGCAACGACAGTATTTTTTTTTTTTTGGGTAAAAAACGACAGTATTTTCACTAGCTGGTCCATCTCCACCTACGGCTGGTTGCGAAACTCAAACTCGGAAGTTTGTTTTGCTTTTGGTTTTGTGTTTCGTTTTCCGTTCAGGTTTTACAAGACGAGACGACCGTGTCCGAGGAGTCCCCCGACAAGTCCCACGAATCAAGTCGGAGACCGGCCACCGTTTTGATTGAACAAACCCGTAATTATTATTTTTTTTTTCCAAATAAAGCTTTGAGATGGATCTAAATAAAATCTTTAAATTTCTTCGTCTAAACTCTCGGATGTAAAATTTATGGGTATTTTCTAAAATGAAGAAAAAAATATTTTCTCCTCAATTTAGGATGTGATAATAAGAAAGGTAGATTTCAAATTATCCTCAAATGGCTATCGGATAAGACTATATATATTGGGTGGTCTTGAATCTCTTTTATGAAAAAAAAATTAACTCAAAAGATAAAACTTTTCTTCACACTTATAAATCATAAATCGATCATAATTTTTTTTTATAATCGATGTGGGATAACCTCAACAATATAATAAAGATTTCGCTTCAATACCTATAACGGGATGATTAGGAACGGCGCCCCGCTCGGTCACGTGTCGATTCTATCCTTTTTTTGCGGCCTTTCGAGCTTGCTGCGATTCCACGTGTTGCGCGTGATTTCTTTCTGGCTTCCGGTCCATCTTGTTTGCATTTCGCGAGGAGGTAATTATTGAAGCCTCGCCCCGGGACGCGGGGGGTTATTTTATTTAAAGGCATACCACTGATTTTTCTCTTTTGGCCACAAAAGGTACAACTGCACAGTGATCCACTGCTTTTGGAAAACGAAATTATACCTTAATTTTTAATTGAAAAGGCCACCAAAAAATTCCAATTATGCTCGACACATTTATTTTAAACTTTTTTTCGGTGATATCGAAATTTCAAACTTAGAAACTCTACGACACATTTAATATCCGTTAAGGTTCCGTCAATGAGCACCGTTAAGAATCTGCCAATATGGATGCTAGAAATCAAATGGTGTCGACATGTGGCGCCCACATGACTTGATTGAAAATGTGAAATAATAACGACGCTATTTTGACTAAAAAATCATTTGACCTAATATTGACGGACAAGAAATGTGTCACATAAATATAAATTTGAAATTTTTCATGTCACAAAAAAATTCGGGATAAATTTGTCACATTGGACATAATTTCGGCTTTCAACATTACAAAAAATTTTTAGAATAAATGTGTCATAGTGGGCATTATTTGGAGGATAATTCCAAATAAGGACATAAAGTATCCTCATTTTCTAAAAAAAATGGCTTGAGGTGGATATTTTTAAATAAAAACCTAAAGTGCACTCATTATTTTAAAGAAAAGCTCGGCAAAGGGTATTTTCATTATTTATATTTTCTGAATTATTTTTCTTTCTTTTTTATCTTTTTTCCTTCATTTTCGTAGGTGGCCGATCTCGAGCAATGGCCGATCACCCAGCAAAGGCTGGGCCAGCCGCCCTCGTTGGCCGCCACAAAGGAAAAAGTAAAAAGAAATGGGAAAAATGACTAGAAAAAAATAAAAAAATGGGAAAAAATCAAAAGAAAAAATAAATGACGAAAATTTTCCTAATCGGACCTTTCTTTGAAATAACAATAAGACTTCAAGCTTTTATTTAAAATAAGTTTCACTCCAAATTCTTATTTGAGAAAATGAGGATAATTCAAGCTCTTATTTAAAAAAATTTCAAATTTGGGGGCTTTGCCAGCTTTTTTCACAACTTTTCATTAATGAAACAAAAACATTATATCGACATGTTCAATCCTCAATGGCGCGAAAACAAAATTTCCCTAGATAATTTGTTCGATCGGGTTTTTTGGCGGTCCTGAAACAACTAATCCTTCGGCCTAAAAATTACTCTACGTTAATACGTATTATCCTACCCTTTTAGGCATAAAATACTACAAACGCTTTCCACGAATTACCAAGATTTGTTTGTTTCTCGTGCCCGTTTCGGTAAGGCCACGACCATTCATAATTTTGCTTCCGGTCCCAAAAATTACTCAGAAATTTGCAATCTCCCCCTTCCCCAGTCAACTTCAACTTCAACTTCCTAAAGTAGGTTCGGTCCGCTTCTCCTTCTTCTCCTTTTTCTTTTATTTTTAATTTTTTTGGGGTGGGGGCTTTTTTATTTTCCACGTCATCTTCATGTTCGTCCTTCTATAAAGCGTCTCTCTCTCTCCTGTCTGAACCGTTAGTTCACACACACACACACACTCCCAGAGCCCACGCCAACCCTTTCTCTCTCTCTCTCTCTCTCATCAATCAATGGCTTCCTCTTCTCTGCAACTCCTCCTCCCCCCCGTGGTCCTCCTCTTCCTCCTCCTCGCACCCGCCGCCGACTCCCTCACGTGCTCCTCCCAGAAGCTCACCAACAACGCCCTCTACTCCACCTGCCTCGACCTCCCCGCCCTCGCCGCCTCCCTCCACTTCTCCTACGACGCCTCCAACTCCTCCGCCGCCGTCGCCTTCGTCGCCGCCCCGCCCACCGGCGAGTCCGGCTGGGTCTCCTGGGCCCTCAACCCCACCGCCACCGCCATGCTCGGCTCCCAGGCCCTCATCGCCTTCCGCGACACCGGCGCCATGACCGTGAAGACCTACAACGTCTCGTCGTACGCCTCCGTGGAGGAGTCCCCGATCGCGTACGAGACGTGGGACCGGACCGCCGAGTACAACTCGGCCGACGGCACGATGAGGATCTACGCGAAGATCAAGGTGTCCGCAGGCGATGCGGCGAAGCTGAACCAGGTGTGGCAGGTGGGGTCGAGCGTGACGAACGGCGTGCCGGACAAGCACCCGATGGGGCAGGGCAACTTGCAGTCGAAGGGGACGCTCGATTTGGTCGCCGGGCAGAGTACGAGCAGCGGAGGCGGTGGATCCAGGACCAAGAAGAAGAATGTGAGCTCGTGCTTTTATTATTTACCGTCCTATATTTGTTCTGCCTTTTTCGGTTTTTTTTTGGCAGATTCATTTTATTTTTCCTTTCCCCTGTTGATTGTGCTGGGTTCAGCGAGATTTTGCGCTCATAATTTTTTTTTTTGAACTCTTCTTCCTCTTATCAAGATATGAATGGGCAGATCTGAGGTGGGTTTCTCATGGTTGGGATGTTTATAGAGATTTTCTAGGAGAGATTCTTCATCTGTGTCCGTCTTTCATGATCAGAGAGGAGGAGAATCTTTTTCTTTCCTTTCTGCTCTTTGCAAGTGCCCATAAGCGGGTGAAGAAGAAGAGGATATCTGCTTAGATTACGGGTCGAGAATAGAGATTTGACTGAGCATTTTTTTTCTCTTTTTTGGATTTTAGTCTTGCAGTAGAGTGGAGCAGACAAGTTCATATTCCGTTGCGACAATCTGAGAAAAGCTCAGCTGTGAATGAATTGCTTTCCTGTGTTGAAGGGGAAGCTTGTTCTTGTTCACGCTGGGATTTCGTTTACTAGAAAAGAATGGTTTGGAATATGTCGGATTTGGATGTTCTGTCTTCTTATTGTGGATGAGTGAGATTGATCATGTATGTAGTTCTAGACTTCTGGTCCATGCGGTGACACTGATGTTATGTCGTTCACATTCGTCAGATCCATGGAATTCTCAATGCTGTGAGCTGGGGGATCATGTTCCCGATCGGAGCCATCATCGCGAGGTACGTGAGGACCTTCCCGTCCGCTGACCCGGCGTGGTTCTATCTCCACGTCTTTTGCCAGTTCTCGGCCTACGTGATCGGGGTCGCCGGTTGGGGAACCGGCATGAAGCTGGGCAGCGAATCTAAGCTAATCCAGTACACCGGTCACCGGAATATCGGGATCGCTCTCTTCTCTCTGGCGACAGTGCAGGTAGATTCCCCGTCCTAACATCGATGTAATTCCTTTTTGGTTCCTTTCTTTGGACTGGTTTGAGTTGTGTCTTGTTATGATCGGGACGACATCCACCCGTCTAGAGAGAATCCTATCCCAAAAAGGAAATAGACCCTCAAAATGGACTGGTATGGATTGATGTTCATCTATACACGACCTTAGAAATCTTCAAGAACTGCAAGTTGCGGAGAAACTCCGAAAATTCTATAAGCAGATATTTGCGACTCTTGCTGATATGGAGCGAGAGCGACATGACAAGCTGAGGTCTGTAATTTTGTGCTGCTGCGTGTGTATCGATTGTGTCTGATGTTGATTTCTCCGTCTGTCTGGGCAGATCTTTGCGTTGTTCCTGAGACCGAATAAGGACCACAAGTACCGGTTCTACTGGAACATCTACCACCATGGCCTTGGGTACACTATCCTCGTCCTCGGCATCCTCAATGTGTTCAAAGGCCTTCACATCCTGCAACCGGACAACAAGTGGAAATCGGCGTACATCATCGTCATATCGGCGCTGGGCGGAGTGGCCGTGCTGTTGGAGCTGGTCACGTGGATCGTTGTCCTGAAGAGGAGGTCGGGTAAGCCCACGAAGCCCTACGATGGGTACAACAACGGACAAGAGAGGCAACAACCGCTCGCCATATAACCAACGAAGCAGAGCACCAGCGTCGATTCAGGTTATGTAGGATCCGCTGCTCCTCACGTACAGAAACCGTCACGAGCCTTCTTATCTACTGCAGAATCTTCTCTGTTTGTTCATCATGCGTAGCTTAGCCTGTATAATGAGACTTCTTTGACGCAGGGTTATTCTTTGGTAATATATTGCACAGGTGGTTTGGTCACCGTTCGCTTTCTCCGCTTGTTATTGCCGCACCTTTGTTCTTCTTTTCTTGGTCGCCGTGATGTCGAAATGTCCGGATTAATCTCTGGATATCTAGTGCCTAGACATTGTTGATTTTTTTTTTTGAAATTCATCCTCTTGATCTTCGATCTTTGCTGAATCGCGAAATTCTCTTGAGACGGCTTAGTTCTGATCAAGAAGTGTAGTCCCATGCGTGAAGTCAAAACAGTTTCAGACCATTTGAGCGATGGAGACATCCACCATGGGAATGCAGCAGCTGATGGACCAAAAGGCCAGACATGAAGGGACCTGCCTTATGCCTTTGGCAATGCTTTGCCAAAATAAAAAAAGCATGCTTTATACCTTCTACCAACGAAAGTTGATGGGGACATCCTTTGGCGCTCACATTCGCACTGATTCTCGACTCGCGTGATCTCCACGGTGAAGAATTTCCGGAGAAATTAGTCTCTGACTCGATGAAAGGGGATCGCGACTTTGACGCGTCCGGATCATTTAAATTAGGTACATGGCTAATTCAAAATGGGTGTCCTAATCTCGACTCAGGTCACGACTCGTTTTCAAAGCGGATGTTAAAGCGGTCGTGTTGAATCTAATACCAAGGTAGGTGAGTGATGGAACGAGATGTTGAACTTTCAAGTGATCTCACTAAAGCAAAGCTCCTTTTTTTTTATTAAAAATAATAATAAAAATTTTTTTAAAAATAATAATTTGTTTGGAATTAGAATCCTCCGAACCACAGCGACTAAGCACTAAAGATCAACTCGTGATCCACCGGGCCTAACCTAATTGATGGGTCTCTTGACTTTTATCAGGCGATGCCAAATGGTGGTTATGGTCCCCCACTTGCTTTCACTTTCATTATCAGCCCTCCTTTGTCTCCCCCGCTTTCCGTAAATGCTCGGAATAATTGCTCAAAAAATTTTAAATTTATTATATTATAGTCATTGTAGTCCTAAATATTTTAATTTTATTAATTTAATTCTAAATATTTTGATGATTTATCGATTTAGTTTAAACTTTTTAATTATGTCGATTTGATCCTAAATATTTTAAAGTTTTGTCAATTTTATCGTAAACCTATTATTTCGATAGTTGATCGAAATGACTATATTGATAAATTATCGAAAGATTTAAGATTAAATCGATCTGATTGAAAGATTTAGAACTGTATTAGTTATAGTACAATATTTTTGAGACTTTTAGATGATTTTTCCATAAGTGCTCTCGTGTTGCCCTTTTTTGTTTTCTAGGATTCTCACATATGATTGTCGGATCGTCCGTCCTCTATGCATGGAAATGCACATCCTTGTTTGGATTCGGATAAATCATAACCGTCGATCTTATCATCGAATTGATCGACTTATTTGCGCACTCTGATCTAGATTCTAATGTCCAGTGAAGGTTTTCTCTGGGGGAAAGAGGCGATCCACTTTTGTTCATCTAAGCATGCGTGTCCTGTGCGGGTTTGGCGACGTCATATGCGGTAGTTAGCTTGTCTTGTCTTCTCGCTAGGAGTACACTTGGACAAGCGTCCGGATTAAAGTGGGGGAAGTACTAAAGCTTGGGGGAAAAAGTTATGTTCAACGCCATGATGGTGGGGGATTAGCGAGGTTAAACAATTTCTCTCTGTCTAGAGATCCCCCAACTTTCTTGTACGACCACTCAATCATGCAAACGTCTCTCCTTCTAGTAAAATCACGGGGATTTCTCGAAGTCTCGACGCTGGCAATATCATTTTACGAACTCGTTTGTCCTTAGCGAAAAGTGAATTTGCCTTAACGACGCGAATGTCGATAACTATCCAATGCTCTCTACCTTCAATTTACTCAATAATATTTGCTAGTGTTCGCTAGTATATGTAAGAGATTGAATCGAATTTGCATCCAGAGCACCATCGAAGCGCTTGTAAAAAGTTAATTGGACCCGTCAATCTCGAATGAAAGACCCTATCAAAAGACTAATCGGATCCGGATCGAAAAATGTCTTGTTCTTTCCTCACAACTTTCTTAGACACTCAATCACGTAGGAGTTGTGGTTTTGGGGTTCATTTACAATGACAGTGCAAATTGAGGAGGCATCTCCCCATTACATGGAAGGAGACGACGTCTGCGGACTTTCTCTTTGTTAGTCATTGGCATTGCATGGACAGAAGGATTGGTTACGAAACCGGTGGTTGAGAGTCATCATGAATAACAACGTTTGAGTTTTTTTTTTGCCTCATGTCCAGCATGGAAGAGATGTAGAAGGCATGAAAACATCGTAATCATTCACCATTACAAAAGGAATTGCCACGATTCGTTGAATGAACTTGGGACCCCGGTATTGGATGGGAGGTTGTTCGGATTAACTATGTTCACAACACTCTTTTCCCCTATGGTCAGATTTATGCTGTTACAGATACATTTAGGACAACCTAAGAAATTCTATATATGTATTATGGTTGTAATTGATATTTTGTTACTTTAAATTGTCGTCATGTGTAGCATGTGCTCTTCGTTTGATGATAAGCTTATTACGTTTTCTGACATCATAATTCTCAGCTGGACACTATTACATTTTTCAGTCGTCGCAATTCTCAACTTGATTTTACCACGGTTTTTTAAAGAAGAAGGTCTTGTAGAGTCCATTTCATGGCAACGGTAGCTGCTCTGATTTCTCCATCAAGTCCAAAGCTTCAGTTGTTGCTCGAGACGCTTCCGCTTCTACCTTGGAGTTGACAGTTTATTTTGATGTTGACTGGGTTGGTGAGCCTCAAGATTATCGCTTCTTTGCCAACTAGTGTTTTTTTTTTTTTTTGGGTGGCATCTCACTTCTCATGGCAGGGTAAGAAATCGATCACCATTGTTCACTCTAGAACATAAGCAGAATATTTAGCTCTTGCTAATACTGCATCAAAGCTACTTTGGTTGCAATGGCTACTAGAAGGCATAAGAGTGCGTCGTCATAGCGGAGCAATCATTCATTGTGAAAACTCAAGTGCTATCCAAATAGCACATAGTGATGCTATTCACGAATGCATGGAGAATTTTAAAATAGATTGCCATTTATCATGTATTTCGTGAGATTGTTCGACTTGTTTTTACTTTTATCCGCCGTAGCAGATTGCGATGTCTTCACTAAGTCACATCCACCCGCGTGCTTGTGGACTTTTTCTCTAAACTCGGGTTGATATATTTCGAATCACCTTAAATTTAATGGGATGATGTTAAAGGCATATTAGAAGATTGCGGGAGATTCTGTTTATTTCATCTTTCTGACTCTTATAATTCTCAACTTATGTTTGAAAGTGTACGATAATCTATCGATGTCCACTGATGATCGTTCGACCCATTGATTACGCAGGGTTTGTTACTAGCAAAGCAGCAATGTTTTATTGTGCTTATGCGACCGTATTAGACAGATGTGATGTTTAGCAGAAGAACAAATCGGGAGTTCGTAAGAGAAAAAGGTCAGTCGTCTTCGGACAGTGACATCTGAGTTCTTCATTAGATACGGTCAGGCGAGGGCACCCCAACCGTGGCCATTCATTCACGGGGTCGTTCGCTTCTTTTGTTCGTTTCCCAAGTAGTCGATTTGGCTTTGGCGTGCTCTCGGCGACATTTGCGGGCGAGTTTTTCTCCATTTGTCTGTTGCCAGATCTTTTGGCCGCGTCATGGTGACTGCCGCGTGACGTCACGCGCATTTTTAGAGCCAAAGCAAGATTAGTGGGGAAAAACTGGGTTTGTGACGTCACCTTCGCGTCACTCGTCCGTCATCTCATTGCTAGTCGACAATATGGGTTTTTTGGGCCTTGATTTTCTCAGTTTGGACCAACGTGGAATTGGGGTAAGGGGGATTACGCAAGTTTTACACGGCGGTCATCTTCATCCATCCCTTTCTTTCTCTTTTTCTTGGGACAAAATAATTTCTCCCTAGAAAACAGTCTAATAGTTCAAAGTAAAAAATGAATAACAAAACTCACTATCAGTCAAAATCAACAATTCCCAGTAGGAGCAATAGGAATTACAATCCACAAAAAACAAGGAGGTGAGGTAAGCGAGACTAAGATTTTTTTTTCTTTTACAATAGCTAAAAATCGGTTCCAAAACCGATCCGGTTCCTGGATGTGTCTTCACTTGGAACCCGAAACGGGACCAGTTCCCAAAAATTAGAACCTGCTCCTGGACCAATTTGCATAGGAACTGATTCCCAAACCTATTTTTTGAGTAGTCCGGCTCGATTTTCGGGTAAACCTAATCTGGTTGGACACCCCTAAGGAAAAGGGCCTAAGATCAATGTTCCATATATCGGGAAGTCTCTCGACATGAGGTGGCCAAAGTCCAATTAACAATTTGGCTGGGGGTTTCGCTCTTGACATGGCGCCATTCTATAGCACGGCCTAAGCAAATGGGGCTTCATGAGGCCCGTGATGTGGACGTGGGCTGTGTTAGGGAATGTCATTTCTCCGGCCCATTTGGAAGTCTTGGCCGCACGTTTCCAAATGAGAGTTGAGATTTACAATCTGCATGCCAGCTTTTTAAGGGGCCACCACATTATCTTATCCGGAGAGAGAGAGAGAGAGATCCAATGGCTGGGAACCGGAGGCCTGCCTTGATTCTCGGCTAGGGCCACCACGGATCATCGGAGTGGTGGCCCGTTTTGATTCTTGGGCAGGGCCACCATCGACAGTCGAACGGGGTGGTCGGGGCAGCAACCTTGCCCCGATGTGAGTTGGGGCACAATATCTTTGAACTAGGTAGACGTCAGTGACGCATAGTTTAAAAATTCTATGCGAAGACAAACGACGACGTAAAATTCGAAACTCTAATAATTCACTCCGGCGCGGGACACTACTAGTTAACCCCATTCGGCGATAGCCAATCCGAAAATGACGTGGAGTCTATCTTTGCCCACCATCACCTTCTAAGTTGAGAAAAAATATTTTTCTTCCCCTTATCTCGGAAATACTTTTAATTTTACGTCCCAGGAGTTCAAACGAAGCATTTAAGGACTTTACTCATACTCAAGCATGCCCCTCTCTTTTTGAGTGATTCAAATTCACGTCAATAGTTGAGTAATATGATCTATCGGTTAAAATAAGTATTTTTACTCAAATTTATTCTTAAATGTCTATAATTAAATAATATAATTTAAGACTCATTTAGATAAAAGAATGCATCCATCAAAAGCTTAAGGGCGCCCTTATCTCTTTTAACTTTGGTTCTAATGTAAATTTTAAAACCTTAAGAAAATAGATTGAGATAATTGGTCGTGTCGGGGTATCTAACACATTGATATTGCATCCGATTACTAGTTTAATAGGAAAAAAATATGCGACGGGACTTCAATTGTTTCAATTTAACTAAAGTAAAAATAATCATGCCAGGATTCAAAAATAGTATTAGAATTTTAATACGAGAAATCACGTTTTAAAATTCATATTTCGAGAGTAATCAATTTGTCAAATAAAAATAATTAAATTATAGAATTTTGCAAGATTTTAACTAAAGAAAGATAACTCATAGGTTACACGATCGACATGCTAAGCAATTTGTTTTTAAAGACTCGTTCGATGGCGAGCTTGATTTTATTTTGGGAAAATTGAAATTAATGGCTTCAAGTGATATCATTTTCTCAAATAAGAGTTTGAAGTGAACATTTTTTCAAATAAAGGCCGAAGATGCAATCATTATTTCAAATAAAGGTTTGAAATAGATGTTGTTTCAAATAACAACATGAAGTGGCCATATTAGTCTAAAAAAAGGGCCTCTCGCCAATTGATTTTTTATTTTATTTTTTTCTTTGTTTATTCATCTCTCCTGTGGACGCCGCCCCACCAATTGAATTTTTTTTTGATTTTTTTCTTTGTTTACTCCTCTTGCCTGTAGATGCTGCCCCACCGATGGTGGGGTGACAATGGTTGTCGTTGGGGGCCGGTGACCCCACCAATAGATGGCAAGGACTGCGATACTCTCCCAAATCTAGGCAAGGGTGATCGCTTAGGTCCGAGGGAGGGTTGTTGCCCTCAGCTAAGGTTGGGCCATGAGTCAGCGGCCCTTCCCTTGGTCCGACCTAGGGCTGTGGCCCTCCCTCGAGTTGGGCTAGGACTAGTGACCCTCTTCTGGTTGTGATGAGGGCTTGTGACTCTTGCCACTAGTTGGCGGGGTCATTAGCCCCTCCGAGGTGCTGGCAACCCCGATAGCAATTGTCGCTCCACCGCTTGTGTTTTATTTATTTATTTAATTTAACTAAAAATTGAATTAAATTTGTATTTTGATGAAAATATTCGATCAATAGAGGCTAATCGATCGGCAAGGCGAGGCCTTTTATTTGAAATATATATAATTACTTCACGCTTTTATTTGAAATAAAGAGAATTTTTATTTAAAATAAAGATCACTTCAAACTCTTATTTAAAAAAATGGCATATTTGGCACTCTTAATTGAAAATTTTCCTTTCATTTTTATCGACGATTGGGACCTCGCAATAATTCGGAATGATCTCATAAAGAATTCAAAGCTAACATGTTGTAAGTTTGTCGGAACTCGGAAGGGGAACACCGTGAGGAAAGAGAGGGGGAGGGGTGGGGGGGAGAGAGAGAAATCAAATCTCTCTCTCTCACACTCACATCGCAATCAGAGGAAAACCGTCTCGATTTATTTTTATTCCTTCGCATATTCGTTTCCTTCGTCTCCTCCTCCTTGAATCGAACGCGTTCTCTTACTCTCTTCCCTGCCTCTCTCACGCGCGCTGTTCACCTTCGATACCTTCCTCCCTCCTCCAATCCGAACGAACTGGTAAGTAGGATCACGCCCCAATCTCGATCTCGGCGTCCGGCGATGGAGGCAGTACAGACGAGAGTGGAGTCGTGGCTCAGGGAGCAGCGGGCGAAGTTCCTCAAGGTGTCGTGGGGCCCGCTGCAGTGGCGGATGCGGTGGTGGCCCCCGTGGAGCGTCCACGAGCGGCGGGAGCAGCGGAAGCGGATCCAGCAGGAGTACGAGCGCCGCCAGAAGCAGCTCCAGGATCTCTGCTTCGCCGCCAAGGCCGAGTCGGTCTCCGAGTTGCAGGAGATCCTCTGCTGCATGGTCCTCTCGGAGTGCGTCTACAAGGTAGGCTGGTTAACTCGGAATTGGTCTAGGCATTCCGTTCCGAATTTAGTAGGACTGAGAAGGGACGTGGCAGTGTTTGCTTCCGTTTAGCGAGAATAGATGAATGCTCATTTCTGTGTAGTTGTAATAAGTGCTGAGTGGCACTGTGAACTTAACTAGTCAGGACGTTGTCACCTCCTTCATTGCTGTTCCCAGCACGTCTTGGACGTACTTTTTCACTAATGGAAGTCTAGGAGTTCAGTTCGGCTGGTGCGTTCTGCTGCAATTGTATTGTCAGACTATTGAAATTGACGGAGAGAGTTTATTTCTGTTGGTGAATCTGAAGAAAATAGAGCGAAATTTGCAAAACTTTGGTTTGGAGCTGGTGGCTGACTCCGGGCATGTTTGGAAGTTATCTGGGGTAGTGCAGTTACTTTAGTGCAAGAGAAGTGGCACCATTGCTTGGCAATGAGGCATTTCGATTTGAAAAGCTTTGTAAGCCTAGGGCTGGTTGGAGATCTTTTTTAGTGCTTTGTCTGTGGCTACAGTAGTTTAGGGTCTGAGGTGGACTGTCTTGTTGCTTGGAAGTTGAGGTCCTTTCCTGTTTTGAGGGGTGTGGATGTTAGTGGGGATTTTGTTTCAGATTGGATTTCCATTTTTGTGGAAGTCCGGATGGCACGTGCAAAACTGAGATTCTTTCTTGACATATGTCCCTCCCAGAATTTTTGAATAGTTTTGCTGGATGATCTATTATGTTAGCCATTCTTGGCATTATAGAGATCCCACATACAGAGCGTATGCGGTATCAAATTGCTAGAAGTCAGCATGTTGACTGGATTTTGTCTTCAATTTTTGTTAAACTGTTTTGGCATTCGTGTCATGCTGTGGAGAGTAAGGGAAAGTGATCATCATGTTTTGTGTTCTGGTGTGATTGTCATCATCACAGGATAAGCTGCAGAATGCTTGTAATGATTTGGACTTTAATGGGAGATTATAAACTCAGCAACTAATGAGCAAGTTGGGACTTGGATGCATATCACTTGGAAGAATTACATTAGGTTATATCAATCTTTTGGGGACTAATCTACAGCTCTTACTTTGATCACATTGTCTCCGTAGCACTATACCCCCATAACCGTCAATCTTATAGTTGACGTCTTTGTATACTTCCAATCCATGGTGACTTCCTATATATGGATCCATATAATGGAGAGAATAGTCTTTGAAGGTGCAGTGGGCCAACAAAGAATGGGGATATTGAGGAGTAAACAGGGATGATCTATTCATGATTGAATACTTGGGATGGGTTGCAGGGAACCACATGCTTAATCAGAACCCATTTTTTGGTCTTATTGACGGGCTCTCGTTTAGCATGGTATCTGTCATGGCAAGAAAGTAACAAATTCTTCTTCCCTATGTATTTGTGGACGGAGTAGGAAGATGTTGGCTAGTCACTGTAGCACATTGTCTCCATAGCACTATATCCCCATAACTGTCAATCTTATAGTTTATGTCTTTGTATACTTCCAATCCACGGTGACTTCCTATATATGGATCCAAATAAGGGAGAGAATAGTCTTTGAAGGTGTAGTGGACCAACAATGAATGGGGATATTGAGGAGTAAACGGGGATGATCTATTCGCGATTGAATACTTGGGACGGGTTGAAGGGAACCATGTGCTTGATCAGAACCCATTTTTTGGTCTTATTGATGGGCTCTCGTCTAGCATGGTATCTGTCATGACAAGAAAGTAACAAGTTCTTCTTCCCTATGTATTTGTAGACAGAGTAGGAAGATGTTGGCTAGTCACTGTAATTATTTTTTTATAGCTGGAAGGGGCTTCTGGCCTGGTATCTGTCATAAAAAGAAACTGTTAAAGTTCTTCTTCCCAAAATAATTGTAGTCAGATAAGGAAGACGTTGGCTAGATAATAGTAGTACCTGCTCGCCAATCCCAATGGTTAATGATGCATATAAGTATGATGATATTGAGCTACCCGAGCTCGGAGAAGGAAGAGATAAGAGCGTCCTATGGAGAATGTGGTCATAAATCCATGATAGAGTCCAACCATAACGACCGGAGAGTCTAGTAGCCGAAAGCATCACTAACTTACGGGTGTAATCATTCTATAGCTGGAAGGTGAACCTTGTTTATCTACAACACTGAAAGAGCGGATGGTGGATTGGGTTGATAGACTTTGAACTTGCTTTCTCATTAGTTGGATGGAGTATTAGTTGTGTGGTCTGAACTGATGCTGGGGTTTTGGGTATAGTTCTTGATGATTAGTGTGTAGTTGCACCGGAATTTATCAATAGTAAAGTTATGCATGAGAATTAGTTTTAGAAGGTGTAAGAAATCTGCTATATAACTTTGTTGGCTCGTTCCTTGTCGTTGTTGGTTTAACAGGAAACCGCTTGCATTTTGGGAACAGCGATCCTCTCATATGATACGTTAGGGGTTTAAATCCAGCAACTTCCTCTAATTTCTATTTTACTAGTTTTCATATTTTAGTGTTCCAACACCTTAGGTCATTTGGTGGATGTCTTTCCTCCATATCCTATTTAATTAATGTGAGGGACCTGACTTAATGCGAGGAAGAGCGTTAAGAGACGCGTTATATGCATATGTTATATGCATATATGGGCTTATAAGTTATCATGCTCGCATATCCACCATTTGAGTCTCCAACAATTGTGTGATAGCTTAACAAGAAAGCCAGTTTCACATGACTTGAAAAGTCCATTAGTCTTGGAATAGGAAGGTGAAGCAAGAGCTCTACTAGCAAATTCAAGAAAAACCATTTTCACATAACAATATATGTATATTTATCTATTTACTTTGTGTATCTATTTAGAGAGAAAGGTGACATTTAATTATCTTCTTGGCAGAGACCTTCTACTGAGCTTGTTCGAGCTGTAAACAAATTCAAGGCTGATTTTGGAGGACAGGTTGTTTCTCTGGAGCGTGTTCAACCTTCAGCAGATCATGTTCTTCACAGGTTTGTGTCATTGAATATTGTATCAATATGTCCATTATCTAAGATGTTTGGACAATCTTCGAAGACCCTAAATGTTCGGTAAGAAAGGTGTTATAGGGAGCAACAAGGAAAGGAGAGGTCGACCAACTTACTGGGGAAAAGTAGTAAGACAAGATTTGTTGGAGTGGGACATAGATGGCGTACTATTTGTCTAGGACAGATAACATTGTGGAGGGCAAAAATTCCTATGTTCGTGACGTTTTGCTAGCCCTTTGTTTTCTTTATATTGCTATAGCTATGTTATTGTATTTTGTTTTATTTTATAGCTCTTTCGGTCTTGCTTTTTGGGTTCATCGACCCCGCCCCAACTAGTTTGGGTTAAAGGTGATGTTGATGTTGATGTTGATGTCCATTATCTAGCTGCATACAGTGGCTTTCTGCTTTCCTTCTGATATGTGATGTGAAGTACACTTTCTGTTGAAGTCCTAAATAAGTGCAGATTTTACTTAATATTGGTCGAGAGAATAACAGGGTCAAGATTTTAATGCATTTTGTGCTTCCATGCAATCACTTTATCTGATCCGACAGTATACATAACACTGCATTAGTGTCCTTTTAAGATGACTTTACAGTGCTTTAGTAATCTAGTGTTGTAGAATATGTGGCTTGCCTACTGCTCCAAGGCTCAACTTTCATCCCCTCAAATTTGCAATTTTGTTCACGTGAATGAAATCTCTTTCAAGATAACTTTTAATTGGCTAAACTGCTTGACAAAAGTAGCTGCATTTTTATGGCTTTTGTTTTTTAAGCACTCTCGCCTATTAATCTGTTGAGTATCTCTGCTCCTCTTCCTCTTGCAGGTACTTATTGGCTGAAGCAGGCGATACATTATTTGCTTCGTTTGCTGGTACAAAGCAGTACAAGTACGTACAATGCACAATACAAGCATGCGTTAGCCTCTTTTCTGGATCTAATAGTGTTTTTTTTCCTTGAATTGCCACCTTGAAGGGATGTCATGGCTGATGCAAATATCTTCCAAAGTGCTATTTTTCATGATGATATGGAGGATTCTGAAAGTATTGAAGTCACTGAAGCTGTCCAAGTTGATGGTTCAAAGAAAAGTGTGGAAGGTTCATCAAATTCTGTCGGGACTAGGGTTAAGCAGCCAAAAGATGTACCTAAACCAGCTGCTCATCGGGTAAGATGGACTTTGAAGTTATTAATGCCTAATTTCTATGGCATATCTCGGCTAATCTCTTAATAATTCTATTTTATTCTTTGCTTTATTGCTTAAACTTTCCACCAAATGCGCATCCCATTCACATATAGGGGTCATAATTGTCTTATATAGGGGTTTATGGCTCGTGCCAAAGGAATACCTGCTTTGGAGTTGTACCGTCTAGCTCAGAAGAAGAAGAAGAGGAAACTTGTTTTATGTGGACATTCACTTGGTGGAGCAGTAAGTATGGTCGGACTTTTAGTTAATTAAACATGCTTTGCAAGACTAATGATCCAGTTTACTTCCCTCTCCTGTACATCTAGGTAGCAGCATTGGCTACGCTTGCCATTTTGAGGGTTATATCTGCTTCCTCTTTGTCAAAGGAAACTGAAAAAGTTCCAGTCAAATGCGTAACATTCTCCCAGCCCCCTGTTGGAAATGCTGCTTTGAGAGAGTATGTTTCAGAGTTCTTCTACCATGATTTTTGTTGATATTGGTTGTCACTTTCCCTTCACCTTTCTGTGTTCATGCTTTTGTTAATGACCCAAATTTTAGAATGTGCTCTGACTGATATTTCGGCACACGCTGTAGTTCATAATGTCTCTTAGAGCCTTTTTTTCTTCCTTCCTTTCAGCTATGTCAATACAAAAGGCTGGCAGCAATACTTCAAGAGTTACTGTATTCCGGAAGATTTGGTGCCCCGTATTTTGTCTCCTGCATATTTTCATCATTACAATTGTCAAGTGCCACTGACACCTACCGAAGCTGATCCTGAAGGTTCCCAGAATCTAATGATGAAACGAGAGGGTGCGAGAGAGAAATTAAAGAAAGGAAATGATGGTGAACAGTTGGTTCTGGGATTGGGCCCTGTGCAAAAATCCTTCTGGAGACTTTCAAGACTTGTTCCCTTGGAAGGCATGAGAAGACAATTCAACAAGTTCAGTGGAAAGCAAGTTGATTCTTTAGAAACATCTACTAAGATTTCTGCGGTGGCTGAAGATGAAGTTATCGAAGCAGAGTCTCTTGAGATCCAAGAGGGTTCTGATGGTATTTCTTTAAAACCATTCTCTGACACAGATAAAGCGTCACCGGATATGACAATGCCTGGAAAGATGATGGAAAACAATGGCAAGAAAGGTGGGGATAGCAGGACATGGCGCAGGGTGCCTTATTTACCTTCATATGTACCATTTGGGCAGGTGTGTTTTTGCGCTTAAGTTTTCATCTTCGCTATCTGTGATTTAGCTGGAAATCTGAGTGCAAGGGTGCAGTATGGAATTTTTTTAATAATGGTAGAGGTACTAGGAAATTATGCAAGAAGTTAGTGAATAAATAACGTGGTATAGTCTTACCAAGTACTTGAACAAGCCAGCTGCTTTCCACATATGCCTCACTTGTACACTCACTCACTTAAAGTTTGGAACCATATACTGGGCTTTTTAGGACTTCTAACATGGAGATTATTTGGGTAGATGATACACTCCCTTGAAGTTTGGACACCATTGAGTAATAGTGACAACTCATGGTGGGCTTTTAGTACTACTAGCATATAAGCTATTTTCCTAGATGATAGTGTTCATGTTCTCGGTTTTCAGGTTCGATTGATCCTTCTATGGAAAGCAGTGGCATGAGTTTTTATTTAACAAGGGAAAGGTTTGCATGTCAATCTATTACAGTTTCTTTGGTCAATGGTGACTAGTAGGTTGCAAGGATTACATATCAATTTACATCAGTTTCTTTGGTCAATGCCAACTAGTTGGATCCTGTGGGCCAGCTGCCGACATCAAGCATCTATTTGTATTTGGTCATAAGACATTCTATATGCACCTGTAGAGTGTCATTTTTTAAACCCAGTAGGAGCATTTATGTTGTGATAGGGACGTCTGAATTATTTTTTTGGCTCTAAGACATCTTGATTATTCGGTAAGCTTTTCTTGTTTCCTCAGAGGAGTAATGAAGGGTATAAAAAATAACTTTATTTTGGGCTTGCTCATCTGTGGGAGAAGCATAGTAGCATTCTCGTGGCTTTGCTTTTATCTAGCTTATATGCTTTGCTAATTTCAAGTTCTCTCTGATAATAAGATTATCTCTGAATTTTGGGGTTATAACAGTTGTATCTTCTTGGCAATACATCCGTGGAATCACTGTCAGGAGCGGAGTATTCGAAGATGACATCGGTACGAGCTTTTGTTGCCATGAAATCGCTTCTTAGGTTTGGGTAATTTGTGCCGTTGTGATTTTTGTGATTGTTCTTTTTTCTTCTCGAGTTCCTTTTAACTTTTGATTGGCTCTCTAGTTATAGTGTCTTGTAGGATCTCTGATCTTTTTTGCTTCTTCTGGCAAAGGCGTTTTCAGGTTAGATCTGTGATTGCGGAGCTAAGAGAACGGTTTCAATCCCATTCTATGAAGTCATATCGATCTCGATTTCAGAGGTAATTTACCAGAGAATCAGAATCCACCCTGCTCATCTTATCGGCAGTTGAGGTTCTAACAACTTTAGGATCTGTCAGTTTCTTTCTTAAATTTATTCTTGTTTTTTTTTTTTTTCCAATTTTCGCAGCTTAAATGCATATTTGTTATCTTGCCAAAAGGTTGCATTAAATCTTTCCATGTTGTTCAGCTAGTTCTCTTTCCTACATTGAGCGACTTTTCTTATAAGGTCCTATCTACTTTATTACAATGGTTTAAGGCAAAGATGACATTTGAAGTTCTTTTAATATGGAAAATAAACACAATACTTGAAGTTCACCTCATATATTCTTTACGAGTGGAATTTGCTCAACATTTGAATTCATTTTAATCAATTTCCAAGTTTGGACCATATGTTGAGGCATTTTTGGAGTAGCTTGACATAAGAATATATTTTATTTTTTTGAATGTTAACGACTTGACAAATACACGCTAAAATGGTTTTACTGCAATATTCATATCCTCCTAAAATTCAGTGTATCATACTTTTAGATTTCTAGCAACGAAGCTTATTTTCTCTAAACATTTTTTAAGAAAGATGGTTATTCACCATTTCATCCAGGCATAACTCTTTGTATTTTCTTTTTTGGGAAATCGTTTTACCGGTCATCCAATTCTGCACACTAGTGCCTTTGGGTTTTTCTTGGCTTATTGCCATGAGTTGTTGGTGGCTTAGGTTTGTATTCAGAAAAAGGACCGGCAAACGGATCAAGGATTGATGGTTTTGCTTTTGCTACCTCCATGTTGTCATTTTTTAAGTGCATCTGTGCCTTGGCAGGATATATGACCTTTGCATGAGCGATAATGCCTTAGCTTTTCTAGGAAGAGAACAAATGCAGCACTTCCCTCATCTACAGCAATGGCTAGGTCTTGCTGCTGCTGACACTGTAGAGCTGGGGCATATTGTAGAGGCCCCGACCATTCGCTCAGCTACTTCAATTGTTCCTCTTGGTTGGAGTGGTAGTCTTGGAGAAAAGAACGGAGAACCATTCAAAGTGGATATCACTGGCTTTGGTTTGCATCTGTGCACCTTAGTACATGCTCAAGTGAATGGTACCTGGTATGGCCCATTTCACCTCATAGTATATACACTGGATTTTCCATGTTGGACTTTCGTTTAAGATCTGTCTTATTCATCTACTTTTATTGGAAAGAGTTGTTTCTTATTTAAATTTATTTAAAGTGAAGACTATGTAAAACGCAGTGATAGGTCTATCAGCATCATGTAGAAACATAAGAAGCTCAGTAGTGTTTCATCATGAAGTGAAACATGTACCCACTTATGCTGCAAGGGATCATTTATAGTTATGGTGAATTAAAGTAGGTTGATGTTCCCCTCAACTGGAGATTTGTAAAATGCATATGCTTGATTGCTGCTTTATCGCACATTAGATATGAAATGGTGGAGGGTGAGTTCTGTTCCACAAGCATCCTAGCAGACTACCTGAGATGATGTATATATACTTGTGGTGATATTTATTCTGGCATGAGGTTTAGATATTCGATCTATTATCTGTTGTATTCATTGGCTTTTGGTACCTGTTATGGATTTAGACTTGAGTGACAGAAGATTTAAAGTAAAAACTGATGCCAAGATCCCATTGTTGATTACCTCTATTTACATATGTGGTTCTGACAAATCTGTTAAGAATGTTTCCTGGATAGAAACATCTTTTTCCAAGCTGAGTTGTAGCTTCCCCAGCCGCCCGTGGAATATATTTGCCCATGTGTCAATTCACTAAATTAGTTGCTTATAGGCAGAGGATGGGAACTACGCTTATGTTCAGGACTATTTTTCTTGTAATCTGTGTTCCAGTTTGTAAATAGTGCTTTCTTGGAAAATATATGGTTCCACAATGTGCTTGTAATACCCCCCCAGAGCAGTCAGCCTAAATTATGCTTGTGAGGTATAACTTCCAGCCATGTTAGTGGAAGCCTTCATTTTCCACTAGCACAGATTTTTTTAGCAGGAGCCGCGGCAAGTGGCATCTGATAGTTCCATGCACGAGAAGAAGATTGAGCATATGTCCTTACTTTGAGTAGCAGGGGGGATGGGTTTTGAGTGTCTAAGTACTCCTTTTTTTGTTTTTTTTTTTGTTTTAGCAAATGCGGCTTTGTTTATAGTAATAGCGGCGGACATCTTCCTCATGCGACGTTAGCATTTTTTTTTATCACCATTTTTCTTGTGCTATCCCTATTTTTTTGTTTTGGTGTTGACTTTTGTGAGTTGACTTCGTTATTCTCAATCATTTGCCCTCTTTGACAATTGTTCACTCGACTTAAAAATCTTCCACAGGTGCTCCACAACGGTGGAGAGTTTTCCATCCGCCCCATCATATTCTTCTGGTCATGATGAGCATGAATTACAGAAGATGCGAGTCTTAGTGGGTGCTCCATTGAAACGACCTCCACAGCATCAGATTGTTGTAGATCCTTTGATGCCCCCATTTTCTTCAATCCGTTCAGAATCTGTTAAAATGAACATCATGCCAAACTCAGATTCATCAAACGAAGGGAATATCACATGTCCATCTGATCCAATTGATTTGTGTATATTTTGCACCAGTGACTTTGCCACTGTCTCCAGGGAGGTTCATCTAAGAACTCGAAGAGTCCAACTACTTGGCCTTGAGGTAGACTTGTTCTCAATAATTACTAATATCATTTTGTGGCACTTGTGTGTTGTCATTCTAATACGTAGAACTTAGTCCTTGTCTCAGTTTTTTAGGCCAAGAATATCACTAAGTATTGTACACTATCGGTGCAGGGTGCCGGTAAAACTTCGCTTTTCAAGGCAATAATGGGACATGGCAGAACGACGACAATTGCCAATATTGAGAGTCTGCTTCCAGAGCCTGATGTCCAAGAAGCCATTGCTGGTGGCATTTTTTACTCAGACTCTCTGGGAGTTAATCTTCAGGTAACTTTTTTACCTTCCATTTTTCCTTCTTATAACAAAATATTTAAGAGCCATTATAACTTTTCCTAAAGTTCACATACTTTTGCCCAGACCTATGCTATGCATGCAATATATATAGTATTTGTGGATTGATAAGATTGTTTTGATGCATTATCTTTATTTGACGTGAAATCTTCTGATTACTTAACAATTTTGGCATTAAGCACGACTGCTGTCTTTCTTTCTTCTTAGCTTCCATGAAACATTTTCTGTTGACAGAAGCAATGTGTCCCCTCCCTCCTTTCCTTTATCTGTCCAAGCCAGCATGAACCAGAATCTAACTTCTTTCTGTTTAATTAAACTTGTTTCTTCTGTTAATTGTGTAGTTGAGTATTTTTGGCTCACATTCTGCATTGTTTTCTGTTTTTTATTTCTTTTTTATTTGATGCAGGAGCTGAAAATGGAGACCTCGCGATTTAGAAATGAATTATGGAAGGGAATCCGCGACCTTAGTCGGAAGACAGATTTGATTGTGCTTGTGCATAATCTCTCCCATCGAGTACCTCAATCCAACAGTCCAAATGGAACGGAGAAGAGGCCAGCTCTCTTATTCTTGTTAGATGAGGCTAAAGCTCTCGGAATCCCTTGGGTTCTTGCCATAACAAACAAGTTCTCCGTCAGTGCACACCAGCAAAAAGCAGTCATTGATACTGTTCTTCATGAGTATCAAGCAATGCCAAGCCACACTGAGGTGGTCAATTCCTGCCCTTATGTCATTCCTGGTGCTGCAACTGCTTCCCTGTCTTGGAGCGCAGCTACAGGAAGCTCTGATGGGCAAGTGAATACACAAAGGCGAATCTTTGCTCCAATGAACTTTGTCAGATTGCCTTTCCAGAGGAAGGACACTGTTTTTCCAGTTGAGGGAGTAAACTCTCTGTGTCATCTTATCCATAGAGTGCTTCGGAGCCATGAGGAAGCCTCTTTAGAGGTAAAATACCAAAAGATCATTCTCTCTTCATATTTTGAATTGTGTGGTTTTCTGGGAGGAATAGTTGGAGAGTTTGCTGACCTGGTTTCCTCGTGTGATTAATCCAATTTTTTACAGTAAGCATAATTTGGAAATCATCATGTAAAATTCCGGAAATCTAATCATATTGATGACTAGATTCAACAAGGTCTGACATATAGGTTTTATATTGGTTTTGCTCGGTGCAGGTCTTACCCGTTCTTTCTTGCTTACTAATATGTAACCCGTCATGAGTAGTACTTGCAAAGGACCTGTTTCTCATATTACTTTGTCTATAAAGATTACTCTATCAGCTTATAAATGCAGTTTGTTTGTTTTCAGTTTAGTGATCGAGTGGGAAATATAAATGGAAATTACTCCAGGGTCAACCTTCCGGTTTGTGCATGGACATCTGATCATTTCAGAAGTTCAATTAATATCGCGTTTATGGATCTATTCTGGTTTTACTGTCGCGAATAATACTTTCAAATCCGAAGTTCAATTAATGTCGTGTTTATGAACCTATTCTGGTAGTACCTGCAAATTTTCAATTTGTACTCTTTAGATTTATTAGTAGTATAGTGATCAAGTGCGAAGTAAAGATGGAGATGGTGTACACAGGTCATGCTTCCAAGAATTCTGTGGACTTTTGATCATTTCGGCAGTTCAATGAATATCACTTTTATGGATTGCTGTGCTCGTTTTAATCTCTTTCCAGTAATTGGTTCTGCATCTGGGTCATGTCCCATGGTACCACTTGTATGAAGAGAATATGGTTTTGCAAAAAAAAATGGCTTCTATCATGCCATATTCTCTTTTCTTCTGTATGACTGTTGAATCCTGCAGCTTCTTCTCACGACACTGTTTCATTTGAATTAAATCGCAGGAGCTTGCAAAAGAAAGACTTGCCGTAGAATTGGCTCGAGAGGGCGCCATGTCGATTGATATAGGCCGAGATTCTCAAGGTAAGTCCTCTTTGTCAGCTGCTACCGTTGGTGCTTCTCTTGGAGCTGGTCTCGGTCTTGCCCTGGCCGTGGTCATGGGTGCGACGTCTGCCTTGAGGAAGCCATAGGATTGATACGTCCCCGGCATATTCTCATGGTTGGCTGTTTATCTAGATGTGTAAAGTATAAATTATGTTACGAAATGAGGTAGGCTCGAGGTACTCTCTGCAATTGGCCGGCTATTTTATTCATTCTATCAATGTAAATTATTCATTGCCAAGAAATGTATTTCCTCTTGGTAGGTCTGCCCAAATTTTCTAACTTAACATGTGAAGCTCTCAACCTGGATCGCTCCTTTTCTCTTATTTTCACGGCAGCAGCATTTCCTAAAGATTTCTGCAGCCCACACAAACAACACCACCACCCACCCCACCCGCCCGGGTCTGAATTGACTCTTATATTTTTCTTTTGCTTAGTTAAAGTCTTACTCGCACAAAATGCAACGATTGCCACGTATTCTCATACATAATTTTTTTTGTAATTTTAAGTAAAATTTAAGTTTAGGATTTATAAAGCAAAAATTATTGTAGATTTGTTGAAAGCTAAAGGCACCAGAATTTGAAAATGAAACTGGTCGCACGGGTAGATATAACGAGCCGATAGAAAATGCCAACAGAGAGGGTTATCCCACGCAACAATACATGCCTGTTATCAATGACTGGGAAAATTCTCTCCACAGTAAAATTAAGTTTCAAATTTTCAGATAAAAAGGAAGAAAAACCGTAAAGTTCATTGGCCGCCTATGAGGGTACAAATCGATGAAATGAAACGGCACAAGAGACCCCAAAAAATTGATGGACCGGACGTGATTGATCGGACATCATCTAGCGCAGCACGAGTAGAAACTCCGAGTGGACGAGTCCGTGCTGTTTTTGGCTAGGGTCACGCGATTTACAGACAATTCTGCCTTGTATGAATCGGAGTTGAGGACTTTCCTGCTGATATTCTTGTATATCTCGCGGATAACAATCTCGAATGATATCTGAACATTAGTGGAATCGAGGGCGGAGGTCTCCATGAAGAATAAACCTTCTGTTTCTGCAAGGGCTTTGCCCTCCTCGGTGCTCACCTCTCTGATATTGTCCAGATCGCACTTGTTCCCAACAAGCATTCTTGCAACGGCGGTATCACAGTGAGCTGCATCATTAGTAAACTAGAGTCAGACTTTCCGACTAGAAAACAGGCACGAGAACATCCAGAAGGCGATCGCTTTTTTCCAATGCATTATGTTTTGGGGCCATAAGCAGAGGAAAGTAGAACAGCCTAAGAGCAGTAGCCCTCTAGAATTTAGGGTCAGAAGGGCAGTGTAATGAGGAGAGGCAATAAAATGCTCAGAGAAACTGGCTCCTTGGTTGCCGCTAAGAGTTTACGTGATCAGAGAACAGCTTATCAGAGTTCATATTAGGTAAGTAACTTGATCGAAGGCAGTCACAGCACTAAGGGTAGTAGATTGGAACACTTCTCCAAATCACATGCAGCAATCAAATTTCATCTTAGTTAGCCTGTCTATATCCTTCTCTTAAAGTCATAATTTTTGAAGAATGCTGGGGTACCATAGGCATGGTTGATAGTTAGTCTAACACTAACCGATAACAATATGCGAGATTCCTTTTTTCAAGTGTAAGTCAAAGACCAACAACTCTACTTAAGGTACCCTTTCATGGACAACGTTATTAATAAGAGGAGGTTTTAAAAAGTCAGGTTCTGGAAGACTTTAACTGTTTCGAAACTTGGAATTAGAGACAAGACACGAACAGACAAGTTCTTCATATTCCTAAGACGAGAAAACTTAAAACAAAACGAATTAGGGCATTTTCATGGAGACAACGATTATGAAACACTAGAGTTCCGAATCTCATGGGCAATTAGTGAAACATCATTCAATATCTGCAGATAGCTTTCTACTATCAGGAGGGAACTTTAGATCCAGAGTACATTAAGATGAGCAACATATTAATAGCAAAGCAGTTAACAATCCTTGAAGGTAAATAGTCAAATCAACCATAGCTGTGTTGCTTCCAATTAGATGTGAATCGATATGCATAATGCGATTCCAAGCAACAACTCCAATTGGATGCGAATAGATTGTTGGTCAGATCCATCTTACTGCCCAATGAAACTACTAAATACCATAAAATATAGTGTTATAAATTCTTCATAGGAAACTTTTTTGGTGCTTCAGTGAAGTACACAGGACAAAATTACTCCCAACAACAAATCTAACAAGTGAACATCTTATTCCTTCGACCTACGATGCATTCCATTCGGCGCTCAACTTGGTGGCAAAAGAAATGAGCGACTATAAGACTCATATCTCTAGCAGTAGCACTAATTAGTTCTTCCAAGAATGCCCATCTGTATCCTTACCCATCTTTTCAGGGAAACATATAGGTTTCAAGTTAAATTTTCTGCACTCTAAATGGAAGTAGATGACCAGACTGAAAATAGCATCGCGCACGTGGAGCAAAGAAAGAGCAGCGATCCCTGCATTTGCTTTGGCTCAGTCACCTCTCATTTCGACCGAAGAGGGAAAAGACATCGACACGGCTAGCGAACCAGACCAAAGCTCAGAGTCTCGCGCGAGCAGCTTAAACTCGCCAAGCAATCAAGCACCTAAGTCGGATGCATGTGATAGGAGGGAGTTTCGCTTACTATCGAGCTCGTCCAGCCACCGCTTGACACTCTCGAAGGTGGTCCTCCGGGTGATGTCGTACACGATGAGCGCGCCGACGGCGCCCCGGTAGTAAGCGGAGGTGACGGCCCTGAACCGCTCCTGGCCGGCGGTGTCCCAGATCTGGGCCTTCACCTCCTTGCCGTCGATCTCCACGACCTGCGTCTGGAACTCGACCCCAATCGTGGCCTTGGTGTTGATGTCGAACTCGTCGAGCGCGAACCGCGAGAGGAGGTTGGACTTCCCGACGGCGGAGTCGCCGATCAGCACGATTTTGAAGAGGTACTCCTCCCCCCGCTCGTCGTCGTCCTCCATCCGGTCGGGGAACGCCGGAGCTGTGCGGTGGAGATTAGAGCTGGTTCGATTAGGGTTTTCGCGGTGGAGGGAGGAGGCGAAGGATTAGGAGGAGGAGATTGGTTTTATACGGAGGGAGACTCCGGAGAGTAGAGAGCGAGTGTGAAAATGCGAGACACAGAGATTTCAACTGACGTTAAATGAGAAGGGAAAAGGGTGGTGCGGACAGGAGGCGTAATTGGCGGGGTTTTGATTGAGGTGGGAAAAATATTTAAAAAAGATTTTAGTGAGGGTTAATTAATTAATTGATTAATTATTTATTTTTTTTCTTCCTAATGATTTAGAAGGATTTCAAATATTTGACTTTTATTTTTTCAGCGGTGCTATTTTCAAGCACATTTAATTGAAAAAATATATTTTTAGAGTACTTAATTAATAATAGAATAACATCGAGTCCGATCAAATCAATAAATCTTCTCTCTTTCGTTATTAATTTATGAAGAACCGTCTTTCTATTTGACTAATAACCGATACAACATTGGTTCGATCAAATAAATGATTTTTCCCCCTTTCGTTGCTAATTTATGGAACAACCATTTTTCTATTTTAGATTTATGTCATAATGTTTTGTCCGCCTTCCCAACCAGTGAGTTACTAAAAAAGAGCATTGTCTAATGCATCGAAAGTAATGCAAAAGTAGTTTTGTACCGATTCGAAAACAGATTTTTCCTTCTCCTTGTTGTAATTTTCTAAGTCCTTTTTGGATCGGGTTAAATGTGGTCTCGCTTTTGGTCTCGGTCCCGGTCCACATGATGGTCTAAAGCGTTTTCCTTATTCTATCATTCCCATTCACATATCAGCCAGCAGATTTTGGTCAGCGGAATTCTCCGGCACGACAAGAAGCAGCGGAACCGATCTAGTTCATTGGCGGGTTGTTCAGTTTATGATCGTGGATATGGCACTGTACGATTCGAATAAGGCCAACCAACGCGAAAAACCTGAAGCCGAAGGGCAGAAAACCAAATCATCAAAAGATAAGACTACCTGAGCGCATAATTTTCCAATGCATATCAATCTTTGACTTGGACCCAAGAACGGCAGACAATGGTATTAATATATGCAAGAAGTATGCAGACGTCAAGAAACGAATGCATACATCTCCTGTTATCTCCCTTTAAATAGTGTACATCTGTAATATCTCCCGAGTCTCCCTTACCTCGGGTTATTTGTTACAAATAATAAAGAACAAATTGTTACAGTGAAATACGAGTGTCTTGCAACCTCCAAAGGGCGGTTTCCGGCACAACTATCCCTTTTCTTCTTTCTTTTCCCTTTTTTTTTTCCGGGTATACCTGTACAATGATCCATCCAAATCATGCGTCTTTCAACAATCGGCTTTGCCAAAACTTCTGGGGAAGGGGATAACCTCCCTGACATCGTTGAGACCGGTGGCAAACAGGACCATTAGGTCGAAACCAAAACTGAACCCCGAATGTTTGACGGTTCCATGCCTCCGAAGATCCAAGTACCACCCGTGCTGCTCCTGAGGCACTCCCCTTTCTTTCATCCTGCAATTTATGATAACGCCAGCAGTATCTCATGTTTCTTATATGGGTAAAGTAACACAATTTTGCGGAGTTAGTAAACCACTAAGCTATGATAATCTCATGCACTAGCCAGCCAAATCTTTTCCCAGAACTATCCATCTAATTTGATATTTGACATACTGGATTCAAAGAGCTTTGGATAAATTGCCCTAATCTATTGGCAAAAAAAGACAGCAGATCGGGTAACTCGCCTTTTGCTCAGTAAATCAATTCGCTCCTCACTTTGGCTACCTGTCAGAAGTTTTCCGACCTACAAACAAGATGCACAAAACAGATTTAGGACCAGGGGTATTAATTCTTGAACCAGAGCACTGCAATCTCTTTTCTTACATGAACTTGTGTTAACAAAATTAAACATGAAAGGAAAAGAAACACCTTACCTTTGGAAGAACCATATCAAAAGCGGCCACTGTCGCTCCATCATCATTTAGGCGTACATAAAATGGCTTCGCTTCTTTTGGATAATTGTAGATGATCACAGGGCTCTTATAAATCTCATCCGCCAAATAGCTGTTAGAAGATAAACAGGAGCTACATTTCACGGGAAAAGAAAGATCCTTCCCAAGGTAATTGACAGGTCTATATTATTGCCACTATCTACAGTACCTGAGATGTTCTGCCGTTAGAGCAACACCACCTTCAATTTTCATTTCCTTATTATCCATGGCCTGGAAACAAAATCAGAACATTCTCGACATGTGATGGCAATCTGACAAATAAAATGACGAGGCGTAGACTAACCTTTGTCAAAGCCTCCACTGCTTCTCTGTAGGTGATCTTCACAGATGGTTTTGACAGTACTGATTGAAGGCGATCTATGCTTGCTTTGTCAATTCGTTTAGCAACAAATTTCATGTCTTCAGCACAATTATCCAGGATCCACTTGCAGGAGAATTTGAAAAAATCATCGGCGCACTTCATGACATCCTAAATAATCACAAGGCAGAATGAGATCAAATGGAGAATGAAGAATGGAGGCAGCCCTCTCACTTACCTTCACCTAATTATCCTCGGACATAGATTAAAGATCCTCAGAGGAGATTACAGAAAACACAGTTAACTTAGCCAATAGGCGATCCCAGATCTAATTGTCTGAGCCAATAAACACAGATGTACATACTGCAATATACTAATGAGAACTTCCAAGAAAGACAGCAACTGTGAATATATTTAGAAATCAAGATGTTGGAAAAAGCTGGCTGCAGCCTTAGTTTATTTATGCATCAAATTTTCCATCGAGAACAAATACAATGAGTTGCCCTTACAGTGAATCATTCAATACGGTCATGCATGTATGAAACAGCTGTGGTTTAATGTGAAGTGACAAGAGGGAATATATTGATAACAGGAAATTAGAAGTTATTACCTCTAACTCAGAGAATGCAATTTCAACCTCAACCATCCACATCTCTGCAACTAGTTTAGGTGATTCTGTCGTATCTGCTCGAAATCTGGGTCCAAAAGAGTAAACCTGTCCCAAGGCACAGGCATAACTTTCCAGATGTAACCGACCAGAAACCGTTAGGTAGGTCTCATTTGGAAAGAAATCTTCAAAGAATTTCCTTTCTTCGGCCTTCATAGGAGCTCCTGACTTTAATTTTTCTGAGGCTTCTAGTTGTGATGCCAGCTCATCTGTTTTCTTTAAATCCTGAAGGGCAGCAACAAGTGCTTCCTTATTGCTTTCAGTTCTCTTGAGTTCATCAACTAGCTTACTTTTCTCCCTTGCAGCAGCCTTTATGGCTTCAAGATTCACATCAGCACTCTCCTTCTTGACAGTTTGATCCCTCTTCGGTACTGTTTTCCTGGGAAGGACATTTACATGGAACTTTTGGCTAGATCCTTCACTATCTGTACTTGTGATGATTGGTACTTGCACATCGAGGAAACCATTATCGTGAAAGAATGTGTGAGTAGCAAAAGTGAGGGCATTTCTTATCCGCATAACAGATGCCACCTGCATGAGCGAGAAACATTTCCATAAAGTTGTTAGCAAAGTTTGGTCGAATAATCTTTTTCTGTTCGCAAAATACCCTGAAAGTTTGGTAAGTATCTGAAATTAAACATGAGGATCCTCTTATTTCCCCTACGGAATAGGTAAAATCTCCTCAAAAGAAGCACCAGATTCTTCAACTGCTGCTTTAAACTACTAATATCGAATCAACAAAGGAAATTTACCGTAGTTGTACGAGGTCGAAACTGCAAGCTGTTTCTCAAAACTTCCAAAGGCAGTCGCTTCTTTGATAATATGTAACTGTCATGATCTACAGTCCCAATGTGAAGAATTTTTTCTGCTTTAAGCCCTATGGTGTGCTTGCCTTGTGTTTCAGGCCGCTTCAATGTGCCTTCGACCAACACACATGTCCCAGTAGGGAGGAGCCGACTGGGTAGAGCTATTGAGGAGTCTACCTCTACCTGAAACATCGTATATAAGGCATATATAATTAGGATACAGTAATTGACTTGTATCTTATATAGCCAAAAGAGTAGGAGTTTTAGCCAAAAGCTTCCATTTCTACCATTGATCCAATAACCACTACGAACATGACAAATCAACAAGAAACCATTTCAACACTATTAACCAGTACAACCTTATTGAATAGTCACGACTCACTCACAAGGTCTTACACATTCACGCCTATCCTATCATGTCAAATCAATCTTCCTCTTTCAATGTCAAAGGAGGAGGACACCTCAATAAGAATACCTCCTAATTCCTAGTCATCCAGCCCAGAGGCCTCCTGCTGCCTAAACAAGTATGTCTCTGAACCCAAGTATTATAAGAATTCACTCAGTCATTCATAGCATGGCATCAAGAGTTGGACAATTTAAACCTTCATTTACTTTCTCATTAAACCTGTAATGAATTGATAGCAATCTCGCATAAAATGAACTTAAAATATTACAAAAACACTCGCATACCAGCAAGGTCGCGACGCAAGAGCCATCGCTAATTAGCAGAAAGGAAATGGGTGGCGGTGGCGGTGGCGGTGGCGGTGGCATGGCTGTGGCGACGGCTGTTGCTTAGCGACGCCATCTTCGATCCTGTGTCGAGTAGGACGGCTGCTTCCACTGAACACCTTCATGATCGACCTAAAGAGCGGTATCCGAGTCTGAAACAACTCCACGCAGCTGACGTCCTTATGCTCTGCCACGCCGGCCTTATTCTCGGCCGGGGCCGGAGCGGGCGCCGGCGCCGGCGCTTCCTTCTTCTCCTCCTTGGAGGACTTCACCCAGCCTCCGACCACTAGCCTCTCCCCAGCCAGCCCCAATCCACCATCGCTTCTCTCCAACACAGTCCGCAACACCACTCGGTTCGAGTACTTCCACGGAGCCACCGAATCGACGGCTGCTGGAGCTGGAACCGGAGTGGGAACCGGAACCGGAGCCGTAGCTGCTTCGTCGGAGGCCATATTGTAGCGTCAAACGAGGAAAGCAAAGAATCAAGTCGAGACGAGAATACCGAGATCGCAAAGCCTATTGAGCGAGGATGGTCGGAGGAGGTATTGGGGTGATATAGAAGCCGCGGGGGATGCTTTGCTTGGGGGAGCGAGGGAGACATGGGAGAGGTTGGAGGAGAAGGAAAGGGATTGTTTCCGAGCTTCGACATCAGATGACGGTGATCCGCAGAGAGACGAAAGATGGCGCGAGAGAGGAGAGGAAGGAGGAGGGAGGCGGTTAAGGTATTTATTCGTGTTCCTCAAGGTTGGGGATTCGCTGCGTTTTCGAGCGGGACTTGCTGAGGAGGAAAGTCCAAACGGAACGGGGAAGCGTAAGGGGAGGGAGAGACAAGTCGCCCGTTTTGGGGCTAAACGTGGGCCCAATTTATTGGGCTGAAGCGACATTGGAGTCTTAACGTAGGCCCATTCTGTTAGGAACGACGTTTTTTTTTGCCTTTTTTACCAAAACTTTAGATTAATATACAACGCGATCCTTAAACTTTCAATTTTTATAATGAGATCATTTAATTTTAACCTATTATTCATTGTGATCCCTAAAATTTTAATTTATTTGATGCTTGGTATATGTTCAATAGAGTTTATGAACTATATGAAAATATTCAATATAGTCCATTAATTTAAGAATAAGAGATAATATGTTACTTCACACGGTTCAATGATTACATCGAACATGCATTAAAAGTTCATAGATTATATTGGATAAATTAAAATTTCCGAGATCATGTTACGTATTGGAATAAAATTTATGGATCATATTGAATAAATTTAAATATTTAAAGAATATATTGTATATTAGGCCAAAATTTAAAGATTATTTGTGTAATATCATGTGATGGATGTTCTATGGGCTAGGGGCGAGCATGGTTTCAGGGTAGAACCGGGAACCGGAGAACCGAACCGGCGGTTCCGGTTTGGTTCTAGGTTCCGATAAACTAGGTTTTGATTCCCGGTTCCACATTTTTAGGAACCGTAGGTTCCGGTTCTTGGTTCTCGATGGAACCGAACCGGAACCGGAATCGGAACCCGAGTGTCTAAAGTTCTAAATCCTAATTTTAGCTTTTTAGTTTTTATTTTCATCAGTAACGTCTCTTAGTTCACTTTTTCCTCTCAACTCAAAGACGCTTGGTTTTTAGATCCGAAACTCTTGCTTCATTGGCTATTATCGTCTTCTAAGTCCCCTCTATTTTTTAATTCCTTGCCGACTATCACTACGGCCGATCGTGTGAAGGCATAAATGACTAGCTCCTTTGCAACGATTTTACTAAAGGACGGTTCATTAAAAAAATAATAATAAATCATCTCGATTTACTTCGGAAATCGAAACGCGAGCTCAAGGAATCGGCATAAATCTGCGACCACGACCAATTTCAAGCCCTTGGGGAAGGAGAAAACTTGTTATCCATCTCCCTTTTTTGAGCCATCGAAGATTTGAACTTGAACGTACTCTAGAGAGTAACAAAAATGATATTTACATAATATTAATTTGTTGTTTCGTTTAATTTTAGGTCGTTAAATTTCGAGTCTCGTGTGATCATAAAGGAAACTCGGGATAAGTTGTATGTATGTAATTTTTCAATTGGCAATTTACGTTTATTTCATCACATCATGATTTGTGATTAGGATAATTGACTTACTTGTGAGAATGATGAAATTCGTGTTTATGGATTAGAAAGATGTCAAAGTTGAGTTTGTCTCGAAAGAAATTGGCAAGTTTGCGGGTACTGGAATCGGACCCAGAATCTATGACGGGGTAGATTCTAGGTTTCATGATATGCGGGGTAGGTTCCAGGTTCCGAAATTAAGGAACCCGTACTAACAGGTAGATTCCAAGTTCCAAGTGAAACCTATTCAAAACTCGGAATTGCTCACCCCTAATATGGGCGGGGTTTAACCAGACCCGCATGAATTAGTCCACGGCGGACCTTAGCTAATTATTATTTTCAATCCAAACGCATGCCCTTCTCGTGAATGAGACACGTGACACGTGATACTCGAGTTCAAGGGAGATATGGTACAATCAATCGTGAATGAAGCATCCCACGATACGGATAATAGGGTAGAGCAGAAAGTTGGCGCAATGAAATTGACTCGCCAAATGTCGCGAGGTCCTATGACCAAGGCTAATCGGCCCAGGACCGTGATAGCCATTGTCTCCGGTCGAGAGAACAATTGGATTTGTGCCGAGTGCCCAACAAACATTTCGATTAAAAAAAAAAATTGTCGTTCATCTTTCTCTCACCTAATCAAACCGGCCACCAACCAACCACCGTTGTCGCACATTATCCACACGTCGTCTTCTTGAGCTAGCCATTGCCGTTGCCCATTGAGTGCGGCCGTCACCCCTCTCCATCCCCCTTGCTCGTCGTCCCAGGCAACATTCCTTCTCTCTCTCCAAGCCAATGAGGACACGAGGCGATGCCCGAGGCCCGGCTTAAGCTTGAGCCTCGCATTAGATTCAATTGAAGAGCGATGGCTTGAATCAACCCCAACTCCGAGATCGAGCAAGGTCGGCGGCAACCACAGCTAGGAGAGCGATGTTGAAGGTTGCCATTAGCCCCGTGCTTGGTTGTTGCAGCAATGGGCTCTATAGCCCCTTGGTCAAATATAAATGATCTTTGATTTTTTTTTTTTTTTGGGAAAATTTTGGGAAAATGCATTTGCATTTCTAAAGGCGTATAGCCTAAAGCAGGTCTGGAGGAACTTTGAAAAGTTGCATTATTAGAATGCAGATGTAATTTTTTTCCCTTCCAGTTTTACCCCCGCTCAACTGCACTTTTAGATTACGAATTTTATAGTCGAATAACATATATTACTAATAAAATGTTAGAAACGAGTTTCGATACAATTATGGATGAATTATGACTCATTATGTTAAATAGCTACATATAAGGTATGAGCATCCTTGGGATGGTTTGAAAGTAAATTACAATAAATGCAAGGGACCTACCCACACTTTACATAGAATGATATGAAGGGATTCGTGGGTTTTTTCGTTCTGTCTTTTTCAGTCATTATACAATATGAAATCTTGTCTCTACCTTGTACTTGTGGTGTATATAAACTTTGTTAGGTTACTGTTGAAGTTTAAACTAAAAACATATACATGAAAATACGTCGACGAATATGATTTTCCCCGAAATAGGGAAGAAAAATTAGAGCAAACTGCTTGTGCCTGTTTTGGTATAAAAATGGATTGTTCTTTTCCCTCTTTTTTTTGTTGTTGTAATAAGTAATTTGCTTTTCATTACAAAACAATTAGAACAACTGGAGGTCCAATTATCACTAAAAGCTCGGGTTACATTTATAAATGAGCTACCTTTAAGGGTGAATTGATCTATGATCATGCTTTTCTAGCTAACTCAACATGTATGAAGTGGCGGAGTTCAGTGAGTAGCAAAAGTTACCCTAGAATATTAGAAAAGTGACACAATCTGCTTTTGGCCTTAATTTCGGCCGTGCTTAAATGCTTATGGTCTTTTTTGAAAATGTTCTAAAAAATCTTAAGTTTTTTGCCGGCGAAGGCCTCTGTGAGTAGCCGCCAGCCTCGATTAAGCTCACTCGGGTCGTGACCCCGTTGGTGTCGTTTGGGGTTTGGCAACTCGCGAGGCAGCTTAATTTCGCTCATAAATAGTTTATTTTTAAATAGCAAAAATCATTTATAAAATTATAAACGGCATTCAAGTCAACATTACTTTGCAATGCATTTTTAATTTCGAAAAAAATTCATTTAGCCCAAAAGACTTTGCATTTTCCCAAAGACATTTTTCAAAGGTGAACCAAACTCATCGGATGAGTATGATTTAGCTTTGCGAAGGGCTTTAGGTCTCCAAAGCTCATTGGAGAAAATTTTGAATGTTTGGTCCGGTTGCCCTTTTTTTACCTCAAATAATCATTGAAAGACTAATTTTTTTCCCTTTTTAGAAAAACAAAAGCCATTTGACCTATTAAAAAAAAAAAACAAAACAAAACCCTATTGCTAAAACCGATCAATACTAATTGTCGTTCGATTCATAGGTTCCATCACTCGACTGCCGGACCCTCCCTCCCTCTCTCTAGTGGATCTGCCTTCGATTGCTTATATCTGTGCATTTCGTTGGCTGTAGTATGCGACGTGTGCGGCTATCTAGATATTATGGTCTTCGATTTTGGATTGTTTGAACATTATGATGCTTACCCTTTGGTTTGTGAGTGAATCAGAAACTTGTTCGGGTTTGGCATTCGCATAAATTTTTGATCGTAATGTTCCCAAATTAGAATGACGTGTGCTTCGTTTAATATTTACTCATCTTTCATGGTGCTTGTATTTGCATTGCCGTATCTCTGGATTCACTTATTGCAATTTATGCTTAGTGAGCTAATATGACTTTAGTCTGTTCGTAAAGCCCTGTCCTTCTGCTACGTAATGAACGGTTGGAGTAATATGTCTTTACAATAATCTCAATTGGTTGTGTTCATTGGAGTTGATGTTGAATTGGGTTGGTAAACTTTTTCTTGAGAAGCCAAAATCAAAGATGTGTGATCTTTTGACCTGCTGGATGTCCTTTAATGTTAATTTCTAATATGACTACGAGGAGTAATACGGATAACTATACCCACCACATGTTATTTGGTCTGCAAGAGAATATGAAAATCAGGGCAACAATTTTTTTTTGTTTGTCCAATCGATCTGTCTCAATTGAATGTGAGGAGCTGGAGTCAACCGAGTGGATTCTTTGTCAATGGTTTCAAATTGGTTTATGAAAGCAATTGCAAAAGCTTATACGTATTCATTTATGCACATGACGTATGTAATGTAATTGAATTTTCTTCTTTTTCTTTCGCATCAACCCTTGCGAATTCTCGTTGTCCTCGCAAAATGTCGATCTTTAAACGCTTGCTTCATCAAAGCGGAGAATTATCCGACGAGGTTTCGAATATTCTTATCATCCCCCAAAGAAGAGTGTTCTCAACTCGTGGAGTCATATGACGATGCGCATCAACTGAACATGCACTTGCTGATATTTTATGCTTCACCCTTAATTTTCTCCTTGTTATAACCGAGAAGATAACGTGCTAGCTTATGTGTATTTTTTGACACGATTTTGTTATTCCCTTTCATGATACTAGAAAGAAGGTTCGAAGCCCATTGCTTCACTGCAACTCAATCAAAAGCAATTGCTTCTGTTCTCTTTAAAATTTGAAGCGATACTACAGACATTGCGAATCACAATTTTGCAAAAAAAAAAGAAGAAATTTAGAAGGTAAAAGTAGAACATGACAGCTTTGGACAGTAGTGAAAATAAATCACATAAGGTGCTGAATTTGATGGTTCAAAGTCTTAATCTTTTGCTCTTCATCTATAGTTTGTAGATTAACAAAGTTTATGGATAAAGGCTTACAAATACTAAGCATGAATCCAAAACAAAGCATAAATGCATTATGTATACGTTTCAACCTTCATTTTGATGCTATGTCTATTAAATAATTAGTAATGTCATTTCTTTTGTCATACAAATTGAAAACTCAACAAAGCAGCAATTTTTTTTTTTCAATTTTCCATTTGAGCTTAATTTAGTGAAATGATATCGTATCTATTTTCAAATTTTAATTGTTTCGCGTTTAAACAACTTGTGGGAAAATGAAATCTCGATGTCCTGCTACTACTGAATTTTTTAACATTCATTAAAGGAACTTCATTCTTCGAGTGCGTCATTTGAAATTGAAAAATTGAATCATAATGGAGACTTAAGGATTGTTAAAAACCTTAACAAATGATGAGGAGCTTTTCAAAAGTCATCCTGGTTATTTGAGGTCATCATCGGACTTAATGTTCACTTCTGCTGCTAAGATTTTCCACAAGACTTCACTTTCATAGATATCTTTACTTTTCTTTTTGGTGAGAAAGACAATAAATCCTCATAAAGAGAACTGCATAAGTTTTCTTAAAACTTTTACACGTTGATCTTGACTTGGGAGCTAAAGTCAAATCCAGATCTAGAACTGGAAAACAGAGGGGGAAAAAATGAAGAGTAATACTCATCTGTAGTTGTACATGCAAAAAGCAAGATATATTCTTCTCTTCCATGCTCTTTAAATGGTTTTTAGTACAGTACAACAGTAGTAAAAATTTCAGGCCAAGTTGAAAAGACATGTCTAAAAGATTCAAAATTCATCAGCAATGTCATTTAAGGTATGGCAAACAATAAGCTCAAGAAAAACAAGTACTTCTAGATGATCTCAACAGCTAGAAGGATCATTTGGCCGGGAATTTCAAACATAGGTGCAGTCTCAACCAACCTAAAAGAACACAGTAACTCGAAGACAGGACGCTCAATACCTCCAAGTGAAAGTAACAGTAGCAATGCTTCTGCTGAAGACAGTATAAAATGATGTAAAGTCAGGTGACCTTACCACGTGTGACCTTCAAATCGTAATCACCTAAGTAAATAGGTTAATTGTATGAAAGAACATAAGTCATACTTTTTATAATTAAAAACAGGATTCATCTTTCTCAAGAGGGAAACATGAATGAAGTACCTTGCAAAATATATGTATCTTGGGGTTGAGCGAACTCCCAGCAGAGACTTGGAATTGTCCAGGAAAGAGGAAAGAATAAGGGGTTGATAGGTAAGCACAACACAGCAACGCAAGAATAAAAAACAGCCCTGTTGAGCAACTAAATCTGGACTTGTAAGTTCGTTCATAACATCGGTACGATTATTGTGCTCCTTTTACAGCATTTCATACCTAAAATACCATTGCTTGATACGAATGGCTTGCATACGTTCTTTCTCAGACATAACACACTGTGTGTAATTCCAGCCAGTTCAACCCAATCAATCGATGTAAAGTGAGATCACTAGATATTCTTGAGCCTTTAAAGGGGTTCATCTTCTCATGAAGATATCAGCAATCAAAATTTTCACAGTCAGAAACAAAGCAATGGACACAGAAGAAGCGATCAAACTCAGATAACCAAACAAGACATTATAAGGTGCCATTAAGCCTATGTTTTACATATCATCATAAAGTTGCTATGTCCTTTTACATAAAGTTTGTCCAAAGTTCATCTGCCAAACTGTGTTGTGACTCTTAAACCGCCAACAGTTCTTTTCAAATGCCTTTAAAAATTCATGGAATTGATGCCTTTTAAATTCTTCCTGTCATCTTTTGAACTTTCAAAGAATATTGTGACTTGCCATCTGTATTAAAAGCAAACTAAAGGTTAAAGTTCTACAAGATACAGTTGAAGACACAGTTGAGCTTAAACTTTTGTAGCAACGGAAATGATCGAGATCAACAACAAAGTAAAATGATATGATCATGCTTTCGATATGGCCAATGAGCAATCCACAGGTTCATATAAGAATACTAGATTTTGCACATTTGTTGAAGAAATTAGGATATCACACGGCACAGAAAAGTGCATACCTCAGAGAGCATCTTTTCTTCTTTGTGGCCAGGATTTGAAATTTCTCCCACCAACTCAGAATGCTTCCTCCTGCTCAATATGCCAGTTATTAGCACCAAACATAGAAATAAAAAACTTGCAAAATAAAGTAAAATAACCAGATTCAATTCTGAACTTATGGTGCTAGCCTCAAGTATGAGACAGGATATATGTTATAATCTGTTTCTTCTTAGTGCGGTTTAAAAGAAAAATGGCTTCCTTCAGGAAAATTTAGAAGAAGCAAAGGACTCTCTGCAGATGACACTATGACAAAGACGTTAGTGTTGGAACTGTAAGACTTACAATTATTGGCTGAGACATCCTTCACCTAGGGCTTGGTTGATAAAACTGAAAACAGAAAGTTGTTCAAAATTTTATTAAGTTCTTTCCAAAGACAGAACAATGACCCTTGTTGATAGGTTTTAGCAATATATTTGGCAAGAATTTAGTTGCCATCAACAGTTCTGCAACACCCCCCCCTTCCCCCTCTTTTACTTACCACATTAAGTGGATTTCTGACTTAATGTCTATTAAGTCATGCTGATTGACTTTAGCAAAAAAAAATGTCAAAGCTGATTAAGTTTACCAAATAAGCTTAATCTCCAAGAGCTGTGAGATTCCCAAAACTATGGTTTGAACAATCTCTATGCAGAGAAAAGTACCTTTTCTGCATGCAACCTGCTTCAAGAGAGAAATTCGACAAATTAAATAATGTCATCGTCAACCAAAAATAAAAAAGAAAATAATAATGTCATCAAACAGTGAAAGTCAAGATCCAGACACCACATCAGACATTTTGGCAACAAAATCTGGTTACAGCACGTTTAACTAAGTAATGAGTAGGTAACCACCAAGTACGTAGACAACAAAAGGCCATCCTCTGCAAATTCATGTTGTCTCCTTTAAGTGCCAAATCGACGAAGTCATGTCAATGAATTCCAAACACAAATCAAAGAGAGCGGATGAACTTGTATTAAGCTTATATTTTCATCCTCTCCCGGGATACTACATATTAATTATTCCTTACAAGCCACAGTTAACCTTATTATTTAACCGAGCAATTTACATGCCACTTCATTGGTTTCAAGTTCTTAAGGACAAGTAAAAGGAACTTCTCCGTTATTGCCAGTTTCCTTTTGGCACATTCAATGCAAGCCACAAAACTATGTAATTCTTTATCTGCAGGACACAACATGAACGATCCAAGACTAAACCATGCCATAGACAAACTGATGACAAGAACTGATGCTACTTTCAGGTGCTTAGACAAGTAAAGTTACAAACGTCAGAAACTACTTCTATTTCTCCCTCTCACGCCCATCCAAGCTTGCGTACAAAAAGTAGCAATGATATGTGAGAGGCAAGCCAAAAAGTTCATCAAGCACTTGAATATATGTAAATCAGAAGAGAGTGTGACTATTTAATGTTTGAAAGTTGTCACCAGCACCGCTTACATAAAGCATTCAAGACTTATTTAAGCTTATTCTTACAGTCACTGTCTTCTTTTTGAAGTGGTTAATTTGAACACTAATGATTTCTTTACCAATTGGAAAGCCAGCCTCATACTGAGAAGGTGAAAACCAGCTAGAAATATCCTCTATTTATTTCATCTACTGTCTCGGATGAAACCCTTGCAATCTAAGTATGCATCACTTTATGTACCTCCAGGCATAATAAATACCAGTGGAAGGAGTTTCTAATATTTTCACTTTCAACTCCACAATAAACTGTTGTATTTATGCAATTGTAGCTTTCCTTTATTTGCGTTGATTTTTCTCCCTACTTAGTAAGGAAAGGGCCACTGTAGTTGTTTATTCATGAAATTTTTAATCACTGTTGTATAATTTGTCCTTACATATTCACAAGCTTAGACTCAAAATTTCATTTACAACCACAAACTCATCTTCATTCCATGCATTCTTAGGAATCTACACTACGAAGAGAAACAAAGAAAAATCTCATTCACAGGCTTTACTAGCAAATAGAAGCACATAAAAAAAATCTATTTATTGTACTAGCTTCAGGGTTCAACATCCAACTGATAGTCCCTCACCAACGAGGGCTTTACAGATTTCTTATGAAGAATGTAAAGGAGTGCTTAGAGATTGTTCAGATGGAATGTATGCATGACATTCTATCGACATCCTCACCTAATGTCTGGATCACCTTGCATAATTTGCTATTTGGTGGTGACAGCCTGCAACAAATTATTCTGACTGTTGGAAGTAATGCAATCTGTGACAAATTATGCTTGAGGAGGTTTGATGCTTGGTTCATTTGACACTTCAATTTATCCCTATTACAGTGCTCTTCATAGCTGCAATATATGGCATCGTTCGGTGTAAAATTTGTGACATTCTTCCATGAGTATGACAACCAAGCTCTGTATGATCATGACAATTATGGAATGTTAGATATCATTGTGCATCAGCGAGGCTCAAGGCCAAACATGTGGGTGCCGTTCTCTACTCAGAGTCCTTGACATGCATAGCCTGTTTCTTGTGCAGGTATCTTTGAAGTCTCTCTGTTCTTGAGAATTGCTTGTTCTGAAATTAAGATATTCAAGAATAAGAGTCCCCTTCTGTAACCTTCAAGGTAGCCAGAAAGGAAATTGTTGTGTAGTGTGATTAACAAGTCTTGTGTTCCTTATCTGGTTCTGTTTAGTTTTTTTACCCTGTACTCCTTAGACAAATATATAGAGTTTGCCAAGTATGTTGCCTAGGCATGAAAGATGTTGATATCGTCTTGCTTTACTGACTCTTTAGAGAATGTCTTTGCCTGTTCAGATGGAATGGATGTTAACAATAAAAGATATCAGCTCGAAAGGTATTTGCTCATGGTGGTCGATACAACATTGGTACCTGATGAAGATCGCCGTTTCATTTTTTTAGAACACTGATTAGATGATAATGAGACTTCTGCTCCTGATTTCCAGCCAGTGAAATTTCCCTATGTATTGCATCCGTAGCCAATCATAACTTATTGCGCTATTAAGTTTCCAGACATCTTCTCAACTCTTCATGGGGCTACTGATCTTTGTATTATCGTCAGGTTTTGGCAATAACTTTGGATCTACATGGTGTACACAATCTAGGAAAGGAAGGTGCTTCAATGTGCCATTCTCTCTTGGAAGGCCTTAAGAAGGTTCTTCTTGGCATCCTGTGCTTTAAATTTTCAATTTACTCTTTTTCTTTGAGACTGGGGAACTGTATATTTTTATGATGAATGGACTTGTCTTTTTGCATTCTTTTCGTTTTTCTGTGGGGGGAACAGGCAAATGTGACTCTGCCACTGGAATCAATTTTCTCCAAAGATGCGGCAGTTATGACGATGCTATAGCAATGGAAAGAGTGAGCAAAATTGAAACATGGACAAGCCATATATCAGTTCTATCGTACAAGAGTTGGAGAAGCTTGTCAAGCCTTGAAGCCATTGCTACCAGCACTTATATCATATGTGAAGGAACTTCTCTGTCTCTTGACCAAGCTTGTGCGGACTGCAAGTCTTCATGCGGGAAACATCCATAAGGTGAAGTTTATCTGACCAGGTAGGTCTGTGACCTTGGTAACTATTTCGCTGCCATTCATTGCAACTACCACTCAACCTAAGTAAACCTCAACTTGCATTCTCTGTAGGCTCCAAGGTGCAGGAGAAAGCGAGGAAGAAAAATTACCAGGAATTGATCTGTCAAGGCCAGATTTTTCACGTAAGGCCTCTTCCTTCAATGATAGAGGGGGGACATCCAGGGCCTAATGAGGAAATCGCTGAAGATTTTGTGAGCCTTGCTGAAGTTTCGTTGCGAGATGACGGATGGGTATCACCACCGGACAGCATTTGCGCTAGCAGTTTGGGATCCAGTGTTTCCTCACCTGAAGCAAGTATTGCAGATAGTTTAAGTGACCTAGCAGAAGAGATAACTCTGATTGCAGAGATGATGGGCTACATGTACAGATCTTTCATCCCAAAGTGATCCAAAACAGATCACTGAAACTACACATGAAGGGGCCAAAGATAGCCAGAGTATCGATTTAATGCCGGTTACAAGCGGGACAACGGAGCATCCAAATGAAGGGGCATCTACACGGGATCATGAAGACAACTTTCCGCGTTTACAGTTCAGTCACCATGAATAAGGAAGCAGAGTTGGAGTGTAGAGGTGAAAATAAGTTGCCCTCATCCAGAAATGTAACTGATGATGGATGTATGGAAGCTCCTAATCCAATGGCCATGCTGGTTGTCTAGTTGCCAGGGTTAGTATTGCGTCCTTGTACTTTAACTTTTTCTTTGATGTCTTCACAATTATTTTCAAGTTCTTTACCTCTTCCGAGTCTTATTCTCTGTTGATGTTTTTTGTGGTTCATAATTACCAAGAATGATGTATAATCTTTGGTTCAAAACCTTATATTACACATAGTCAGTGTTTGAGGTGCATGGAGATGAAGCTAGATGGCCGAGATATTGATGAAACCAGGTAAATTTTTGTCAATTTCTTCGTATGTTTTGTCGATCTAGTATTAACAGCAACTACATTTCTACTTTCAGAGAAGTGAGCACGCGGAGCACGTGAATTATCTAATCAATCAAGCTACTAGCGTGGACAACCTTCTGCAACATGTATGAAGGTTGGACACCGTTGATTTGAGTTTGTGACGACGGCAATTCGGATGTGACTTAAGAGCTACATTCTCAAAACATCCCATTATGCAGTGGCGCAGAACACTGCATTTACATGCATATTCCAACTCCTGAGGTCAATGGAGACAAGATGGATTCGAGCAACACTGCGAATATGCGAATAGTGTGCCAAAGTGCCGGTCAAACTTGTCTGAGATCTCGCCGGGTGAGGCAAGTGAGTTGCAGCCCACTGATTGCAGGGTCAATCTCACTGCGTAAGGTAAATGAGGAACTGTTCAGAATTTACTGAGCACTAAGTGAATCTACAGTGAAGTTTTCATATGGCATCGCTCCATGTACAATGACTAAAGTCCAGATGATAACTACTGCTTGATTGGTTTTCCTGTAAGAGATCATTAGGTTCATCACATGTCCTGGATTTCGAATAATCTTCTCTTGCACATTGGCAAGAAATCACATAGACACGACAACTCAAAGAAACCTCAAACCTGCCAAATGACGCGTAGCTTACTGCCAAAACAAGAAACATTTCTTCTATAAAAAGTGCAAAGTACCATACTACAACCAATAGCAATATTCATGATCGGCCACCACAGTAAATTTTAAGCAACTCGGCACACATGAGGCTATGCCTATCACACTGATCACCATGCTAAAAGATGATCACCATGCATTCACACTGCTGGGATGACAGTCCATCAACCTCCTTGGCGGACCTTTTTATGGAAACAAGAGCTTTAAAAAAAGCAGCAAAGTAGACACCGATAGCAGTGCCTAAAAACTTCTGCTTGATGCTTTGCATCTGGCTGCGAAGGATTCAGCCAATTGATGATCCACCTTGTCAAAAGCAGCATTAAACTTCGCAATCCCATCCTTTAAATCACAAAGAAGGTCCTCATTCTTAGGTCCTATATCTACACGAAATTTATCAGCCTCGTGCTCCTGCAACAAAATTTTAAAAAAGTTAGTCTGGCAGGACTGCAAGACCCTATACTATTGAACGCACAAATACTTGCTCTATGTTATGATGGTTTCTAATCAAACATGAGATTTAAAGAATCAATGAAAACCCAACAACTTAGGATATTATCTTATCAATGAGAACATGGAGAATCAAGGGCAAAATATAGATTACCAAAGCCGACTCAATGAAGGGAGTACTCTTCTTCTGTGCGCCGATGCACTCGAAGTTGAATGCGGTTTCAATACTCCAAACCTTGCAAGAAAATTCTCCGCCTTAATCCCCTCTTGAAGCAAGTATTTAAAGGCCGACATTCTGCAAAACATAATTCGCAATGATTGGCGAGGAAGAAAATGAAGAAAATTCAATTACATTACATAAGGCAGGTGCATAAAAATCAATACGTATAATAAGCTTTTGCAATTGCTTTCGTAAAGCAATTACGATTGGCTCACCAAGCACACGCCACTTCAATTTGGCAAACATTACCATTAATTTTCAGATTCACTCACCAACCAACCGAAGGGTAAGCATCAAGTTCGAACAATCCAAAATCGACGACGACTATAACATCTTGATAGCCACACAAGTCCCAATCAAAAGCATGTCCACTGAGGAAGGGTGGGAGGAACCTGAGCGAGGGAACGAGCGAATTGAACCAGCAGTCGAGCGAGAGGGGAGGGTTTTGTTTTGTTTTTTTAACTTTGGTCAAATAGGTTTTATTTTTCTAAAAGAGGTAAATTGGACTTTCTATAGTCTTTTGAGGGTTAAAAAAAAGGCAATTAGCCAAAATTCATTAATTGAAGCAATGACATTCCGAAAATGCTGAAAAGCTCTAAATGGAGATCTGCCTTGAGCTTTCGGCCTTGCCAAGGCAAATATTTGGCTAAAGATGTCCCACTAAAGTTTGTAAAATACTCAATTTTCTTCAAGGTTTTCGAGGCTTAAAATCCCTTTCCAAAGCTGAAAAAACCCAAAGTAGTCATAGAAAAATCTAAACTAAGTCTATGAAACCAAAGCCGAAACATAATAGAGAAGAGATGTCTGTTCTTTTTTTGTGCCAAAAAGTTCTCGAAAGAAGAAGGAAATAAAAAGAAACAAAAGAAAAAGAAAAGAAAAAGGAAAAATTCCAAAAATTTTAAAGAATGCAAAAAAATTGTTGTCGGAGATCCAAGCTTAGTAATTTTTTTTTTTTGTTTGAAAAGTTAGCAAGTCGAAAACTAATAATTCTTTAATTTTTATAATTCTGTGTGAATTATGAAAATTAAAAACAAAGCATATCTCTAGGTGGAAACTTACCACCACAAGGCTAGTTTCAAGATTGAGATGAGATAGAGTTGTTGGAATATGGAAAGCTTCGAGCTGAGAGGCCACGAGTTGTACATGGACCCATCTTTAGGGCATGAGCCCCAATTACTCGGTGAGCATTTTTGTCTTTTGGGCTTTATCATCCGGGTCATCTTCTACTCGGGCCCAATTTCTTTCTAATTAGCTGGATTTAGTCGAATTTGGTGTGGAGATAAATTTAATTAAGAAATTTGTGAAGGTAGAACAAATAAAGAAGTACAGCAACTTATTTAGGAAAGGCGTAAATAGACAAGACGAATAGTGTGTTTGTTTCATGAAAAATTAATTATTCATAAAAAAAATTTCTAAAAATGATCGATGCATGACTTGAAATAATTAATCAATTAAATATATTTCATTATCGACAAAAGTTTGTGTCTAAATATTTTCGTAGACGGTGATCTTTTTTATTCGTTTATTTTTGTCATTAACTTTCTATCTTCTAGTCTAATATGTCTTCTCAATTTAAGAAAAGTGAATTTTATATAAGTACGTTAGAGGGTCACCGATGTGGATGTATATCAAAGAATGAGAAGTATAAAAGAAAACTACTTTAAGACTTTAATTGCATTTAAATCTACTAAGGGTGCAAGCAAAGCCAAAATGCGATAGATACCGAGATTTTGATGGAAAAGTAAAGTAATTCATGTTAAATTTGGCTGAGAAAACAAAACCTTAGAAAGGCCTTTTTCAAAACAAGAGTTTTTTAAAACAAATATTGAAAATAATAAAGTTTTTGGTGAAAATTTTCTTTTAAAAAAAGGGGCGATCGGCGGCGGCGACCGGCGGGGCGACAATGAAACCGACATCTCAAAGTGACTTAAAAAATAAAACAATATTGCATTGGAAGAACTAAGCCATCAAACCGAACCAAACGGCCTAATCATGATGGCTGAAGGAGGGGTTATTTCTTCTTATCAAACGAAAGTAAAATCAAGTTCTAAGATTTTCAAAGTGTGCATTCGATGAAAGGACTTGATTGGGCCAATATGACAAGTTTTACGACATGATGCACTTTTTGAAAGTTTTAGGGCTCGAATGCACTTTCGTAATAAGTTTTAAGTCTTAATTGTACTTTTTAAAAGTTTTAGGATTTAATTGTACTTTCGCGACAAGACTTAGGATTTCTAACGCACTTATCCCAAAAATTAATTGGGGAGATGAAGAAAGGAGTGGAAATGATAGTGGTTAATCGACACTCCCCCGTTTAGGAAAGGGTCATCGAACACGTGCATGCGAGAGAGATAGAAAGGAGTTGCCAACACTAGTGCCATTTGCTAGGATGGCATTCACAACTCGTGTGACTTGCTAGGCAAGGGTGTCGCGATGCTCACTCGAGTGTCATTCTCTCGTTGTTCTTTGCAATCACAAATGGCCGCACTCCCCCGTTTTCTATTTGAACCCGGTTATCTTATCCAAATAGGCCCAAGGGATTTTCCATTACATGGCTTTTTAGTCGAGCTGGCGAAAAGGGCCGAGTATTGATGACGCCGCCCGAGCACCCGTGAGGGATGGCGAGAAAAATATCCATCGTGACCAAATAACCATTGCATAATGCATATGGCTCCTTTCGACCAAAAAAATTGCATATGACTTCATTTCATATTCAAAATATGGGAAAAGGATGTGGAACGGTGAGCTTACAAAGGCCTTCTTGCCATCCAGGGAATACGTCAAGGTGACCCTCTCTCTCCCTACATACTTTGTATTGAATATGGAGCGACTACCGCATCTTATCCATGCTACGAGTGAAGTCAAAACGGTGAAAGCCTTTTTGTTTTGGTAGAGGAGGACTGCGAATATCTCATTTAATGTTCGCAGATGATCTCTTATTATTGGCGAAGCTTCAACAGAACGATGGATGTGTCATCTTGGAGGGCTTGGATGATTTTTGTCAAAGATCATGCTAGATTATGAGTAAGGCTAAAACTAAACTTTTCTCGCTCAAAGAATACTTCTCTAGGGCTTGAAACAAATCTTAAGCGATATATCCGGCTTTTCAATATGTTCGATTTAGAAAAATATCTCGGGTGTTCTTTTGATTTACTGAAGAACAACTTCAAGGCATTTTCAACTGTTATTAGAGAAGACAAAAATAGACTTAGTGGGCCGGAAGCCCGATAACCTTGTCAATGGCGGGCCGCATCACGTTAGCTCAATCTGCGCAATCATGTCTATCCCCACCTATCATATTCAATGTTCTAAAGTCTTATCTCATGTTTGTCAGCAGATTGAGAAAGGTTGTCGTGCTTTCATTTGGGGAGATACCAAAGACAAGCGTCACATACGCCTTTTGAATTGGAAGTTTATTTGTAAGCCCAAAAAATGTGGTGGTCATGGTTTCAGATCTCTTAAAGTTACTAACCAAGGTTTCTTGATGAAACTAGCATGGGACCTCAAGACACAAACCAACTCTTTATGGATACAAGTTTTGCATGCTAAATATTGTTCCAAACAGAGAAATATTATTCAAGCTAGACCTGGTGATTCAATGTTATGGAAAGCAATTGTTAATGTATGGCCGACTTTAGAAGAGGGAGCGGTATAGAGCTTGGGAAATGGAGAACATGTAAGATTTTGGAAAGACAGGTGGATTTCAAGATAAGAGCTAATACACAACCTAGTTACTTCCCACCTACCTCTAGCTAAGACGGACAAAAAAGTCTCGTGATTATGTGCGGAATGAGACTTGGAACTTTCGCGTTTCAAGGAATTTTACTAGATAATGTAATCCTTAGAATTCTAGCTAGCAAACCCCCGGTCAATTCCGATGGGAGAGCTAGTTTAATGTGGAAAGGTAATAGCAATGGATCTTTCTCCGTTAAGTCGGCATGTGAACTTATCAATGGGACTAACAATCAAGAAATTGACAAGATATGGTCCCTTATGTGGAAGTGGAGGGGACCTCATCGTATCAAAACCTTCCTTTGGCTAGCGGCACACAAGCGCTTATTAACCAACGAATTGAGGAGGTTTCGCAATCCGGGAGGTAACCCTTATTGTGCGCGATGTGAGTCTTCGATAGAAACAACTTTGCATGTTTTGAGGGATTGTTCAGTTATTCAGAACATTTGGGTTGATCTTGTCCCACAACATTATCCGGAAGAGTTCTTCTCAATGAATTTATATCAATGGTTGAAATTCCACCTAACCGACAAAGAGAGATTCAATTCTCACCGTGATTGGAGTATATGGCTTTTTTGGCAATGGCGAAACAAGTTGCTTTTTTAAGAAAGTTTTGCTTTTCCTTCGCATCCTATACATGTAATGACGATCAACTTGACTAAAAGTGGATCACGTGCTTCTCCCATTATGGTTGCCTGGGCTCCTCCACCATCATGATGGATTAAATTAAATACGGATGGAGCGTCCAATAGTAATCCTGGACTTGCAGTGGTGATTGGCTTGAGGATTATTTTGAAATGAAGGCGGTGATTGGCTTGGCGGTTTTACCTCATTTCTTGAATATGTTCGTCTTCACGAGCTGAATTATGGGCATCAAGGTTAGGACTTACCATAGCAAAAGAACATGATTTTCATAAACTCATCATCGAGATGGACTCCAAAGTTATCACCGAACTTATTAATCGGGGAAAGTATAGAGGATACCACAGGACCATCACTACTTAAAGATATTAGAAGACTTTTGGGCTCTCTTTTTGAGTTCAAAATTTGTCATATTTTTCGGGAAGGCAATCGACCCGCGAATATACTTGCCAATATTGGTAAAGCGAAGCAATTGGATATTATGTCCTACTTGAAGCCTATGTTACACGGACACTCTCCGAGGCCTCCGTGTCGTATCGTGTCGTGTCGTGTCGTGTCGGACATTCTTCGACACTCCGACACTTTTCGACACTCTCCAACAAGGTGACTACCACGTGGTCGGCGCTCGAGATACTCCAAGAACATGAGAGTCTAGCATCTTGACGCACCATTTCGACACTCACCGGGGTAATTTTAAGCATTTTCAATAAATTAGGGATCAATATATAAATCTATAAAATATATATTTACTTAAGTAATATATCTTGCCACTCCAAAATTAATATACTCAACTAGTCCAAGAAAACCTAATTTTGAATCCCTCTTAGAAGAAGAAGAAATTATCACGATATTTTTATAAATACATGATAATTTATCATGCATATATAAAAATATATATTTAATATATAACGTGTACCAACGTGTCGAAATTCTTTATTTTTTTGAAAAATCACGTGTCGGCGTGTCGTGTCGTGTCTTGTCTCGTGTTGCATGCCGAGTCGGTGCAACATAGCTTACTGACCTTCTAGAGAAATATCTCATGTTTTGTTTAGTGATAAAGTTAGGATTGTAGATATTAGATTGTAGGTTTTTTTAGTTTGTACCTTCTATTTTTCTTTATTCTCTATCTTTTTAGCCGTCCATCCCTTTCTCTTTGCTCTCTAGGGTTTTCTTATGCTTTCCAGATGTGAAGACCCAAGCAGTATTTAATCTTAAATTTTTGATATAATTAGCACAAACAAAAAATAAAACAAGAGTGAGCCACATCCCAAGAAATAGAATATCTATATATTATAGAGTATGATTTAAATGTTACCCGATGACAATTTATTCAAATGTACTTTTCTTTTTATTTATTAGCTCGATATATAATTTTATAACCTTTCTAATTGCCAATCGGAAAGGTCACATCAATCACACAAACAGCCACAAATAGAATGAAATTCACACGTATAAATATACAATGCATTCGCGGATATGCGCTTATGTATTTATTTCAACATTAGTGGACATTTCTACTCACAACTTACGAATATCTTGTCAAGGCCCATGGATTCCTACCCGACATCCGTGCATGGCACTTCCAAGCTTTCCATGATTGGGCATCTTCAACTCCGAGGCATCCCCGATCACACAAGAGGGTCATCCCAAATCACATAACAAGGGCATCCCAAATCACATAGCAGGGACACCACTAACATCCGGGCTCTATCGGTTTGATGTCCGATAGGGGCCACCGTTTGCGTTTTTTCTTACATGATTAATGCACACATGTGTCCGAATGATATGTCATATGGTCATGCCACATGTGACTTGTTTAATTTACCATTACCCGACAATCACAAGAACATTTTCTCATGTCACAAATTCAATTCCTCCCATCATTAAAATAAGGGCAGATTTAGGCCCGATTAACCCTCGTGATTAGCATACTAATTAAAATCATAAAATTTTCCAATTCCATATAATGGTAGCTTATTCAATAAGGATCAAGTTTTATTTGAAGCTTTTAGGCATCGACTCACAGATTAATGGGTTTTGTTCAAAATTCATGACTTACACCTCTAGGGACAGATTTGTACACCGAACAAATTTTATACATTTACACAAGTAAATCAATTCAAAAAATCACCAAATTTTAGTATGTTGTAATGAAGACCTAGATCTGCAACTTTTGTGACCATCTTTCAAGTTGGATCTTGCTAAAGTTTTCATGAAGATTCATGAAAGTGGCCCCAACTTTTAGACTTAGAAACAGAACTCAATCGCTTAAAGTATTAACTTCAACTTAGACTGTCCAAAAAATTCTCAATTTAATATATATTTTAGATTAAAATGTTAACTCAAACATTCATGTTTGGTCTAAAGATTGTAGGAGTTCACAAAGAGAGATATGAAAATAAATAACTTCGGAGATCATATCGGACTCAAAACATGACAAGCGGACCCAAGAGAGAGTAAAATAAAAAGTTAGGGCTCATATGTTCCAAAACTTATCCATTTAATATATGTCATAGTTTAGGATGTTAGAAGTGACTTTTATATTTAGCCTCAACTCATTTAATATACACAAAAAATAGTACAAAAATAGTAAATTCGAAAGGTCGCTGGTCCCAATTCGGGCAAAGTCTAAAATCATGGAAAAGTGAGGGCTTTTGGCTAACTATATGAACTCCAACAATTCTCATATTAAAATATATTATAGTTTAAGGTGTTTTTTTCAATTGAGTTTGGTCTCAGAACATTTGAAGCCCACAAAAATTTATACAAAAATAATAAGAATAGTGGTTCGTAATAGACCCAAAATAGAACAACTTGCAATATTCAAATTTTTGATCAATTTCTCCCATATGGGCACGAAATATACCATGAAAACACACATATAGGCATCTTATACTTCACATAAATTATGAATAGTAATATTAAATCACAAAATATAACAAGTAGATGTGAAACTTACCTTGATGTTCAAGAAGCCTTGTTCTTCAAGAACACCCAAAAAAACAACAATTTCTCATTACAATTTCTTGAGAGTGTTTGTATGAAGTGAAATTTGAGTTCTAAGGAATGAGAGGGAGTATATTTTCGTCCAAGAGGGGTAAATGAGAGAAAAAAGAAATAATAATTGAGTAAAAGCATTAATTTTGTCATAAACTTCCATCGGTTCATATGGGCGACATGAATAGTGATTATGAATAATCTTATAAGATGAATAGCATTTATGAATAGTGAAAATTAAGCACAAATTCCATGAAATTTTTTGCCATAAGTGGGGCGAAATGTCCATTTTGCCCCCGTAAGCTTATACAATATATGTACATATATATATATATATATTAAACCTTAGTTTAGACTATAGTTTTAATTAGCAATACAATTAGTATTATAATAGTAATTTTATTATCAAATAATTAGTCACGTGACATGTTATAATTGTTAGAATTCTCAGTAAATTCTAATATCACATATTATGCCCTTGTTAATTTTCTTAGAGATTAATGTATACTATAGTCCTTTTAATTGATTTCTCAATATATTTGACTTAATAAAATAAAAATTCAATTCATACTATAGTCATACTCAATTGGCAATGTAACATTTTTAGGGTGTCCCCTTCATATAATAATTGCCCATAATTTTTCATTTAAAAAATTGAACTCATATTGCCTATTATCGAAAATTATATAACATTAGTCAATTCTAAATCACGCAATTTAATTCTAATATGCTTATTACCTATAATTAATTAAGCGAGAAAAATAGGAATGTCATACTAGAACCACCCAAACCCTCTCTATTCTCTCTAGACCGAGATAGCCCCTCTCGAGCTCCCATTTTTTTCATATATTTTTTGCTCTTAAGAATCACTCCTCACCAACTCTCTTGTGTGAACTAGCCCCTCCTTATGTGAATGAGCTTCCCTCTCTTTTGTAGCCTCAAGTTAGTTGGAGGTGCAGGATATCCTACCATAAAGATATGATTAAGCTCTCCCATGTTACTCATATTTTTGGACTTTTTCTCTTTTGCTTATTTGAGTCTCGCTATGCTTTGATTTACTAGGGAAGAAGAAGAAGAAAGGAACGATTGAATTTTTCTATTTTGGTGAGATACGGTTCGGTTGAACCAGACTAGTCTTGCTCGATTGAACCCGCGGACCAAGATTGGACCCTGTTCACCCAATTTTGGTCGGTTCTTGCAAAAACGAAGGCACGACTTCGATCCATGATGCATTTAGGACCCTACAATCATAGCAACATTTTCTCATATCACAAATTCAATTCCTCCCATCATTGAAATCAAGGCGATTCAGGTCCGATTAACCCTCGTGATTAGCATAATAATTAAAATCATAAATTTTTTAACTTCCACATAATGATAGTTCATTCAATAATTTTATTTGAAACTTTTAGGCATCGGACTTTAGATTAATGGGTTTTGTCCAAAATTCGTGACTTACACCTCCAAGGACAGATTTGTACACTAAATTTTTTTATACATTTACCCTAGTAAAACAATTACAAATATTATCAAATTTTAGTATGTTATAATGAAGACCCGATTTACAACTTTCATGACTAGCTTCAAAGTTGGATCTTACTAAATTTTTCATGAAAATTCACGGAAATAGCCCCAACTTTCAAAACTAGAAATAGAACTCGGTCATTTAAAGTAGTAGTCCTAACCTCAACTTAGAAAATTCAAAAATTCTCAATTTAATATATATTTTAGATTAATATGTTAGCTTAGATTTTTATGTTTGGTCTAAAGATTGTAGGAGTCCACAAAGAGAGATAGGAAAGTAACTAACCATGGGGGTCACATCGAACTCAAAATAGGACAAGCATACCCAAGAGAGAGTAAAATAAAAAGTTAGGGCTCATGTGTTTCAAACAATATTCATTTAATGTATGTCATAGTTTAGGATGTTAGAAGTGACTTTCATGTTTTGTCTCAACTCATTTAAGGTACACAAATGGTGGTACAAAAATAGTAAATTTGGAAGGTGTCTCGGTTCAAAATCATGAAAAAGTGATGATTTTTGACCGACTATATGAACTCCAAAAAATTTCATATTAAAATATGTTATAGTTTAAGGTATTTTCTTCAATTGTGTTTGGTCTGAAAATATTTGAAACCCACAAACATTCGTACAAAAATAATAAATATAGTGGTTCAAAATAAACCAAAAACAGGATAGCTTGCAATATTCAAACTTTTGATCAATTTCTCACACATGAAAACAAAATATACCATGAAAACACACTTATAGGCATCTTATACTTCACATAAATTAGGTCTAGCAATATTAAATCACAAAATGTAACAAGTAGATATGAAACTTGCCTTGATATTCAAGAACACCGAAAAAATAACCATTTCTTCTTGCAACTTCTTGAGAGTGTTTGTATGAAGTGAAAATTTGAGTTCTAAGGGGTGAGAGGGAGTACATTTTTTTTGTCACAAGTGGGGTGAAATTTCCATTTTGCCCCCATAAGAATTATGTATATTATACATATTAAACCTTAGTTTAGACTATAGTTTTAATTATCAATTCAATTAGCATTATTAGATGAATGGCGTTTTTATTTCTTATTTTTTATTTCCTTTCTTATTTTCTATAATTTCCTTCGTCTTCTTTGTGGGTCTTTTTCAACGTTAAGCTCCATCACAAAACCCTACCGTGATTGCTCCTAATTTTCATCGTTCGTCACCTTCAACCGTTGTCGGCCGCGGTCGAACGCACCACCACTTCCAATTTTCATCATTCGTCACCCGCAACTCGTTTAATTTACCTTTGCCCAATAATCATAGTGACATTTTCTCATATCACAAATTCAATTCCTCCCATCATTGAAATCGGGATAGATTAAGGACCGATTAACCCTCTTGATTAGCATATTAATTAAAATCATAAAATTTTCAACTTTCACATAATGGTATTTCATTAAATAAGAATCAATTTTAATTTGAAGCAACTTCCACATAATGGTAGTCCAAAATTCGTGACTTACACCTCTAGGGACAGATTTATACACTGAACAAATTTTATATATTTACCCAAGTAAATTAATTCCAAAAATCACCAAATTTTAGTATGTTGTAATAAAGATCCGGATCTACAGCTATTGTGACCAGCTTTCAAGTTGGATCTTGCTAAAGTTTTCATGAAAATTCATGGAAGTGGCCCCAACTTTTAGACTTGGAAACGAGAACTCGATCGCTTAAAGTAGTGGTCTTAACCTCAACTTAGATTGTCCCAAAAATTCTCAATTTAATATATATTTTAGATTAAGATGTTAATTCAAACTTTCATATTTCTTAAGGTTGTAAGAGTCCACAAAGAGAGATATGAAAATAAATAATCTTGAGGATCGAGATCGGACTCAAAACAGGGATATGTAGACCCAAGAGAGAGTAAAATACAAATTTAAGGTTCATGTATTCCAAACAATATCCATTTAATGTATGTCATAGTTTAGAATGTTTGAAGTGATTTTCATGTTTTGTCTTAACTCATTTAAGGTACACAAAAGATTGTACAAAAATAGAAATTTTGGAAGGTCAGTGCGGTCCCCTGTTCAAGCACAATTCAAAATCTTGAAAAAGTGAGGGCTTTTGGCCGATTATATGAACTCCAAAAATTTTCAAGTTAAATGGTATCTAAGGTCGAAATATTTAAACACAAGCGGGGATCGACCACCCAACAACAAATTTTTGGGTACACCAATCCTAACACTCCTCTTTTATTTCGTTACAGTGACAAAGTTTATAAAGAAAAATTAGTTAGATATGTTGCCATTGAACGTTTATCTTTTAATTTTGATGAAAAATTTGGTATTAATCATTTTATATAAACCGCATGTACTCCACAAGCAAAATTTGTTTAGATAAATACGCTTAAACGCCAGACTTTTTAATCTTTTCAAAAGATAAAAAGAAGTTTTAAATTTTCTTTTTATGAATTTTAATGGACGTGTGCATATAGATAGCAACATTTGATTCTATTTTTCAAAACTAAAAAAATTCTTATTTTAATTTTGTTTTTAAGAATAATTTTAGGGCAAAAATAAGAACAAAACAAAAATGGGTTCTTGAGGAACCGCTTTCGAGAAACACAAAATATTATCCTCTCATGGATAAAACATAAAAAAGCAACAAGACTCAATTTCCCTCTTCGTCACTTTTCTCAACCTAAAGACAACGAGACTCTCGTGGCTCTCAGTTGTCGGTTCACTCCTTCATCCGCGGCTCCACGTGATCCTCCATCTCTACCCCTCGTTCCTTTCACCGCGTGTGTCCCGGTGAGTTTCGCCCGACCTTGTTTTGTCCCTAGTCTCATCACTCGAGCCCAATCCGCCCTAATTGGGCTAGGTGAGCTTCGCCCTCATCTTGGTGTTCGTGTGCTGTTTTGTCCTCGTATTTATTGGAGTTGACGTGAAATTGGGTTAGTAGACTTTTTCTTGGTTTGCCAAAATCAAAGTTACGTGATCTGCAGATTTTGATCAATCGATGACCTCTTGAATGTCCTTTAATGTTAACTTCAAACATGAGTACAAGGAGTAATACATATAACTATGCTCACCACTGTTATTTGGTCTCCAAGAGAATATGGGAATCGGGGCATCAATTTATTTTGTTTGTGCAGTGGATTCGTCCCAATTGAATGTGAGGAGCTGCGGTTTAACCGAGTGGTTATTTGTGTGTTCAAAAATGCATGTGTTCATTCAAAATTGGTTCACGAAGTGAGTGGATTCTTTGTCAATGATTTCATAATTGATTTATGAAAGAAATTAAGCTTATACATGTTCGTTTATGCACCGACTTATGTAAGTATAATTGAATTTTCTTCATTTTCTTCCTCGTCAATCCTTGCGAATTGTATTCATTTATTCAATATATCTTACATTGATTCAACGAATATTTATTGAATCGGTAGAAAATGAAAAAAAACCATCTTGTTTCCTAATTATATTTCTTCTTCTTGTAATTTATACTTTCGTGTACATGTAAGAAAATATCAGTGAATACAATTTTTTATTACTCTTCTTATCTCTTTTTCGTTTCCGTCCGGTATCGAGCCTTTGTTTACGGCCTAGCTTCAATGAATTTCTTTGATTGCTACCCATCAATTCTCCGATCTTGTTGTTGCACAATTACCCCGCAAAACAAAATTATCATTCCAGGTTGGAATCATTTTTTTGATACCATGACGAACAATCAAACTTCAAGTTCTGATTATGATCAAATCGCACCTTCGGTGGGACGAAGTCTCCAATGATACGCCCTAGAATTTGACTCCAAATCAAATTGAACCAATGACCAAAGATTCGTTGGCCACCGGTCTCGCTCAAACACAACCAAGCCAAATCCAATGACCAACGGTCCATTGGTTTCCTATTCGAGGACCATGGACAACAGCGTCTAACCAATTTTGGGCTCAAATAGGGGCATTAGGAAGAGAATCAGCCATCGCTTGCGCCTAGTGGAGGTGCGCTAGGTTTGTCGATTCCGAGTCAACGACCCGAATCAGCCCCCTTGGGTTCATGGACAAATCCCTACCAATTTATTCAACCCGAGTATATGCCATATGCCGTCCCCATCATCGGCGGCCGCCCGAACCCAAAGAACCCACTCTACACGTTTCGCCGACGGACTAGGAATCCAACTCATCAATCAACAACTTGACTGACCACAACTATTCAACTTGGGCTCGCAATTATGGAACCGTGCCTTTCCCTACCGATGATCGGCTTTAACGACATTGGCACAAGTGCAACCAACTTGTTCGCACTTGAATCGGGAATTGTATAGTTCCCGAAGTCGCGGTTGGGTTACCACCAATCGAAGACTAAAAAATAATGTGGGAAGGTATACGTGAAATATATGAAAAATTAGATCCTTGTCGAGAATTGAACAAGGGAACCCCTCGGTCACCGCTTATTTCAATTGACTCGGGCCCTTTGGAATGAGCTCGACTTGGTTACTTATTATTAGAGGGTCCCGAGACTACCTTGAAGCAATACAGGCCATCAAAGAACGAGAAAAGGTGACGAGGTTTCTACCGATTTTGAACGAGAGTTACTCATCTTTTCGTTCTCATATTCTTGCGATGGAACCCGTCCCCCGCTCGATTGCATTTACCAGCTTCTTGTCTAGGATGCAAAGTATTATTCATACATTGTTATATTGCCATTGTAATTGCCTTTTTTTTTTCTATCTTATCATATTCTATTATATATGCCACACTATATTTGTCATGTGTTGTGTGCGGGTTGTGAAACTATACTCCATCACTCACTAGTATCTATCCCCAACCCCCTTGAGGTAGGTGGGAGTTCCTCCCCCTTCCCAAGTGAGAAGGGTGGCCATTGGGGCAACCTCCAATGGTTAATTGGTTTTCTTGAATAGCTAAAATATTATCCTTATGCATGGTACAACTATCTTACCAAATGAAGCCACCTTTATTTCTCCTTAAATTGATTAGCCCACCGTGCCTCGGAATTCATACTTTCAAAAGAAAATCAAAGGTTACAAATATGAACTCGCAAATTAGACCTTTTGTGGTATTCATGATCATTGTTGCCCTCTTACAAGATTGCTTCGACAAGATATGGTTTGGTGAAAAAACTCATGTCCAAATCTACAACACCTTACCCGGAGAAGTAAGGATGATTGTTCAGTGCAAATCCATGAACGACGATCTCGACGTTCAGCGTATCTCTCCCAATGGCGTGTGGAAATTTTATTTCAAGCCCAATATTTGGTGTACGACCATCTTCTTTAGCAGTTTTCAATGGCCTAGTCAATCTCATATTGTGATATATACGTTGAGAAAAGAGATTTCTATCTCTGTCTTGAATTGTGCCAGTGGTATGTACAGCCTATTAGTCCATGTCTTCATAGGACACTCTATGACCAATGGAACCCTAAAATATCCCTGGGAAATTTGCGCTTATATTAGTTTGTAACAATTTCAAAACGATTATGAATAAGATCCTGTAAGCTCCTCCTTTGGGTGAAATTTAAAAAGTTGGTGTATTTCTTTTCATTGTATTGATGTGTGAAGATATCCTTTTGTGCTTTCACCGTTAGTTGTAAACACTCAACAAACATGTATGCACAATCGATCACCGATGATAAGAAGATCAATTTAAGTTGCTAAAAAATAGAGAAAATGACATAAATGATTCGAAACTTTGATATGATATGTGGCAAAAAAAAGTTGGTAATTTACCCAAACAAAAATGATAGCAAACTCAAGTATGAATTAGTAAGCAACTTAATCGAAGAAAAGTTGATAATCATTTTTTAAATTGTGGTTCGTAAATTCCAAAAAGAGTTATGTAATTTTGATCGGCAAGTGAAGTAAATGGCATTATTAAAAGTTGTAAATTTTCTCTCCCGGCACCTCTCGCTGGTTCTCTCTCCTTGAATGACGGCTTTTCTCTCCCTTTTATGGGAGTTTCCTCTCTCGATTTCGTTCCGAGAAGTTTTTTCCATCTCATCTATTGCACCTCCACTCGTCTATCGGTACCACCACTTCGCTTTTGTCACAAAGCACGTTGCAATAACTTTTCTTGTAGTAGTTCCTCTTTAATTTGACAAGTGCTCAAGAATGTCCCTCTACCGTTAATCCTCCAGGAATCCATCACCTTCGCCACATCATTATTCATCTCTACCGCTGGACAATCACATTGTTCTTTGGTTGCGGTTCCTTTTTCGTTGCTAGTTGGAAGTTTCTCCCTAATGCTGTCTATATATTCGATAAAATGGCCGTTAGAGAAAAATGAAGCTCTTATGATTGGAACTGTAAGGGCTGGGCACACCTTCAACGGTTCATGCCCTAAGAGCCCTCGTGACGCAAGAAAAGCTAAATGTAATGTTTTTTTTATGGAAACCAAAATCAAGAGGTAGTTGTTCAAAGGTTGACGAGGAGACGAAGTTCCAAAACCTTTTTGTAATAAGTCCGGTAGGGATTGGTGGGGGTTTGGCCTTGTTTTGGAATGAGAGGACTTCGATTTCAGTAAACTCAACCACTAATGAATTCCTCGATGTAAATGTGGAAGATAACAAAACAATGAGACGGTTTAGGTTGACCTTTGTGCATGCACCAAAGCAACCTTCAAGGAGAGGCTTGCCTTATGGGAACACCTTAAACTTTTGAGTTTGTTAAATACCCCCTTGAGTGTGTTTAAGGGACTTCAATGAGGTATTGTATTATTGGGAGAAGGTGGGTAAACAAATGGCTGAACCCTATAGACTACGTGTATTTCAAGACTTTTTGAACTCGTGTGGATTGATAGATATGGAGAATAAGGGCTGCGCTTTCACATGGGCTAATACTCATGAAGGCAAGGAATATGTAAAGAAGAGGCTTGATAGGGCGGTATGCAACATGGAATGGAGAAGTATGTACCCGAAGCCGAAACTTTTGCATTGCCAAAGAATAGTTTCTAATCATAGTCCTATTTTGATATCGTTATACGCCGATCTAGTTAAAAGGAAAAGAGCTTTCAAGTTTGAAGCCTTTTGATTCGAAAAGGAGGATTGTGGTAGAATCATAAAGGAGAGCTGGAATTTCACAAACCGGATTGAGAACAAACCCCTATACTTCTTCGATCCGGACAAACCCCGCCATCCAAGTCCGGATCTCATGTCAAAGCTTATCGCGAATTGAGGCTTGGTCGCTTATATTTCTTGAACATCATAATCACCCACCTTCCTTTGACACAATCGCGGCTACTTTTTGATGTATTTGGAAGGCAAGAAACAACTTTATATTCCGACGTCAATCTCCAAATCCAGAAGCCCTAGTCAAATCGGCCCTTAACATGATTAACGGTTTCAAAAAATGGAATCCCCAAAAAACAATCTCCAACCCGGTATACAAGGAATTACCGCATGTTTGGTTTCCACCGAGCATTTGGCTAACTCGAAAGCACTTGCCTAACTAAAAACACAGAATTTATAGTATGACTTCTAAGGAAAAGACATTCAAAAACCAAAGGAGATTAGCGGATTATTAACCTGATTCACGGATCCACGACTTCCTCTCATGTCTTGAGGTGATATCTTAGCAATACATATATTCACCTAAATCATTAAGAGCCTTATCAACACACGAAGCGGTAATCATCGGCGATCGCTATTCAACGCACGAAGCGATCTTCAAGAACTAACATAGTTAGCTGGTAGCGACCAATGATGCAATACATAGATTTTAGTTTACACTTTTACCATTTGCTTGTTATGACATTTTCCTTGTACATAACATAAGACAAGAACAACATCTTAAGGTAGATGCTCAAATCTTTCTCAACTTGATGATATATGAAAGCACTAACTCAAAGTCAACAGCTCCTATGATTAAACAAGTAATTGAACTCAGGTTGCCAATAAATTTAACCATATTAAACACCCTTATTTGCTCTTTTTCGTCCAATATACTCCATGAATCTGGCTGCTCACAACCACCCCAAACGTAGCACCAACATTAGCCAAGGAAACAGAGATAGAAAAATGTTGCAATGAAATATGCCCAATCATTATAGAAGGAATAGATATATCTATTTTGACTACTAAATACGATCCCTCTCCAAATATATCTCCCGATGATGATAGAGCGATGAACCATGAACGAAATCTGTTGTAACATATGCGAAAAGCAAACACAAAACACAAGGATTTACGTGGTTCGATCAAGGTGATCTACGTCCACGGGCGAGGCAAAACAGGATTCCACTATAATCAAATAGAGTACAGATTATAGAAGTCGGTCTTATCGACCGAACAAAAGCACACGGTTCACAAGTCTCTCATATCACAAAAAAACCATAACCGCAAGATAAAATAGAGCCCCAAAAAATTTCCGCTTCATGAACTAAATCTCAATTTTTCTTCCACTTTTGGGCCGTACAAAAATATGTCAGTCGGGTGATGAACCGGACCGAGTACATAAAATTCAAGACATATTTAACAAAATCTAATCCATCTTTTGAGCCAACGAGTTAATTGATGCATAATACAATTGTTTCATCGACAAAGAAAAGCCCAACTTCTCAATCAAAGTTATATCTTCTTTGGTCCCCGACTTGAGTCCCGGTTAATCCTTTTTTTTTAATTTCCATTTTAAAAAATTCAATTTTTATCGAATTGTTATTGGATACCGAGGACTTAGAGACTTTCCCGAGTCCGTATAGAAAGTATCTTTAGGCCTTTCCACAACTACTCATTCGATTTTACACCGGGCTATGGGGAATATGAGTTAAAGCAATAACAAGAATTTTTTAGTGGAACATCTTTCATAATGCCTAGAGAGATAGTTCACTAACATACCGAGGGACAAGTAATTCGACTCAAAGCGCAGTTCGGATACATTACTAGATTACACTCTACAAGTTAACAAGGCTTTCTATGGAAAAATGGATTAATTCTAGAAATCAGAGTTTTGTCACCTTAAGTTTTAAACCTACAGCAGCATAAACATGAAATTTCATACTTTAGGTAAGACCTAAAGTGACAAAATCAATGTTGTATATCGGTCTTAGTAATCATCCTATGGTAACAGTATACGTATGTACAAACAACCGATAGCAATATTCAAGATCGACCACTACGGTAAATTTTAAGCAACTCGGCACACATGAGGCTATGCCTATCACACTAATCACCGTGATGACAAATGATCACCGTGCTTTCACACTACTGGGTTAAAGGTCCATCAACCTCCTTGGCAGACCTTTCCATGTAAAGAAGAACTTCAAAAAAAGTAGCAAAGTAGACACCGATAGCAATGCCTAAATAATCCATGCTTCTGCTTGATGCTTTGCATTTGGCTGTGAAGGATTCAGCCAATTGACGATCCACCTTGTCAAAAGTAGCATTAAACTTGGCAACCGCATCCTTTAAATCACTAAGAGCATCCTATATTTCCACGAAATTTATCAGCCTCGCGTTCCTGCAACAAATTTTCAAAAAAGTAAGTCATGGTAGGACACCATACACTTCATCGCAAGACACTATACTTTTGAATGCACAAATACTTGTGCTTTATGATGGATTCTAATCAAACATGAGATTTAAAGAATTAGTGAAAATCCAACAACTAGGATACTATCTTATCAATGAGAATACGTACGGAGAATCAAGGGTGAAATATAGATTACCAAAGCCGACTCAATGATGGGAGTCTTCTTCTTCGGTGTGTCGATGCGCTCGAAGTTGAGTGTGGTTTCAATACTCGAAACCTCGCAAGACAATTCTCCTCCTTAATCCCCTCTTGAAGCAAGCCTTTAAAGACCGACATTCTGCAAGGAAAACAACAATTCGCTAGGATTGGTGAGGAAGAAAATGAAGAAACTTCAATTACATTACGAAGTCAGGTGCCTAAAAATTAATATGCATAACAAGCTTTTGCAATTGCTTTCATAAAGCAATTACGAATGGGTGTGAATCTCAATCCCGAATAGGTTTGGATTGGCAAGGAAGAAAATGAAGAAACTTCAATTACATTACACAAGTCAGGTGCCTAAAAATTAATACGTATAACAAGTTTTTGCAATTGCTTTGATAAAATAATTACGAATGGGTGTGAATCTCAAACTCGAACAGGTTTTTGATTCACTCACCAACCGAAGGTAAGCATCATAATCAATTCGAACAATCCAAAATCGACAACCATAACATCTCGAAAGCCACACAAGTTGCAATCAAAAGCAGAACCACTGGAGAGAGGAAGAGAGGGAGGAACCTGCAGGGGAACGAGCAAATTGAACGAGCAGTCGAGCGAGGGAACGAGCGATCAAGCAAGCAACAGGTTTTATTTTGTTTTGTTTTGTCTTTTCATTTTGTTTTTTAGTATTGGTCAAACGGGTTTTGTTTTTCTAAAAGAGGTAAAATTGGAGTTCCCATAATCTTTTGAGGTTGAAAAAAAAAAAAAAGGATGAAAGCAATTCCAAAATTCATTAATTGAAGCAATAACATTCCAAAAATGCTGAAAAGCTCTAGGTGGAAGTCTGCCCAATATTTCGCTAAAGATTTCCCAATAAAGTTTGTCAAACACTCAACCATTTTTCAAGGAGTTTTGGAGGCTTAAAACTCCTTTTCAAAAATAATTCGAACAAACGCACCCAAAAATTAATCACAAAAAAATCTAAACCAAATCGATGAAACTAAAGCTGAAACATGATAAAGAGATGCATGTTCTTCTCGAAAATTTTTCGAAGGAAGAAAAGAAAAAAGAAAAAAAAAAACAGAAAAACTTCAAAAAATTTTAAAAGAATGCGAAAAAATTGTCCGTTCGACGAGAATCATTTTCAAGAAGTAAGTTTTTCTTTTTTTTTTTTAAGTTAGTAAGTTGAAAACTAATAATTCTGTATGAATCATTAAAGTTAAAAGCAAAGCATATCTGGAGGTGGAAACTTACCCCCATGAGGCCACTTTCAAGATTGATATGAGAGTTTTGGAATATGGGAAGCTTCGAGTTGGACATGGACTCATTGTTAGGGCATGAGCCTGAGGGCCCAATAATTACTCGATGAGCATTTTTGTCTTTTGGGCTTTAACATCCGGGCCATCTTTAGATTTGAACAGAGCCCAATTTCTTTATAATCAAATCTGCATGCTTTTAGTTTGGATAATTAAGTTCTTCTACTCTTACACATTTTTTTTTCAATCAGGTCCATCCATACAATACCAAATTCGACCAAATCCAGTTAACGTGGTTTAAAATTTTCTCAGCGTGGACATCCTTGTGGACGCACATATTGGCTAATTTTTATTTTCTCCACATCGTTCTTTGGCATCGCCCAAACAACTATATTAGCTAAATTTAGTCGAATTTGGTGTGGAAATAAATTTAATTAAGAAATTTGTGAAGTTATAACAAATAAATAAAAATGTTTCATTATCGATAAAAACTTATATCCAAATATTTTTGTGAACGATGATTTTTTTTTTCATTTGTTCATTTTTATAAACAATATACATTAAAGCTTACCATCTTCTAGACTAATATGTCTTGTCAATTAAACAGAGTCGAATTTTATATAAGTATATTAGAGGGTCACTAATGTGGCGTTATATCAAAGAATGAGATGGATAAAGATGAAAAATTAATTTAAGCTCCTTCATTGCATTTAAATTTGCTTGAGGTTTGCAAAGCGAGAAGCCAAAATGCAATAGATACGGAGGTTTTCATGGAAAAGTAATGTAATTCATGTTGGCCGATGGAGGGGTTACTTTTGCTTGTGAAACGAAAGGGGAATCAAGTCCTAAAATTTTCAAGTGTGGATTCAATGGAAATATTTGATTGGACCAATATGACAAGTTTTATAACTTAATTGCCCATTTTGAAAATTTTAGGACTCGAATGCATTTTTGTAACAAGTTTTAATATTTAATTGCACTTTTTTGAAAGTTTTAAAATTTAATTATATTTTCGTGATAAGTTTTAGAATTTCCAATGCAATTATCCTAAAAATTAATTAGAGAAATGAAGAAGGAAGTAGAAGTGATAGTGGTTAATCGACACTCTTGTGCTTAGGAAAGGGCCGTCGAACACGTGCATGCAAGAGAGATAGATGGGAGTTGCCCAGCACTAATGCCATTGGCCAAGATGGCATTCATAACTCATTCGGCGACTCGCTACTCCTAGCAAGAATCTTGTGATGCTCACTCGAGTGCTATTCTCTCATTATCCTCTTTAATTATAAGTAGTCACACTCAATCGTTCTTTATTTGAATCCGGTTATCCAATCCAAATCTGCGCGAGGGATTTTCTCATTACATGGCTTTTGAGTAGAGGTGTCAATGGTGATTGACCATTAACCTATAACAAATTAATACTCATACCCAACCCATACCCAATCCATACCGCATTACTTAAATACTTATATATTTAAATAAATCATGAAATATTTATTTCTTTTAATTTATTAAAAAAATATATTGCTAAAATATCAATTGATTTTTTTTTTTCAAAAAATTTAAATTTTTTATTTTTAAAAATAATTTTTTATTATAACCCCGCATAGACTCTTTCGCCGCACCTACCACCGTTGCTTCCCGCCATCCATTACCACCGCCCACCACCTCTACCCGCATTCTTATGCGATATTTCACGTATGATTCATATAACTCAAAATCCTTTTAATTTTTTCATTTTCTTTAATTTCAAATAATATTTGGGATTTTGACAAAAAAAAAATCCTTATTAACAACTATTGCAACCAAAGCAAGGTGACAAAGAAAAAAAAAAAATGAAAAAAAAATTACTATAAAAATAAATTATTAAAATATTAAAAATAGAATTTTTTAAAAAATATTCACAAAACTTATTTATGATTCACTATAAGTTTTCTTCGATAACCCATTTACGACCCATTTAACCCATTTTACACATGAGCTAAGAACCCATTTATGGCCCATTTAAAGCCGTTTTGGCCCGATCAAATATGGGTCGAATGTGGGCTGGCGAAAAGGGCTGAGCATTGGTGACGCCCGCCTGAGCACCCGCGTGGGTCGGCAGAAAATAACCACCATGACCAAATGACCAATTAACCATTGCGTGATGCATGTGGCTCCATTTCAGATTCAAAATATGGCGAAAAGGACGAGTTTGCCCAACTCTGGAAGGGTGGGCCCGTTTACACTCGGGCGACCCGGCTCGGAGAAGTACGGGCACCGAACCTGCGCAGGTTCGGTCACCAACCGCCGAGCCGGCCACTCGCATATCCATTTCCGGATAACCGGCCGGCGCCAAAAAGGGCAGAAAAGTCTCTCTCTCTCTCTCTCTCTCTCTCTCTCTCGTGCGCATCATCGTCCTTGAAGAAAGGCGCGCGGTTGACATTCGAAAACTCTGTAGGACTTGTCTGATGCGGGGAAGAAGAAGAAGAGTAGGATGAGCGGAGCGAGACTATGCGCGTTGCTCGGAGAGCTGGGCTACGACGGCGGGGACTCGCTCGACCCCGACAGCTTCGAGTGGCCTTTCCAGTACGACGACGCTCGCCCCGTCCTCGACTGGATCTGCACCAACCTCCGCCCTTCCAACGTCCTCTCTCTCCCCGAGCTCTCCCAGTAATTACTCCTTTCCCTCCCTCCCTCTCTCTCTCTAGATTATAGCTGTCCGAGCCTGTGGGATTTTCTAATCGAGTGGAAACCGCTAGGGGTGTGCATTGTGAGATTTGATTTGATCCTCGTTCGTCAATTCGTGGAATCGAGGTTCTTTGCTTCTTTATGCGTGTGGTACGGTGTTGCTGTGGTGTTCCCGTCGCGCCATTGTTCACTATTCTGTGCTTGATTCTCAGGTATGAGCAATTCGTGGATGAAGGGAAGTTGCTGGAGGTAAATTCCCAATGCGTTGGCATGTGGTGCCGATTTCTTTTGTTCTAGTCAGCTAGGGGAGGCGAGTTTGTGGAATTGGGTGTTTATGATGGTATGACTGAGGAATTTTGAATGCTATGAACTGACAGGGGGAGGATCTGGACTTTGCCTACGATAGCATTTCGGCTTTCTCTGTGAGGAGAGACAACCAGGAGGCTGTTTTTGGTTCAGAGGAAGGATTGAAGGATATAAGGTGACATAGTTAGTTTGTGGCCCTCTCTTCTAGAGCTTTTGTCGTAGTTCTGGGCTTAGCAAGTTTATTGTACGGTTTGATTGCTAATTATCCAGGTTGGTCTTTTGCTTTGACTGTTGGGCGTATGGAAAGTTTCTAAGCCTATGATGCAGCACTTTTGCATTGCTCTTCCTGTAACGTCGGATCGCTTTTTGTTAGGGATGCAACGTTGGCATACAGAGCTGAAGCTCTGGAGTTGCAAAGACAGCTCAGATATCTGCAGTCTCAGTATGACATGCTTACTTTCCAGGCTTCGTCCTTGATCCAAGGGAGACGAGCTAGAGTTGCTGCAACATCTACTGTAAATGGACAACTTACAGCACTAGACGACAGTCTTTCAGCGAGGAATTTACAGGTAATCGTGTCCACGGGGATAATTTTTCTGCTAATTGGTGGCAATGAGATAACCACGGAAATGGGATCATTTTCAAACTGGCATGCCTCTCAAGTTCTCAACCAGAGAAATCGCAACAGGCTCAGAGAAAAGATGGTTTTATCATGGGTATTTAGTTTCAGGGCTAAACTTGTGCCGTTAATTAATGACCTTTTCTATTACTTCTTTTGCAATTTAGATGAATGCAGTTCTTGGAAGGATTGCTTCTACTGCTCAAGAATTGGCCCATTATCATTCTGGTGATGGTAATACTCCTTTTGTCTTTCCTCATTTTGTTTGTGATCGATAATTTATCCTGTAATATCAATAACTGGCCTTTTAGTTTTTCCACCATTGATCTTAAATGTCTCTAAAAAATCTTGTGTTTCATGGAAATAATGGAGTGTTTGTTCTGGATGTTGGTTCATTCTTTATATTCACTGGTTTTAGTTACGTTATTTGCATTCTTTTCCTTATGGCCCCTTTTATTTATCTTCCTATGTAATCCTTGGTTACCTTCTTTCATCTTTTTCTGAAACGTGGCCCACACTTTTTTTCAGTACACCGTGGTCAAATTTTTCACATGTGAATTATTTGACACTCATTAGACTATTTTTCCCATTTCAAAACTGTAGCTTGGCCAGCTAGAATTCTTAGGCTAGTCACCTTTGATTACATAGTAGAATAGTGTATTGCTGTTTTGCCTATGATTTTGCACATCAGCTTTGGTGTACTTCCTCGCTCTTGTTGTGCGTTCTTGAAATTCTTGAGCATGCGATTCCCTTAGTTTCACTGACATCAACTTGAATTAATCAGATATGCATTATGTCTAAAATCTTCTTTTAGTTACTCCTTAAGTAACTTCTTGTTACTTGGCCTCTATTTGTAGTATGGCTTAAATATTCCTAATTCTCATAGGTTTGGACCAAAATGTTCCTCTAGCCATAAATGATGAAATCTCAGCTCTTCAAGATCTCACGCCGAAATTGGACATTAACCAACTATATCAGTACTCTCAATGCAAAATGTGAATTGTTTTGCCTTCTTTTTTTCTCTTCCCAAAGCATCCCCTTCCGCATTCCTTTTTGAGATGTTTTCAACTCGGTTCTTTCTAACTTCAAGTAAAATTTTAGCTTTCTGAACCGCTCAGACTTTTGTAGCTTGAAAGTGTTTGGAGTGATCCTGTTAAATTGTGGATTATTCAACGAAGTTCGTAATTTCTGCTCATGCAGAGGACGGAATCTATCTTGCATACTCTGACTTCCATCCATACTTGCTTGAAGATTCATCATGTATGAAGGAACTAAATCAATGGTTTTCTAAGCAACTGGACACGGTAAGAATACGTTTGGGAACTGTCATAGCCTTGTTCTGCAAGATTATTGAGAGTCATTGCAATTAAGAGAACTTTGGCACTGCTATCAGACAATGTGGAATTAGAAATTAATTTTCTGATTGTTAAAGGAGTTTCTGTTAGCTCGGTCCAACAATATTCTGTATGCTTGTCCCTGACAAGTTATTTGATGCTTGAGAGGCTTATCAAGCATGTCATTTGGAAACATACATTCTCTGTAAGAAACCCGTAAAGCCCTGGTTGGTGAGGGACTATCAGTCAGATGTTGAACCCTGAAGATTGTTCAATGAACAGATCTTTCTTTTTTCTTTTTTGCTTATATTTGCTAGTAAAGCCTGTTAGTGAGATTATTTTTTTGTTTCTTTTGGTAGTGTTTTTTTCTAGATTCCTAAGAATGCATGGAACGGAAATGAATTTGTGGTTGTAAATGAAATTTGAGTCTTAGCTTGTAAATATGCAAGGAAAAATTATACTCCTGTGATTAAAGATTTTAAGGATAAACAACTAGAGAAGCCTTTTCCTTGTTAAGTAGGGAGAAAAATCAACGCAAATAAAGGAAAGCTACAATAGCAGATACAACAGTTTACTGTGGAGTTGAAAGTGAAATTATTAGAAACTCTTTCCACTGGTCTTTATGATGCCTGGAAATACAAGAAGTGATGCATACTTAGATTGCCAATGTTTCATCCGAGACAGTAGATGAAATGAATAGAAGATATTTCTACCTAGTTTTCACCTTCTCAGTATTAGCCTGGCTGTCCAATTGGTAAAGAAAATTTTAGTGTTCAAATTAACCTCTTTGAAAAGAAGACGGTGAATGGAAGAGTAAGCTCAAATAAGCCTTAAATGCTTTATGTAAGTAGTGCTGGTGTAACATTTTTCAAACATGAAATAGTCCCACTCTTCTAGTCTCCGATTTACATATATTCAAATGCTTGATGAACTTTTTGCTTGGCTCCCACATATCATTGCTACTTTTTGTATGTGAGCTTTGGTGGGCATGAGAGGGAAAAGAGAAGTAGTTTCTGACGTTTGTAACTTTACTTGTCTAAGCATCTGAAAGGAGCATCAGTTCTTGTTATCAGTTTGTCTGTGGCATAGTTTAGTCTTGGATCGTTCATGTTGTGTCCTGCAGATAAAGAATTACTTAGTTTTGTGGCTTGCAGCACTCACATTTTGGATGGCTTTTCTTTGAAGCATGGCGCTAGTGTTCATTGTCATGTTTTGAATGAATGTTTCAGGGTCCTTTTCGATTAGTTGCCGAAGATGGCAAATCCAAATGTTCATGGGTGAGTCTCGATGATGCTTCGGATGCTTTAGTACGAGGTAATTTAGAAACGTTTTGCAGTGGTTGGCCTTGGCAGAATTTCCCTTTTTAGGCTATATACTTAGGATTGAGTTTATCTAAACTTTTTTATCTCTGCTTCGCCATAACGGTTATTTTGGGCCCAGCTGGATGCTGGCCCACAACTATTGGGCTTGCATGGCACTGCCCACCTCATGATATGTGGGTTGTGTATATGGTCTGATTTTCAATTAGTAAACTCGACATTTATCTTGTTTCAACGTTGCCTTTTATTTTTAGAGTAATGGACTGCTGATTTTCCCCCTTTTTTGCTTTTACAACTCAACAGACTCAGAAAAGCCTCAGCATCAACGACTATCGGAGTTGCAAAGGCTTCGTTCCATGTATGTGATCTTACTGTTTAGTTTGTGAAAAGCCTTCCTTCCCTTCACGAAACTTCAACAGAAGTTAATGGTGGTGACTCAGTGAAGGGACATGTCAGACATTTCTGAAATATCTCTTTATTTAATAAAGCAAAGTTGGAGGAGGATTTCAACCTTGAATTGTTGCTAGAAAATTTCATGAAACCTCATGCATGATATTAAATTCTATGATAATGATTTATTTTCTAGTACAAACAAAATTGTAATTTGAATTTCTCGTCCTAAATATTAATTTTGTAAAATGATTTGATTTCACAAATATTTTCTTTTCTCTCATATTTAAAAGTTTTTCACCTTTTTTCTTTTCACATGCATGCATGCAATCTTTTGCTAGTAATCAGAAAGAGAAAATGAGTCTTACCTTATTGTGTCTTCCTTGCACAGATTTGGCACAAGTGAGAAGCAATGGGTTGAAGCCCAAGTTGAGAATGCTAAGCAGCAAGCTATTCTTTTGGCCTTAAAGGCTCAGGTAACATCAGATGAAGCACACATACACCTCGATCTTCATTCTCTGAGGTGAGTTTTTAGGTTCTTTGAGTATGGGTGTTTTCTGGAAAGTTCTTCCTGTATTGTCTGAACTGCTTGAATTATTGGTTCGTATGCATGGAAACTTTAAACCCCTGCACTGAATGTGCCAAAAGGAAGCTGTCTATAGCAGAGAAGTTCCTTTTACATGTCCTTAAGAACTCAAAACCAATGAAGTGGCATATTTCTTGCGAACCTATTAAATTCATCTCAAGGAGCAATCCCTCCTGTTACCAACATAAATTGCTTGGTTAAATAAATAAGGTTAACTATGGCTTGTATGGAACACTAATATTTGGTATCCTGGGAGAGGATGGAAATATAAGCTTAATACAAGTTCATCTGCTCTCTTTCATTTCTGTTTGAAATTCATTAAAAATAAACCATGATTTCATTGATTTGGCACTTCAAGGAGACGGAATGAATTTGCAGAGGATGGCCTTTTGTTGTCTACATAATGTGGTGTCTGGATCTTGACTTTCACTTTTTGATGACATTAGTTAATTTGTCAAATTTCTCTTTACAAGTAGGTTACCTGTAGAAAAGGTACTTTTCTCTGCATAAAGATTGTTCAATCCATAGTTTTGGGTATCTCACGGCTCTTGGAGCCTTTCAACACTTCACGAGATTAAGCTTGTTTGATAACCTTAACAGCATTGACATTTTTTTTGCTGAAGTTAATCAGAATTGATTTTGGGTATTTTATTTTGTTTTGAAAGTTTCTTATTTCTATTTTTGGTGCTAATAGCTGGCATATTGAGCAGGAGGAAGCATTCTGAGTTGGTGGGAGAAATTTCAAATCTTGGCCACAAAGAAGAAAAGTTGCTCTCTGAGGTATGCATTTCTCTGTGCTGTGTGATATCCTAATTTCTTCAATAAATGTGCCCAATCTAATATTCTTATATAACCCTGTTGATTGCTCATTGGCCATATGATTGTATTATTTTACTTTGTTGTTGATCTCGATCATTTCCATTGCTACAAAAGTTTAAGCTCAACTGTGTCTTCAACTGTATATTGCATACCGTAGAGCTTAGTCATAATATTCTTTGAAAGTTCAAAAGATGGTAGGAAGAATTTAAAAGGCATCAATTTCATGCATTTTAAAGGTACTCCATAAAAAAAGAACTTGTTGATAGTTTAGGAGTCACAAAACAGTTTGGCAGATGAACTTTACAAACTTTATGTAAAAGGACACAACATTTTTATATGATATGTAAAACATAGACTTAATGTCACCTTGTAACGTCTTGTTTGGTTATCTTACTTTGATAATTTCTTATCTGTCCATTGCTTTGTTTCTGAGTGTGAAAATTTTGATAGTTTATCCATGAGAAGATGAACACCTTTGAAGGCTCAAGAATATCTAGTGATCTCAATTTACATCGATTGATGGGGTTGAACTGGTTGGAATTACCATAATGTGTTCTGTCTGAGAAAGAACATATGCAAGCTATTCGTATCAAGCAATGGTACTTTAGGTTTTTTTTTTTTTTGGGGGTTGGAAAATGGTATTTTAGGTATGAAATGCTGTAAAAGGAGCACAATAATCGTATTCATGTCATGAACGAACTTACAAGTCCAGATTTTTTTTTTTGGGTTGAAAAATGGTATTTTAGGTATGAAATGCTGTAAAAGGAGCACAATATTCTTGCGATGCTGTGTTTTGCTTATCTCAACTCCTTATTCTTTCCTTTTTCCTAGACAATTCCAAGTCTCTGCTGGGAGTTAGCTCAACTCCAAGATACATATATTTTGCAAGGTACTTCATTCATGTTTCCCTCTCGAGAAAAATGAATCCTGTTTTTAAATATAAAAAGTATGACTCTTGTGTTCTCTCATACAATTAACCTATGTACTTAGGTGATTACGATTTGAAGGTCATGCGCCAAGAGTACTACATTAATCGGCAGAAGATGGTAAGCTTACCTGACTTTACACCTTTTTATACTTTCTTTAGCAGAAGCATTGCTGCTGTTACTTTCACTTTGAAATATTAAATGTCCGTGAGTCTTCAAGTTCCTGTCTTCTTTAGGTTGGTTGAGATTGCACCTATGTTTGAAATTCCCAGCCAAATGATCCTTGTAGCTGTTGAGATCATATAGAAGTACTTTTTTTTTTTTTGGTTGTTTGTGGGGGGGCATCTTATTGTTTGCCATGGAATTTTGAATCTTTTAGACATGTCTTTCCAACTTGGGGTGAAATTTTTACTACTGTTGTACTATACTAAAAACCATTTAAAGAGCAGGGAAGAGGAGAATCTGATCTTGATTTTTGCAAGTACAACCATGGATGAGTATTACTCTTCTTCTTTTTCCCTCTTCTTCAGTTCTAGATCTGGATTCGACTTGTGCTGACAAGTCATGATCAACGTTTAAAAGTTCTAAGAAAACTTTTGCAGTTCTCGTTGATGAGGATTTATTGTCCTTCTCACCAAAAAGAAAAGTGAAGATAACTATGGAAGTTGAAGTCTTGTGGAAAATTTTAGCAGCAGAAGTAAACATTAAGTCCGATGATGACCTTAAAAAGGCAGGATGACTTTTGAAAGGCTCCTCATCACGTGTTTAAGGTTTTTAGAATTTGTTTGTAGTAGAACTCATTGAACTTTCTATTTTACATGATTATATATGGCTTTCTACCTAGTGCAATCTTTTGAATAAATCGGCAGAACTTATACATGTATGTCAGATCGTCTACAATGGCGAGGGTAAAATTAGAAGGTGAAAAAGAGGAAAAGGGGAATGAAAAATCTTCAGAGTTTTCATGAAAGAATTTCCTTGTTGATCTTCTGAATCCAGAGATCTCATGTTGCCGGTAGATTCTCTCAGTGCAGTACTGTCTATGGATATGCTTAATCAAGTTGGTTTTGATTTAGATTAATTGGAAACAAGGAAGAGTTAACAAATTTTGACAGGCTAGTGCATTGAAGGGATCAAGACAATGGTTGTGAATATTATTGTGGGTCAGAAGATTAGGGTAGGTAAGTGGTTGGTACTGCCTACGTGTTGTGTCTTTTGTCTGGTTATGAAAGCCTATTATATGTAAGCCAACTGTCTAAGTGTGACACTGACAATGAGAAAGACTTTGCTTAACACTGTTCAACACTCCTGCTGTTACGCTTGTCTGATTTGTCTGTCTGTGTGTGTGCGATAATCACGTACACTCTTTCGTTGTGTTTGGCAGTTCATACATCATCTCATTAATCAGCTTGCAAGGCATCAATTTCTGAAAATAGCTTGTCAGCTGGAAAAAAGAACATGCTTGGAGCATATTCGCTGCTTAAGGTCATCGAGTCAGAATTGCAGGGGTACTTCTCTTCGACTAAGGGACGAGTGGTATGTCAAGCTGGCTGTTCTGGTTGTTAGTCTCTCTTTCTCTCCGTGCATATGCTGCTTAAGTATGCTCAGCAACAGGTTGTGGTTAATGTAGATCCCAATTGCCATTTGGGTTCTACATTGCTTTTTACATCCAAGCCATCAATGTCAGTAATGTAGATCAATCCTTTCAAAAAAGGGTACAGGATATAGGTCGAATTTTTTAGGAGATATCACTTGTGGTAACTTTTTCAATCTAGTTGCTAAAAAATAGTTAGGAAGGCCTTTCTGCCCACTGAGATTATAGCAACTAGTGCTCCTTAGATTTTTTTGAAGACTTAAGCTGCAGTTTTTCAAGTGATTTGTGGCATAGATTCTGACATAATGGGAAGTGTCAGCTCGCTAAATCATGCAGTGTGTTAGATGTGAAGTTTCAAAGCTGGGTGATCTATGCCTAATTTCACTTTGAATCTCACGGAAATCCTAGTCCTAGCTTCTGCTAAATATTTTTGCCTGTTATAGGATCGGTGCATGGCACTTATTCAAGCAGCTTCTGAAGTTCAAGAACAGGGAGCAGTGGATGATCGGGATACTTTTCTACATTGTGTTCGAGACCTACTAAGCATTTACTCAAGTATCCATTTATTCTTATAATCTGGTCCTCTTTTCAAGAAGTTTTTGTTACTTTTTCGTGATTGTTAGAGTAATGATTACGAAATCTTTTGTTTGCTCTTCTTATCCTAGATGCTCAAGTAGGGCTGTCAACCTATGTCTCAGCTCCAGGCATTGTTCAGCAGATATCTGGTCTTCAGTCAGATCTCATGGCTTTAAAGTCTGACCTTGAGAATTCCCTTCCAGAGGAAAGGAATAAATGCATCAATGAGCTGTAAGTTCCAGGATGCTGCAGAGCTATGAATGCATGTCAAAATAGTTTATCCCTTTTCATGTCACCTAGTCTTACTAATCATAATCACACTATTGGCTTTTGGTTAGTCCTCTGCTTGGCAACTACACGAATTACCATCATCCATCTGCTTATTTGCTTATTTATTGAGTTTCCTGGGGTACTTTTTTCCTCCATGAAGGTTCCTTATATGTGTAGGAATATAAGGTGCTCTTAAGAAATAGAAAGATGCTAGTTGTGAAAATGCTGGTTGGAAGTCTTGATGTGTATACTCTACTATAAGGATGTGATCCTTGTTTCTGCATTTGTGCTGGTGTTCCAAATTTGCATGAAATAGACATTGTTCAACACCTTTCTTCCACAATTTGGTTTCTTAGTCTGACAAGGGTTGTGACGCAGAAGTAACGAAATTGGCTAGAAATGCAGACTTGAAGTCCTGCCGTTTCATATAAGATCTTTTCTTATAGGATAGCACGGCTATCCGAACTCAAGTAATCCCCACGGATGCACGCAAACCTGGACATTTCTTTTCCTCATGGCATAGAGAAAAATGTCATTATTTGATTTTTCACTTTTATTTGTTTTAGGCAACCCCGTAACACCATTGTTGTCAAGGTCCTAGTTTGTCACTCTAAATAAACTTTTAACTTGATTAATATCGCTACTAAGGGTTTATGAATGTCTCTAGTAATATTTTGTTAGAACAAAAATGTTCTTGCTGGAAATGTTTATCTGAAGTTCTGTGGTTTGAGGTGATTATCAGTTCTTCTTAAAGGCACTTTAACACCAATTTTGTGGTTTTGCAATTAGGCATTGTTTTGTTGCTTAGAATATTTGAAAAATGTTGGATGACGTTTGAAATGTCAACATAGTTTAGTCTTTAAAGGGTGCGGTTCAGTTTGGAGAGAGACTCTGCTGATTAATTTGTGAGCAATTTCCATTTTATACACACACACACACACATAATTGAAATTCTTTACTTATAGGCGACATGTTTATAACACATATGTGATGAATAAGCGCAATGATGTTGAGTAAAATCTCAGTTGCTTCTGTTTATTGTTTCCTTTATATGTTTCAGGTGCACCCTAATTCAAAATATGCAGCAATTGCTTTTTGCATCTTCAACAACTGCACAACCAATTCTCACACCTCGGGTATGTCCGCCAGAGTCATCTTTTTACCCGATCGAATGATCCCTCTCCCAAGTTCAACATATGTTATCTAATGATATCTCTCACCTATATAAGTTCGTCACATGTTATCTTAAGTTGTTTGCAATTGGTGGTTGGAACTGGTGGTGTATTCCAACAGCATATGGGTGCAGATTTTAAAATCTTAATGCCTGCCGATCTTTTCTTGGAGACTGGTTTTGGTACTTATGGGAAGTTTGATATCATTTCAGCCACTAATGAAAGAGCTCGACGAGATGGAGAAGATTAATGCAAAACTAGCTGCTGCAGTTGAAGAGGTGACTCTTGAACACTGCAAAAAGATTGAGGTAAACTTGATTTTATTTGAACACTGAATACTCACCATCCTATGTACTTGTGACAATCTCCGTTGGTTTGTTTGTTCTGCTCTAGTGTCTTTTTGTTGGTTTCACATGCTGTGATATGACTTAGATTGATCACGACGTGTTTTATTAACACTACTGGCCGAACATTAACCATATGAGGAACTGAATTCAAGACATCCATTTTACCACCTGGATTAATTTGCCAAAAAGAACTGTCTCCTACCCTGGTGCATCCCACCACCAGTGGGACTACTTTTACATCTATTGAGGGTGGTTCATTCTATTTTACATGGTCACGTCCACTGTCCGGGCATGGATCTTGTCATTTATGTGAAATTGAAATATGTATTCGAGTAGTGTAAAATTGTATCCCTTTTTTTTTTTTTTTGGGTCGAACCCCATTCTTATTAGTCTTCCTATTCTGAACCAAAAAGGGAAAAATCCTCAAATTGGATTATATTAATATAAACCACAGGAACACCATAATAGTTAGAAAGATATCTTAGAATAATTATAATCCATTTATAATTGTATTGAGTATATAATTGATGAAAGTTGTTATATGCATATAGGAAGAATATCGGGATTAATCAATCACATTTTGTTATATAATGAGAAGAAAAAATTAACATGTAGAAAATTCCATGTTCATAAAGGAGTAATACTTAATAAGCAGAATATACATTGTAGTTGTTATATCATATAGGAAAATATCGGGACTAATCAATCACATTGTTATATAATGAGAGGAAAAAAGTTCATAAAGGAAATACTTAATAAGCAAATTACATTGCCGATTTGCAGCATTAAAGCACGTAGGAGGGGAAGAAACTCTAGTTGGGTGCGAGATGAGTGGACAGTGCGAGATAAGTTCTTGCAAGGGGAACGATTGACATCTTGCATGTTAGAAGTTCGAGTGATGTTCACTAAGGACACTACTAGGACTTATTACGTAATAGTGTGTGTATGTATGTGGACTTCCTTTTGAATTTCCAGAATTATGTTTGTGGTTCTGGTGCAGATTGTGAAACATCACACGCAGGAGGTTGAGCTCCAAAGACGGGTTTTCATCGACTTTTTCTGCAATCCTGAGCGTCTGAGAAGCCAAGTCCGGGAACTGACGGCTCGAGTCAGAGCTCTTCAAGTTTCCTAGTACGCTCTTAGCTCTGCTGTATATTTTCACCTTTTCTTTTTTTACAATGGAGACTCGGCTATTTTTTTCGTTATTTTTGGTGGAAGTTTTGCGGTGAATATCAAATGCAGAACATTTGGTGACATAGCAAATGAGATCATCTGTTGTGTTGCTCACAGAGGTGTATAGGTGTTTGCATGTTGCCTTCAAATACATTTTTGCGGTAATCTTCGAATTCTGGTCGCACATCTAAGGCCCTCTAGATCCGTTCCTTCAATCTCATCTCCAAGTTGCTCTTGAAAGGAAGTGCCGCACCACGTCCGAGAGATATCGGTTGAACTAATTTTACTAGGTGAATTCCACCTTCAACCAAGGAAAAATGAAAAGAAGCACAATCTGTAATTTTATTCTTGTTTTATGTCATTCATCCTCTGGGGCCGAGGCGAGATCGGGTCTACATGCGTATGCTTGGTGTCCTACGAGTCCAATTGCTTTGAAGTCCATGTTAATAGTAACTTACTAAGCTGATTGAGATGTGCAAATGCTAATCTGAGGCCGGAAACAGCTAGCTTGAGATCGCCGCACTCATGGCGGCAAAATGATCATTCGAACTAATGCAGACAATAATGCAGGTTTATTCCCGAGTAACTGCACGTCTTTCTGCCAAAAGCCTCTGTTCCGAGCTAGAACTGGGCATTCATATATACAGTTAACCCAACCCCAGGACTTTTTAGTACGATGAGCATGGAAAGATAGAACTGCGAAAGAATGAAAAAGCTGTCTACAAACCTAAGAGGATTCTAAAACCACCCTCTCAAGCCTCAAACTTGGTGCATTTAGCCTTTGCCGAGAACTCGTGGGGAGTGTCCATCACATGAAGGACTTGCTGGTGGAGCTCCTACCGAATCTCGACAGCAGATGCGGACTGCCGAACGAGCAGTGGCGGTGCCCGAACTTGGTTTCGGTCGAATTAGGCTGCTCTGAGTTCGTGGAGGATGATTTGGTCGCTTGAATCTCTCGGTGGAGATGGCACCGGAAGGAGCCCGCGTGGCTCGTTGGGGAACAGATGCAAGTCCTGTTGCTCGAGGGAGCAGCCGGTTTGCTATGCTCTTTCGCTGAAACAACCATCTTGGCGTTTTTCTCACGCTCTATGATTGCCTTGATCAACTCCTCACCACGGTTGAGTGGACTCTTCATCTCTCTCTCCCTGTATGAAGTTTTTGAAGATCAACTTAAAGAAGATCCACAGCCCAATTTAAAGCTCTTTATGCTTGGCATCCAACAAAGATGCGAACAGCAACACGTCCAAAGGCAGACGTGCGAGATCATGCGACTGGTTGACTCATGGGAAAGAGGGGAAAAAAAAAACAACAAAAATATGGTACCAAGCGCAACTAAATAGACAGTCAGCAAAGAAAAGAACAACCAAAAAAAAAAAAATGCATGTAATCAAGATTTACGAGGGTCAAGAGGTGTGAAATTGCAAATCGAGCAAGGAAGAACTCGTTTTCCTCCACAATGGCCCCAGAGGGTGATCGAAGGGCAAAATGTACGTACACGATCGATGGCATTGGCAGGGGCTTTGAAGAGGAGGAGTAGTCGTCTTCTTCTGAGTCGTGCGTCTGAATCTGAGCAGGCATGACTCGTTCTGAGAAGAGAGAGGATCGAAGAAGAAACAGGTATTTAAAATACAAGAAGATAAAAACAGTTGGAGAAAGATGATGAGATGAGATCAAATCGAAGAACTAGGATCTGATCTGGGCGTTGTCGATACTGATAAGGCGAGCTTTTTTAAAAAGTAGGAAAAATCCAAGTCTCTCTCGTTCTCGTACGGGGTCGAGCCAATGGCGAATCAACACGACCATGCATGGCACAACGATGCGTCGCCACGCGTGTAGCTCCTTCAAAATCACTTGCTCAGCGTAGGCCAACGCTATGATATAGCGACTAAAGTTGTTTGTCCCATTATTTGTTTTTATTTTTTTGGTCAAAGTTTGTCCCATTATTGACGCCAAAATATTTGTAATTTACAATTTCTAAGTCGAGTTTCTTGCATTTACATGGTCTGCTGGGCTCGTGTTTTTGGCAGGTTAAAGATTGTACGAGTGTTTATACCACACGTGGCTAGCACACCATGATAAGGGCGAACGTGGAATTTAACGTAGATCGAAGTGATTTGCAATGGATTAGACACGAGTCGGTTATCCAAGTCGTGGAAGCCGGCAGCCTCCCCAGCAGTCGTGAAGCTCGACGCGGCTGTAAGACCAACACAATCATCAGATCACGGAGCCCGCCAGTTTAGCCGGGAGGTATGGGTGGTTGTAACTATCATGAAGTGGAGCCACAGGAGTAACTATCAGTGTTGGACGCATTGCCGAAGTAGTGGTTTTGTTCAGTAATTGATTCTAACTACATGTTAAGGAATTTTGCGAGTTACGGAGAATATGTTTGTATTCTTTCCTAATTGTTCTTAACCATCGATGGTAGTTATAAGCTTTAGGATCGTAATTCAAGCACAAGACTGTCAATCAATCAAATGAATACCAGTTGCTCGCTTTTATCTTCCGGTTTATCTTTACATTTACAATATTTTTACATGGCTGACCACGATTACATCACGTCTTCGTACTTTTATTTTTCTGGTTAAATTAGTTTCATGTCCAAAAATTAGCGAAGAACCCCTCACATCCTTTGTCAATAAGTTCAGCGATCCTGTTGCGAAAATAAGCGATCGAATAGTAAACTAGACGGACCAATAATACTCATCGAACATCGATTTACGTGATTCGATCGATGTGATCAACTTTCACAAGGAGATTAACAAAACTATAGATCAAGAGATACAACTAAGATTAGAATTGTACTTGAGTCACTCAAAAACTCTTAGGATTTTTCAGATCCTAATTACTCTTAATAACTCACACATTGTTTAGCCCTTACATTATACCTCACAAAATAATCTCTCAAACTCACCAAGTAATTCACAAATCGATAATTCGCAAGAAGTCGTCTCTTTGATACTCTTAACAAAGAATATGTACATCTTATGTAGACAATAATTGAATCCGAGATAGTAAACATGGTTTTTGAAAACCTACTCCAAATAGTACATCTACTTAGGAAACTTCCTTCTAAACTCGAAACATATTTTCAAGGCATCTATCGTATGAAAGGTACTTCATCAACATCAATCTCTATTTGAGGCAAGCTTTTAATGGAATAAGAAATTTGAGCGGTGTTCATAGTTGGGTTATGTGGATGATCACAGAGCAATCCGGCACAAACCCCCCCTTAAAAATTCATCGATTGATGTCTCTTCCGGACTAAATCTGAACTTATATATCCTTGTCAAGGCTTTCCATAGACCGACGATGTTCATAATGGCTTGCACAGGAACCATTTAATCCGACATGACACACAGAATTGTTAACCCTTCTCTTAAATAACTCTGTTTGTCTTGGTGCTGACACAGATGCCAATTTCAAACGCACAAAGCAAGTAGATAGATCGCTCGCAAAATCGTGCCGTCCATGTGTAGCGATTAAAGCTCCTCCCGATAAAGTGGCGGGCAGATTAGACAGCGCGAGAGACAAGATTTATCATGTTTTAGCGAAGACTTTTCTTTTCTTTCTGGCCACTAATCAAGTATTATCATCTGGTAAAAACAAAAGGAAGGGATCTTTCCCTTTTTCCTATTTTTCTCCATTTGCTTTTTGCCCAAGATTGATGTGCTCTACCCCACCGCATTCACCTAAGAAAAAGACTAAAGAACCTTCCTTTTGCTTGTGTCCTTTAATAAGTCAAATTCTCAATCCAAGTCTCCTTTCAAAAGGAGAAGAAAAAGAAGGCACCAGATAATATAAGACAACCACGAAAAGCAACCGAAATTCACTAAAAGATTAAAGATACCCAACTGACAAAATCAAGTAATCCTCTCTCACATGGCAATTAGATGACAAATCCACCATAACATCATCATCTTCCTCAACCTAACATCTTTCTCATCCCAATGCTCACAAATTGGGAATTCAAATACAGCATAACACAAACATCTTTCCCTATGTACTCTTGCCCCATCCATATAATCATCCCCATCATCATCATCATCATCATATGTAAGATCTATGTACTCGGTCCTATACGACCCTTCCCTCTTTCCCAGCTTCTCATGAAGCACAAGTGGGCACCAAGCAGCATGACCAGAAGCTCCACCCTCTCTTCTGCAACCCAAAACAGTAACCATTAAAGGAGAAAACTTTACACAATTTTCACCAAAATCTTCTATACCCTTTTTCTTGTAATTAAAATAAAGGAAGAGAAAAGGACAAAAATGAGAAAAGATGGCGAGGATGGATGCCTTCTTGGGCTCGGCATAAAGGAGCTCAGGTGGGATTTTGTAGAGGTCTTCATCAACAGGTTTTGGGGTAGGCCTTGTTGTCACGAAAGGAGGGCTCGTAGGCTCCTTAAAGTCGCCGGCCCAACTTTTCTCTTTCCCTCCTTTGGCATCATGGTTCGGGTCACCGACTTTTGCCTGCAATTATCACCATCCACCACACCATTTTAACACAACATTATCTTGTCCCCTCCTTGATCATGATTATCATAATTGACTTTCCTCTCGGTGGCTTCTTGTTTCCATACATGAATGATGAACCTCAAAAGAAGCTCTCTATGGGTTCATCTAGTTTTACCATGCCTAAGTCTAAAGCCGAAGCGGTGGAAAAAGAAATCGCAAAACCCGCCTTTGTTATGCTTATCGATGACTCCATCCATCACACATCATCAAGAAAAAGGAGAGCCTCTCGTGTGGTATTATTTACACGAAATTGAAACGATTTCGCGTGTTCATAGAAGCAAGTATTGTTTGTGGTCAATTATGTAGAAGCAAGTATTGATAATAAAAAAAATGACAAGATCACTGGGAATTAAAATTTAAGTAATCTCACACGAACAAAGTGTATGTAATTCGGTTACGAAATGATACGAACTGAGACATGAACATGAAGCATGAAGCAGAAACATGATTATCTCAACGTAACTTTAGTGTTTCGAACCTTAACCTACGTAATAAATTCTCGAATCGGCCAATTGACTTCCCAGCTGAGTGATTTGACCATGACAAGTACGTGGAGAACTTTAAGGGTTAGAAAAAAAAAAACCGCCCGACGCTTCCGATGAAATCATCTTCTCCTCCTCTTTTTTTTTTTCTTCTTGATCTTTCCCAAGACGTGATTCAGAAAACCCTAGATAGTCGAGCTCAGCAAAGCCAGGCCTAGACCATTCTTTTATTTTTTTCCCTTTATTTATATGCCCTTTTTCACTTTTCCCAAAAAGCGTGCGTTTCCAACAGTTGATTAAAATAATTGATGTTGTTAAAAACAAAAGAAGAAAAGGAAAAAAAAAAAAGAAAACTTGCATGAGCCCATGATTCATGATTCGAAAAAGAAGAGGAAAAAAGAAGAAAGAGGGAAGAAGAAAAGCAAGGCGAGAGGAGAAAAGGGTTTTTGTCCAGGAAAAGATGATGAGGATCATCAAACAAGAAAGACCAACGAGATAAGAAAGAGTATATCCCAAGCAAGATCGCTAGATTATGACTCGCCATGGAAGACGCAGAATCTTCAGCTATTAATTGCAGATTTACATAGTCTTTCACGTGAGCTTATTTAACTGTACATTGGACCACTTGATTTTGCAGATAGGGATACGTATCGGGGAGGTAATATTGGTAAAACCGGAAAAAGGACGACGGTGTTCAGTGTCACTGACCCGGCGACGACGGCGACGAGGGACGACGATCATGGCCGGAGTGACGACGTCGTTCTGGTAAAGGTCGCCGGCGACGTAGAGGTCGCGGTCGACGGAGTAGGTGTAGCGGAGCAGCCCGGGTTGCCTGGCCGACGCCTCGTCGAAGCACTGGGTGAAGGGGAGGCCATCGTAGCAGTCCCAGCTCCCGAACGCCGGGATGTGAAACCTGTTGTAGTCCTGCATATACACCCACATAAAGAACAAACATCGCAAATGCACACAGTTCTAAAGAATTCGGCGCGCACGCGCGAGAGAGAGAGAGAGAGACAGGAAACGCTTACGTCCATTGGAGGTGGGAGAAGTTGCAGAGGGAGTCTTTTGGAAGAGACTTGAGGTCAGTGAGGCGAACTGGAGATTGGGTTTTTTCTTTTCCACTTTGAACTTTTATGGAAGCAGGTGGGCACGGGAGGCTCTTTAAAAAGGCAAGAGAAGAGAGAGAGAGAGAGAGAGAGAGCAGTAAGTTTCAAGCAATGAGGTCAACAAAGGGTAAAACCACTTTTTAACTTTTACTGAATTTTCGTGCTCCCAAAGCTTTTCAGCACCTTCTTTCGAAATTTGGGTAAAGCTTTCGCTAAAATCCGGCCATATCTCTTGGACATCCAATTAATCAAACCGTGTGTCTGCCACGTCATCAGTTGGCTTGTAAATGGGTCGATTCTTCTTGGGAACCAATTGCAAAAGAAGTGTGCGACTTAGTACATTAGATGATCCAGATTGAAGTCAAGTCACCCGATCGCGAAATTTACCGAGGTTTTTTTTTTTTTTTTGAGCTTGTAAATGGGTCCAATTAATCAAAAGTCCTTTATTTTCTGTCTCAATTTACAAGCGATGAAAAACTTTAAAGAAAAATTTCAAATAAAAATTTAAAATGTTTTCATCTCTCAAATACGAGCCTAAAATGCCCGCATTTCGTCATTTTCGTTCATTTGATTTTTTATTAATCTTTTTCTTTTTTGTTTTCTTAAAGATTGAAAAAAAAAAAAAAAAGAAAAAAGAGAAGCAGGTACAGAAACAGGAGGTGAGTAGCAGGGTTGGAAGGAGATGGAGGGGTAAAAAGCAAAGCAAAGCAAAGCAAAAGAAAGCGAACTGAAGCCCACCCATAACCATAACCATAACCATAACCATAACAAGGTAGCACAGAAGCAGACACAGAGAGACAGGTTGGTCATTAAGTCATGAGTGATCTTCATTCATTTCATTCCCTTCCCACCAAATGTAGAGATAAAGAGAGAGATGGATCGTGGTAGTGGTATTGAGAGGTTGCTTTCTCTTCCTCTTTTTGAGGCCTTCCGATTCCATTATTCTAATATATTCCACATGGAGGCCTCCTCGGGGCCTGGTCCTTTCCCTACCCCCTGTCATCTTTCTCCATCTTTCTCTCTCTCTCTCTCTCTCTCTTTTTCGAATATCAGGTTTCAGCAGCGGAGGAGAACGAGGGCCTTTTGCTTTGCTTTTGCCCTGGTTTGCGCTGACGATCCTGAAGAAGAAGATGAATATGGGGTCCCCTTTGCGTTTTCTGTATATTCCCATGCATCATCAAGGAAAGCAACCCATGAATAAAGCGTCTCTCTCTCTCTCTCTCTCTCTAGCTGAGCTGAGGCCTCTCAATTTGCTATGTTGCTTTCACATGGGGTTGCGATAATGAACGTTCCAAAGAACATTGCTAAATATTCGTGGACGCTTAAATTTGACCTGAGGTTTGATCAAATTTGGCTTTAAAAAAAGAGAGAGATTATTAGATGAAGGGCGGAGTCGCCGCGACAATCGATAAAATAGGTTGTCCAATATACAATCGATCTATCTCGGATTACCCATGGATCAATGCTTCCGAACTCGAGCCGTTCTTTACGAAACATGCTTCGGATTTCGTTACCGATGAGCATTTGTTAAGCAACCGGTGGTCGCCAACGCATCCATGGCTCTAATCTTACGTCGAATCACAGAATTAGAATAAGAAGAAGAAGAAGTAAAGGTTGGTTGGAGCATCTCTTTAAGGCTCCTGTGGACACGCCATCCTTTTTTAAACACATAACCGACATCATCATCTTCCTCCGCCATTAATGCCCTCTCTCTCTCTCTCTCTTCCTCTCTTGCCCCTACTCGAGTCCTGTTTAACCCAACACGCCTAGCCAGAGGGGAGGGGAGGCGAGGGGAGCTTGGTGCTCCGTGCCCATGGCCATGTCCATTGGTCCCTGTTCTCTCGTCAACCGAGGAAGACGAAAGAAGCAGCAGCAGAATTTTAAATTCGATTTGGTACGGACCAGGTCAGACGGACCCTGAGGTCAACAATCTCTTATTTATTTTTTTATTTTTTAAAAGATTTATCTTTTTTATTTTTTTATAGCAGTAGTTGTCATTTAATGTGAAGTGCTAAACGGTTGTTCTGCTGCGGTTTACTGTTCGCACGCGCTGCGGTCCTCCCTCGCCTCAAAAAGCCCGAACCTGCAGCGACAAGCTTCAGAGAATGACTTGTCCCTTTCTCATTTACTACGACATTCTCTTTTTCATTTTTATTATTATCTTCTTCATTCTTGTCTAAAAGTAACGATAGTTAATCTTTGCTTTCCTCTGCTGAGCTCAGAGGATGGTGCGTTTTAGTTAGTTAATTAATGAGTCGGTTAATTAGTTGTCGGCATAGAAGGTGGTCAGCTGGATTTCGCCTAACCCTAAAAAAAAGAGAAGATGAACGAAGGACAATCCCTCTAAAATTGTGGTTGGAACGATGAAAGTTCATCCTTTCTGGTGCATAGTATCGGTGCATAATTAAATCTAGCTAAGTCGAGCTCCAGCTTCTCAATCCGAGCTCGAGCCGATACATGCTAATGCTCGGCCTATCTCGAGTCGATTTTGTTGATGGGATTCACTCTCGTGCTATTATTATGTTGTAGCCGCAAACGAACGTTCTTTAAGATGCAATAGCAAGAGAAAGTAGGAAATCCGAGAAAGAGAGTATCGTCTGGTTTAATCAAGCTGATGATTGGCAATTGACTCATGCTCCCTACATTAGGTTTTTCGTCGGTTGAATTGAATCTGCATTTTGGTGAGATTTATTCTTGATCTCTTGTAAAGTTCATGCGTATTGCCAAAAATAGTGTTCTTGATGTTATTGTTGCTACGTACCTCTAGCATTAGCGTAAAGAAGAACTCTGTTCACCCAATTTTATTGATAGTGAAGGTTTTGGGTGAATTCGGTCTCGTGGTTTTTGATCTCCTCGAACTAAAGAGGTTTTCCATGTAAAATTGCTTTTATGTTTGTGGGTGATTGATATTTATATTGCTCAGTCAATACGGTTTGCACAAGATGATAGATTGTTTTATGTGGTAATTCGAGACTGCGCGCATTATCAATGTTTCTCCCATCAGATTTTCTGGTATCGCACTCGAGCCGGGTGGAGCTCGATCCCAGAGGGCTATAACGGGGCTCGACCCGACCAGATTTCAGGGCGGGTCTCGATTCTCTCGATTTCTCGGATTCCGCCACGAATCTGAAAAGAAAGGGGAGAAAGAACACAGAGAATGTGAAAGGCTCCAAGGGAGAGAGGCCTCTTTCGGGAGTTTCAGACAGCGAAATGAGGATGTGGGTGGGGGGGGTGGTTCTTTTTCTCTTTATTCCCCTTCATTTGTAACCTTGTGCGCCTTTGGGAAGATTCGGGTTCTTCTGAGACCCGACCCGCCAACATACAAAATTCAAAGCATCGATTCCGCCATGGCCGGCCATCACTCCGTGTAAAAGCTCAAGTGAAGCTCACGACAAAGTGCAGCTGCAGATGGGAATATCCAATGCTAGCTTTTGTCCTCGCATAAGAACATCGACTTCTCAGGTTCTGCTCTTGAAATATGCCACCACCCTGCGCAAAAGTGTTGATCCCATTTAACGCCGTCCCCGCAAAAAGAAGAGAAAAAAGAAGATTCCTATTGATACTCTTTTCCTTCTTTTGCCTTTGCCATGATCCATTAAGGCCTACTTCCCTAATCAAGATTAAGGAAAGCCGGGGATGGACACAAACACACGAAATCAATTAGGAGTGGAACTTCTTTTCGTCTTTCTTTGTTTACAAGAGAATCATTTTGGATCGATATATCTACTCTTTCAATTGAATGAGTAAACAAAATATCGATTGTCCACTGGGTTAACTCGTTCCCGCGTTCCATCTCGATCGGAATGGGGCGGTGCATGTCCCTTGACATGTCTAAACCCATGTGGCTTTTAGTTTTCATGCCATAATCCGATAGTTGGAACTTCGAGGAACTCAAAATCACAAAACATTGTCCTCAAATCACTCTCTCTTAATTATTTTTTTGTTTAATTCATCCTCACGTTCTCAAGTACATGCCTTTGTCCCAACGTCAAGGTTTATATCGTCAACACAATTGGAAAAGTGAGAGGACAGTTAGCCGATCCTATTCATGGGCCTGGGCTTTTTTTAATGGGCCAATATAGTGAAAATGTCCAATGAAAAGCCCACTTATTTTCTTCGAGCACTCTTGGTTCGGATTTGCATTTTGGTCTTCGCCGCTTCTCCAAACTACACACAAAACAAGCCCCACAAAATATTTTTTAAACCACAACTACCGTTGATATACTGCTGGACATGGAGGCTGTCGGATCGATTGGTGGGTTCTCACTTTGGCGAGCGAACGAATAAAGCGCATTTCGAGGTAAAATCCCGTTCTAGTGGAATGCCGACCTAAAAGAGGCTTTCCCGCCCAAAATTTTTTCTTTTTAAAGATGTGACATAGATCAATCAAATGCCGTCAATTTTAATTTGACGGCCCATTTAATCAATATTGCAATGTTTGGGGATCCGGATCCATGTTAAGGGATTCATTTTCAAATTTCTATCCTCCTTAGTTCTTACATGTTTAATACAAGATCACCCTTTTCTATTTTTGTGCACACACCCGAAATTGTGTTTTACTCTCCGGTGGAATCGAAAAGTAACTGTTGGTGATGTGTAGATCACCGATGGCAAAATGTTAAGTTTAAAAACCGCAGACTTTGTCGTGCCCCCACCGCCTACGGGGCGAGCCCATCACCGCAACCCAACCTCGATGCGAGTGGGAAGCTTAACACCCGCGAAACACCTAAGCTTATGCCCGTCTTTCACGGATTAACCAAAGTTTTCCGAGATCGAGGATGAGCCGTGTTATGTTTCCCAACCCTTCTTTCGGATCATAATTGGCTATCACCACCGCATAACCCTAGTAGTCACTGGCCCATCGCATGTGTTCAAACTTTCAAGAACAGTAGTCAAGAAATTATTATTAGATGACGGAATGAATGAATGGTCTGCAATCATGTCGAGGCAACGATCTCCATCACTAACGCGACGTTACCAACCTAACAAGACAAACCGGGAACCGAACTCGTACGATCGGCCTCATCGAAGCTTCAAGAATCACCGTCATCACCTCCTTGATGCGTCGGGTTTTCCCGATAAACAAAAGCCCCACCGGAGTCGTTGGCCACTGCAGCCGCATAGGAACGAACCAAAAACTTGGAACCTCTCGCCCTCCCCGTGAACTCCGGATGCCTCCAAATTCTCCTTCACGGGTTCTCCTTCTCCACGTCTGCTTCCCAATAATGCACCCACCACCTTTTGCTTTCTCTCTATATAACCACACATTGTAGACACTCAGTCTCCAATCACAAGTTCCATAAGCACTCTGCAAAAACCACTCCTAAAAAATGGCTGCGAGTAGGTTGATGGTGGTGCTGGCGTCGGCCGTGGTGGTGGCCGTCGCATTGGCGGGAGGCTCGGAGGCGATAACCCTGTGCAAGATGAGCGAAGATCAGCTGATGGCTTGCAAGCCGGCGGTGACGAAGCCGGACCCGGCGGTGCCGACACCGGCGTGCTGCACAGCACTCTCGGCGGCCGACCTTGGCTGCCTCTGCTCGTACAAGAACTCGGCCGTGCTGCCGGCGCTCGGGATCGATCCCGAGCTCGCCATGGGGTTGCCTGCTAAGTGTGGTCTCACTCCTCCCGCCGACTGCTAAGGTATTCAATGCCCGCGAGGCCTTTGAATAGCCATTTGGGCTTTTAAAACGTAAAGCAGTAAGACTTAGCCTATAAAGAGTTTTGGGTCTTGTGTCACCTAGGCCCAGCTATTAAAATCCGGGGCAGACCATTTGGATTTCAATTTGGCACGTGAGATCCTGGTGTCAATGTTGGGTATGCATGAATTTGCAATTCCAGGGTTTGAATCCTAAATCAACACTTGCTTTCATTGCCTTGATAGATGGATGTATATAGACAATTCAAACTACTCTTTCATGCTCGGCGCACGTAGGGACGGATGATTATAATCCATTTGCTGTTTTGCAGGTTACCTGAGTTAAATCTCAAGACTGGGTGTAGAAAGCTCGAGTGGCTGGTTTATTTTTCGATGCTCTTAGTGGACACTTCCACTTCTATCTATTTCCCAATTGTGTGTGTGCGCGTGCTTGCAAGGCGCTTGTTCTGTTTGTTAGAAGATCGATCCATTTCCAATATTGTGCTTCCGCAGTTCTTGTTAAGCTATTGTCTTCTGTTCTCTGAGTTGATGGAAATTTTCCCAAGAATGTATAGTAGACGACCTTGTTTAGGGCTCCAGACACACCGAACCGCAAATGAATGGATAGCCAAACACGTTACGATTCAAATGTTAGGTCCCGGGGGATTGGAAAAGCTATAGAAGTTCATCGGCCGGTGTAAAGAATATTTTCTCATTGGGTAGGGTGTCACGGTCCTTTTGCATGAATTGTGAGAAACGGCAGATTGGAGCCGCTAAAGATTACAAGAATTCTGGGTTACCTTTTCACCGTTTTGAGGTAAAGGCGCTGGCAATCCATACAATGTGAAGTGTTTTTTATGATACGACTCGTCGTCCCATGCTATAGACGCGAAAAAGGAGAAAATGAGCAGAGAGATACAAACTCCCGACTGCCCTGCAAATTGCGTGACCTGAAAGATCGTCGAGGCTCCGGCCTCACCCTCGGAGGAGGCCATTATTGGGGTCACGTTGAAACGCGACGTTCGTCTTTGACCCAAAAAGCACCACCCCCGTGGGCCCCACCGTTCGTCCAATCCGATCGTCAGTTCGAAGATTTGATCGGATCTTCACAACCTTTTAATAAGGCGACGCGTGTCGACTGCCGTTTATGTCCAGCGCACCGTACAGGCCAGGCGGAGCCTCGTCTTCTCCTCCATGGTCCAGGAGAGGAGTGTGTGTTCCGTCGCTGCCACCCTCTTCCGTTTTCAGTTCACCCACGCACACTGCCCTAGGCTTCTCTCGGAGAGAGAGGGGGGGCCCTTTTGTTTCTCAGTCGCCCAAGCCTCGAACCCCATTAAATATTCGCCCCCCGGCCCCCACCCCCAAACCAAAATTTTTTTTTTTTTTACTAACCACTTCTTATTACTATCGCCCCGGAATAGAAAAGTAGAAAATCAAACTAAGAAGCGATTGTACTAATCAAGCGTCGAGGCACTGCTTATAAAAAAAAATTCCATTAGAGTCTAAATTATCCGAAGAAACGCCCTCGCATATCCCCAAATTGCAAAAACTAGCAAAGTCTACTCCATCAAATGCCGTAAATACCCTTCTTATCCAAAAGCGCAGTTTACTTAACAAACAATAAAGCCTCCCCCGCGAGGCGGAACTAACAGGTAACGGATGATATGGACGACAAGCTAAAAAGCATGCCCATCTCGGTCAATAAACCGGCAGATGTAGGTTTTTAAAACGGTAAAATGTGGGGAGAGAGAGGATTTTCGGAATGCAAAGCAGGTAAAAATAACATCATCACGGTGTCAAACACATTGATTGCCCTATTCATAAATCATAACACCTAACCCCTAATTCCCTACCGGCCAGAGAAAGAAGCTCTTCGTTCCAGAAAAAAAAGAGGGTCCCACACCCCCCCTCCCCTCCCCCCCCCAAAAGACGACGGTTAAAACGGAAAAGCAACTAACACATAACGGAGACGGCGACGCATAAAACTGAAAAAGAAAAGTCCAGCACGACTTCTTCACCATCCAACTACGTTAGACGACAAAACTTCACTAAAATACGCCTGCCCCTCTTCTTCATTCGGCCTCGGCGCACTTTTTGGCTGGGGAGCAGATGAGCCAGGTGAAGCCGTACGGGTCCTTGACCTTGCCGACGCGACCACCGCCGCACGCCCCGTGGTCATCGGCGAGCTCGCCTTCCGCCACAGCTCCAGCAGTCACAGCCTTCCGAACGGCGGCTTCCACGTCCTCGGTCTCCAGGCAGAGCACGCACCCGGTGCCATCGGTCTTCACACTGCAAGTATGGTGGTAACAATAAAATAATTAATTATCTCCAAGGACAAAATGTCGAGAAAAATTAAGTTCTCCAGCACCAGAGAACCGACAAACGCAGAACACGGAACGAAGATTTTTTGGGACCACATTACCCTGCCGGAGATAAAGCACGCGATAAAGACTGTTTAGAAAAACGTAGATCGGAGACTGAATACTAAAGGTCAAGCTAGAACTAAACTACCATGAAAAATGGAGGATCGATCCGTGAGGAAGAAGACATCCAAGACATCGTCTCACATATAATACACAGTAGAAGGCACGGTTGCATGTGTATAATCGAAGGTAAAGCACAATGGACGGTGAAAAACAAGCCTAATAACAAAAACCTATCAGGAGAGGAAAGAGCGAATCTCGTGAGACAAACATGTGGCAGGTATTAAGCGCGAGGGGACCGATCAAGCCATTTCTCTTCCAGATTCAAGCGACGACGGAACTAAAACGAGGCCTACATGCTTCGATGTAAAATATGAAGAAACACAAGTCCAAAAGGTTCTCTAACTAACCGAAACGTTCCATCACAGAAGCAACTAAACGATGAACAAGACAGAACATGACATCAAAAATAATCAACCGAGGAAAAATAGCACAGAAGCCAAAAAGTCTACTAGACAACATAGAGGTAGCACAGGTTTTCGAAGCACGATCTAGAGAGACAGTAAGTACTCAAGCTATGTTCTCGGCAGAGAGAATAAGACTTACGGAGCAGCAGAATCGTCTGTACAGTCCGAGACGAGAATGGTGGTGCCGGCGAGCAAGAGCTGAGCGGAGAGGACGAGAGGGAGGTCCTGCTCCGCTTTGCGCTTGGGGTGGAAGGTGCGGCCGAGCTCCTCAGCACCGAACGCTGACTTGTAGAACTCGATGGCGTCGCCGGCCTTGGGGGCCTCCACCACCAGCTGCGGCTTCACCGCCGTGAACCCGACGGCCTTCTCGGCCGCTCCACCGTTCAGGACCTCCTGCTGCGCCATCGGAGAGGGAAATGAGAGTTCTAGAAGGAGCGCAGAGCGACGAAGAGGAGAGCTGTGAAACCCTAGGAGAGAGAAAGCTAAGAGATAGAGTGAGAGAAAAGTGGATAAATGAAGTTGGTGGGAGTACAGTGTTGGTATTTATAGAAGCGCAGGGTGCGTGGGGGGAGAAGCTGAACCGTTTGGTGCCTTTTCCAGTGTGAGGGGTAAAATTGGGAACGAGACGTTCAAACACTCTGGAGTGACCTTGGCTTTTGGCTTAATTACAGAAATGTCCAACCTTTCTCGGTTAACGCGGGTTGAGACTCGTAAGACGCATGCTGTCTGCACCGCATTATCAGGATTTTATTGTACTGTTTATTTCGTAATGCTGCCAGCGGGAATTTTAAAAAAATTAATTCATAATCAGAGTAAATTACCAATCATGGGTGCTTATGGTGGGTTTGGTTCAACATTTAAGATGGATTTTAGAAAAATATAAATGCCAATAACCTAAAGGGGTTTGAGAAAATGCTAACTGCATTTGATAAAAACTCATTTGAAATGAGCTTTGGTTAAACTAGTGTTTGGTGAAAATAACTTTGCAAAGGAGCTTGAATGCATTTTTCTATTTTTGTTTTTTTATTTATCAAAAATAACCTTTGTCGGACTAGGAGGTTTAAAAAACCGGATCCGGCACCGGCGGCCATCGCCCGACCTCAAACTGCCCTCATAGAGTATCACAAGGCCTAGATGAGGATCACCTAGGTCCGCACGAACGCGACGTCCCTCCGACCGGTAGATGGCGGCCCTAACCCGGGCGACCGATCCTTGCCGGCCCCTCGCTGTCCCTCTGCAGGTGAACACTAGATCTCACTCCTCAACCAATGAAGAAGATGAACAAAACAGAAAGGGGTAAAGTCATAAATATAAGAAATTAGTGAGGATAGTTTTGGAATGAAAAAAGTATTTTTGCATTTAACCAAATCCTGAAAGCCCAATAATTGTAGGGACCACTATTGGGCTTTCAACTTTCCAAGGCTAACATTTAACCAAATGCTAGCCTAAAATTGAACTAAACACTTTAGCATTCTCCCAATTAGCTTTGAGGGCTAAAAGCCCATTGGGAAAGCTAAACCAAACCCACATTTAATCGATATATATATATCCTTTATTTGTACGAATGAACATAAAGGAGATACTATATAAGCACGTTAACATCGTCCTATATCTAAGGCAATCCGCAATTTAAAAGACATATGATACTAAAATTAAATAAATTCGCATTGCTCCCTTCCTTTCTCCATCATGGCATGTGCGCGTTGGTTGGCTCGCATTGCTGGGCATGTACTTCATCCTCGGTCGGGTAAATTGTTCGAGAAGGGTCTTTGATTTTAAAAAAAAAGTCCTAAACTTATAGTCCTAAACCTTTTTTTTTTTGTTAATTCAATCCATTTTGTGGCCGGAGTTGACGTGACCAAATTTTATTAATATTTTTCAAAGTTTTTAGTGATTTTTTAAAATAATTATGTTCTTTCTTTTTTTTCTTTTCTTTTTTTGGGTTTGGCAAAGGTCACCTACCCTAGGCCTATGGCCGACACCTCTTGCCAGCTCAAACCCGAAAAAAAGAGACAAAAAATTATTAAAATTTAAAAAAATATTAAAAATTATAAAATTTTGCCATGTTAGCGTTGATTGAGCCATGTCGGTTTCGATCGGTCAAATGGACCTAAATGAAATAAATACATAAGTTTTAAGACCGAATTGACACAATTATAATAGTTTTAGGACTTTTTTAGTAACTTTCCCAAAATGAGTGGCATCAACTCGAGGTGGTTTCTTGATAATTAAATGCCTAAAGTTAAAAAACAAAACAAGGGGAGATATGGGCAAAAGGACATATGTAGTGATAATATTTGTCCACAACGCTTACTTTAGTATCAATATTTTTGTTGAGATAAATAAAATATCAAATCGGAGAGAAAAGGATCACTTAAGTGCCAATTTCGATCACAAATGATTATATAAGTGTCAATTCCGGCCAAACAAAAAATTTTTAATAATTTGTTATATCGGGCATATATTTTAAAAATCAACCCAGTGGCGTCCACGTGGCATCCACCTAGAGTCCACATGGCTTTCACTTGGACTGTTCAACTTAAAAATAAATCAAATAGAAAAATAACTTTAAAAAAAAATGTAGAACTTGTAGCGACGAGGGCTTACAACTCTCGCCACCGCAACTACTTCACCCTTCTTCTTTTTCCTCCTTTTTTAAAATTTTTTAGTTTTTTTTAAGATTTTTAATATTATGTGGATTTATTATTATTTTTAATTTAATTTTTTTGTTGACTTGAAAGCTCCCGCGAGCCACATAGATGCCATATCGATTTCCGTGAGCTCACCGGAGTTGGAACCGAAATAACCGTTTTAAAAAAAATCGGCATTTAAGTTATTTTAAAAAAATATATTAACACCAAAGTGCTATTAGTATATAAATATTAAGATTTTTAATGTCTTTTTTGCTGGGAGATATGATATGAGCGAGACTTTCTTCTAAGCTTTCGTCAATACATTCGTTCGTGGCCAATTTGGCCGCCCAACCCATCGGGCCGAAAATCCTTTGAATGGATTCAGACAAGCAGAGTCCTCTTTAGGCCCGAGCCTTCCGCTAAAGTCTGCTTGGACGTGCGTATGTCCAATTAATTGAATGAGTTTTTTTTTTGTGTGTGGATAAAAGCATCATTGCTCCGAATCCTTTTCAAATTGTTGAATTGAAGCTTGGATTTTCTTTTATGCAGTTGGTTCTTTTATTATAATTGAAATGAAAAAAAGAAAAGAAAAGAAAAGAAAAAAACAACGTGAATCGTCGCATCAACACCGTGTGATCACTATGCATATAATTTTTTGCTTGCATGTAATTTTCATTTGTTGACCCAACAAGGCATTGTAATATTTTTTGAAAGAATCAAACCCTACGAGAGTGGAAAAGCGAGGAGAATGGAGAGATTGCAGGGGGCGGTATTAGTTTTGCCCATGCATTGATGAGGGCTATGAAGCCCTGACCGGCCTTTGTTAGGTCAAGCAACCTTAAGTGACACTTGGTGGGGGATCATGGAACCCCGACCGAGGCTAGATCTAGCTTAAGGTTGTACAATTTGCATCAAATTTGTATATATTTTATAGAAATTTTTTCTCTAATGTTTAGTATATTTGTTTTGCATTTTCAATATTCTTCATCCCTAATTATAATTTATTTTATAAGTATCACATAAGACGCCATGAGGGCGGTTAATGTTGATCACCGCCATATAAATATTTCCGTCCAATTGTGGTGGGAAGACCAAAAAAAAAAAGACCTTATAGTTAGGGAGCCAAATATTGCAAAAAAATCACGAACCAAACTGAAATAATTTGAAAAAGTTTAAGGATTTATTATTGAATACCCTATCTAATTCAACTTGTAATAGTTTATAATAATTTTATTTGTTAGCCGTATAATAAGAAAGCCGTCTTAGCTCAGCCGGTAGAGCGCATGGCTTTTAACCATGTGGTCGTGGGTTCGATTCCCACAGACGGCGCAATTGTTTTCCCATTTCCGTCTTTTGATTTTTGAGAAATTAGTTTCCATTATTTAATTGTTTTGCCCTTTTTACTCCATTTCTCTGCCTCTGTGCGGGCTAAGCATATGGTCGCACACTCAAAAGCCCCTCCCAAAACCCCACCTTCCAAATCGAGAAGCTCCAAAAATGGCGCTACTGAGCACAGTCCTCCTTCCCACTTCACCTTACCCATCTCTCTCGCCGAAGCCAACCCCTCTCTCCTCAGTTTATCTGCAGTCGCAGCTTTCTCTTTCCCGTGGCCACCGCTTTCTCAAGCGACTGGCCAACAAGAGTCGGCTTCGGTGCTCATCTAGTGGCTCCTACGAAGTGGGAGGGGCGTACCCGGACGAGGAGCTTGACCCGCAAGACCGACTGGGGACGACCCGACAAGGGAATCAGAAGGTGGATAGTGCCCAGTACGAGGCTGTCCTCAAAGGAGGCGAGCAAGTCACCTCAGTCCTCCAAGAAATGATTACCCTCGTAAGTTCGGTTTCCGGTTGTATTGGGTGGTTGAGCCTTTTCATCGAACAAATAGATTATGTACTGATTTTGGTTTGTTTGTCTTTATATTTTTATAATGCAATTTTGCACATGGCTCAGTTATTAGAGGTGTCTAGCTTCTCGATAATGAAGTTGAAGGGTCGTCACGTCGCCTTTTTTCATTGGTTTCCTTGCTTCTGAATTTGCTGCAGACACCAATTGGTGAGTACATGATAAGCTAGTGACATCGGCCCTGTATTACATACTCAGTCACCAAGCCTGTAACTCGTTAGGGTGTTTGGGGATGGTGGGAAGAAGAGTGAGATAAGGAAGTTTTGCTTGAATTTTTATTTGAACCAAAGGCATGTTCTTATATTTCACTTGAAAACTTTGTCGAGCAGTTGGCGGCGAGAGCAGCTGCACCAAGTGCGGGCTTGTGGGTCTGTCTGCCAATGCAAATCTTATTCTTCTTTTCCAATTTGTTCTTCCTTTTGCAGATTTTGTTGGTGACATGTATCTTCTCCAAAGTCTTGTATTTCTGTGTGAAACTCTTTTTTCTTCTCATGGTCACTAGTGGACCAAAGGGGTATACTGGGGACAGCTGCCCTCAGCTTTCAGGTGTGCGATAAAATTTTTGTGTTATTCTCAACATATATTGCGCCTCAAAGGTACATGCACAATTGCTTGTCCCATATTCCAATCCAAAAACTGCGGCTCTTCCATACTTGAATATTATCCTAATTAAAGATTAGGGTGATTGCTTAAATCTAGTCTCTTATGTATACTGGTGGATGCAGTTGGAAGATATGAAGATGGATGAAGCATCTGAGAAGGTTGCAGTAGAATTGGCTGCACAAGGAGTCATTGGAAAAAGAGTCGATGAGATGGAACCAGGGTTTATGATGGCCTTGGACTACATGATCCAACTTGCTGAAAAGGACCAGGATGATGAGGTACTACTTGAGCATCTGAGCATCAGAATGATACACATTTAACTGTGTCGAGATGCGTCTTCTTCTGTTCTCTGCACTGTTTGTTGGTGTGCCAAATATTTTTTTAATTGTTTAAAATTGTCTAGTCCTAGTTGTTTATTAGTCCAACACGTGAGGAGCTTTCGATTTATATCAATTACAGAGGGAGAATTCATGGTCTCGTGCCGGCATTTCTCTCCTTTTAATGGTTCTAACGATGGCACGATCTCTTATTGCCTGTAATAGTACTATGGAATCAAATATCAAGCAGCAAACTTTTGACTGATTCTAATTGCTTTTCTTCAGCGTAAGTCTCTGTTAGAGGTGATCAAGGAGACTGTGCTAGCTCATCTAACAAAGAAATGCCCCCACATGTAAGGATGTTCCTTGACTGGAGAGTATTTGTTGTTCTGCAAATGTCTATGCCTGATTTCTGCTTTTGTCTCTAGGTTCAAGTGATTGGCTTGCTTTGTAGAACACCGCAGAAGGAAAGCAGACATGAACTTTTGCGCAGGGTGGCTGCGGGTGGTGGGGCGTTTAAAGGTGAAAATGGCACCAAAGTTCATATTCCCGGGGCTAACCTGAATGATATTGCAAATCAGGCTGATGATTTGCTGGAGGTAATTAGCAGAAGGTGACAAAACCTTTTTACTTTTTTAATTTTGGTTGTTTCAGGTATCTTCCATCTTCTGACGTCTTAATTCATTTGTTATTGTTGGTGTTGTTCTGTAAAGTGGTTTGTTGTGTTTCTTCTGTAGCCATTGTGTCCAATGTTTCTCTCTGCTTATCTCTAATACGATATCTGTTATATAATGCCCTGCACTGCTTTATTTGGTGAAACTTCTTGTATTTAAAATACATAATCCTCCCATGGACACTCAAGGTGGCCGGAAATACCTTTTTTCTCTTCTTTTACTTCTGTGGAACACTTTGTTCCAGTTAATGCTGGTTCAGTTGTTGATATCATGTTGTATTGCTGGTAAGGCAGAAGGCACAAAGCCAAGCTTTTCAAAGGACTTTCTTTCTGCATTTGTGATACTCATCAGATTTGCATGAAACTTATCAGCTTGCTATGTCTTGAGATCATTCTTGTACAACTACTTTAGGTGAATATCCTTTGCTTATTGGTATCTCGTGCCTATTCATGAATGACTTCTCTGCCAATATTCGCAGACAATGGAAACTCGGGATGTTGTTCCTGACAGAAAATTACTTGCAAGGCTGGTGTTGATAAGAGAAGAGGCAAGGAATATGATGGGCGGAGGAATACTGGATGAAAGAAATGATCGTGGGTTTAGTACTCTCCCTCAATCAGAGGTCTGTTAAGTGATGCACTTAATATTATTCTAAAAGTATGTTGTGACCACTCTCTCTGCATTTACAAAGTTATATTTGATTTGCTATTGCTGTTTTTCCCTTTAGTACTTTTATCATGTAACAGCTCCTATTTTTCTTCTTGTCCTGCATGGTGGCTCTGGCATGACTCTTGATTATTTTGTTGCAGGTGAACTTCTTGACCAAGATTGTAGCATTGAAACCAGGAAAAACCGTACAGGAGATGATAAAGAATGTAATGGAAGGAAAAGATGAAGGTGCAGATACTACTCTGGAAGAAAATAGCACCGAAGAACTTTCAGGTGGCATCGCCGGAAGGGTGAGGTTCACTCTTCTTATTTTGAAGAGGACTAACATCTGGTACTAAAGCATAAATTCTGATATCCCAGGCAAGTCTTTCTGGACGCAGACCTTTCCCTGTACGGCCTGGCATGTTTCTAGAGACTGTCACTAAGGTAGTAGTCAATTCCTGAGTACTTGGTCATTATAATAGGAAGCAAATTAATTCAAGCTTACTGGAGAATTTTTTAAAGACTCAGGCTAGAAAAGCTTGAGAAACATCTCTATATTTACTGACATAGATTTTATGAAAATTTCTCAAAAGCTTTGGGGAAGGCACTGAAGACACTAAGCTTTTCCCAGAAGCATCTTCATAAAGCTTGACTATACTGGGATCAATGTCAATTCTTTCACTGACCTTAGCGTTTCCTTTAATTTCAGGTGTTAGGTGGTATATATTCCGGCAATGTGTCTGGCATCACAGCCCAGCATTTAGAATGGGTAATATTTCAACGCATTCCCTTTTTCACTGGTCAGAAAGAAAGGAAATCCTCCCCTCCCTACTCTCTCTCTCTCTCTCTCTCTCTCTCTTCATTGTGGTGGATTCTCAGAAATTGCTTGATCAACTTAGTTGACCCTTTCAGCTCCTATATCTATTTTTCACGGAATATTCTGTGAAGCTTGTTTCAGTTCTCTCTCACTTGTTCTCAATTCCCAACTTGTATAAGAAGAAATGATAAATTGATACCGCTTATTGTAGTGTTGTCAGACCCTGAGCGGCTGTAATTTTACTTAAGATTCACTTCTTGATTTGACTTTTGAAATAATTTTTGTCATCTTTGTGTACTTCCCGCTAATGCGAGTTGCCTCTTTTCTCTCATCTAGGTCCATCAGAAGACACTTCAAGTTCTTCAGGAAATGGCATTTTAGAGAGCCTCAAGTTACGTAGCTGATTCTCTGTTTCAATCATTTTTGTTCATCTCAATACAGTCTTAAATTGTGTAGAAGTATTAGCAGCGCCATGTTGTATTAATAATTCCTGGCTGAGTGTCGTTTTGTATCGAATTCTAAGTGCCATGCTATTATTACTTAATATTCCTATTTCATATGGATATGGCATAGTCTTTTTTTTTTTTTTTTTGGTGTAGCTTTTTCAATCTTTTCTCTTGACATGCATACTTGCCCATGAAATGATAAATTGACACTGCTTATTATAGGGTTGTCAGACTCTTGAGTGGCCTTAATTTTACCTGAGATTCACTTCCCGATTTGGCTTTTGAAATAATTTTTCTCATCTGTGTGTACTTCTTGCTAAATGATAAATGTTAACAATTCCTGTGTAAGAAGAAATGATAAATTGACACCGCTTATTATAGTGTCCTGAGTGGCCGTAATTTTACCTGAGATTTACTTCCCTATTTGGCTTTTGAAATAATTTTTCTCATCTGCGTGTACTTCCTGCTAAATGATAAATGTTAACAATTCCTGTGTAAGAAGAAATGATAAATTGAGACCCGCTTATTATAGTGTTGTCAGACCCTGAGTGGCCGTAATTTTACCTAAGATTCACTTCCCGGTTTGGCTTTTGAAATAATTTCTCATCTTTGTGTACTTCCTGCTAATGCCAGTTGCCTCTTTTCTTGCATCTAGGTCCATCAGAAGACACTTCAAGTTCTTCAGGAAATAGCATTTTAGAGAGACCCATGGTACGTAGCTGATTCTCCGTTTCAATCATTTTTGTTCATCTCAATACAGTCTGAATTGTGTAGAAGTATTAGTAGCGCCATCATATGTGTGTTAATAATTCCTGACCTAGTGTCGTTTTGTAGCTTTTTCAATCTTTACTTTCGACACGTATGTTTGCCATGAAATGTTGTCTGTAATGGGACAGAGATTCTCAATTACATATTTTTTTCATACCATTTTTCTTATAAGAAGGACATGAGCGCTGACTACTCAGCGATGTGCTTTTCATGTCTTGCCATAGCGAGCTCACATGCCAGAAGTCTCTATCTGGTTGCTCATAAAATGACTGCACCAGTTTTCATAAAAGCACGGTCCATGTGCTAGTATGTTTCTTGGACTCTTGTGTTCTTGTTTTGATTTTTATCATATAAATTGCAGCACAATGGTTTAATTAACTGGACTAATTGACTCAAGTTTTGGAAGAATCGCTGCTTTCCGGGTCAAAGAGCGAAAGAACAAATCAAGAACATAGCATTGGATCTGTAAGATGTCAACTCGATAGAAGCGGTTCAAACTGACAACTTGCTGGCGCTCATACCATTCCCCCAAGCTCTATATGTTGACAACCACAGACAAGATTATTGAAGCACACCCTGCGCTGGTATAATCTGCCAGTTACCCTTGACGGGTTTGACCTTCCAGTAAAGTTTCTTGCTAATGCTTTCGAGTCAAGTTCATTTCTACCACAATGTCGACGGTTGCACTTGAAACATGGTGATCATCTCTTTTCTTTTCTTTTCATGTGCATTCCAGTTGAAATCACATCAAACGAGTTCTGTACTGGTAGTAATCACTAGCCCGTTTCTACTACAACGAATTCATCCAATTCTTCTTGTGAAGTGATGCGGTACTACATGTGGCAAATTTCTGGTTCGATTTTACTGTGGTAACAACTCGAATGATCACCAACATCCAGGGAATTCCCTGAACCGGTTCTTGAAAATTTGTGTGTGGAATTTCTAAAGGAAGAGAAAGATGTCGGTGGGAATCCGGATTGAAACTAACTTGAGGCAGAGGCCATTTGATTTGTCTCTTGGGTGTTGTCAATAAGTTGTTCGCAGTTTGTTTCCGGGGATTAGACGGCAAGGTCTGAAATTGACTCCTGAATATTGTTTTGCCAAGCCAAGTTGACTTCCTTTTATCGCAGGCGGTGCAGATGACGCCAGTTTGTCTTTCTCCTGCGGTGGCCTGTGCTTGGAACTACAATCTGATAACGAAGACGCGTTCCTGAGATTAGTTTAAGGCCCCGGATTTTGACATTGATTCCATAATTAGAAGCTTCTAATTCATTGATTACGATGGAACCTAATTAATGGCGACACGTCGAAATCCTTTTGAATTGGGAACGCTAAGCTCACATTTGCAGTGGAGAGTCAATTGTGCATCTTTGGAATCTTAAACCCCACCCCAAAAGAAAAAAAAACAAAAACTGAAACGGAAAAGGGGAATGATATTTCCAAATTCTTAGGCGTGAGATAAAATTCACGGTTCTCTAGTAATTTAAACTTTTTAGAGTGAACAGAGCGACATCGGATCCTAACACGGCATCAAAGTTAGGGATCTCTAGCCGGATATTCAACTTGTTTCGTCGTGGATATAAGCGAAACAGCCTCTTTCATGCTGGAGATAATTGACCTATAAATCAACTGTTCAATTTAAGAATGTAGTAAATCCGATTCATGCCTCCACTGCTAAGAACTACAAAGGGGCTAATTGGAGCACAAAAATTGGTTCAGGCGTCTCCATTAGATGACGCCTGTGGCTGAGTCTTGGTGGTCCCAAAGCGAGAGGTGAATTAATAGAGACAAGTCTCTTTTTGCTAATCTCGACGCTAACCCCAATTATGAGGTTGGTTAAAGAGTCTAATCCTCCTAGGGGCTCCCCATCTCCCTCTGTACGTCGATTCGCAAGCAAACCCAGGCCCACCATGTTCCGCTTTCTCCATTGAAGGAAAGAACCCTTTTACGAAAATGAGCACTTCTGCATTGCCCATGTTCTTCTTCTTCTCAAAGAGTTTACCTAATCAAATTGGATTTTTGCACAGAAGTTCCTGCCCCCGGCTCTTGTTAAGTAGCTAAGTGTCCGTTTATTTCGCGAAAAAGTCCATGTTAAGAATCCAAAAAGTTTTCTTTTGGCTCAAAATAATCACAATTTATGAAGATTAATTTTCTGTTTGTTATTCTGTACAAATGAATGCTGCCTAATTCACTTGAAAAAAAAAAAAAACTATGCCATCTTGGGGATTTTTTTACCAAGAGTAATTAGTAAAAGGCCTAGAGTTGGCCTTCTTTCAAAATATCATAAACAGTTCCTATAGGTTGACCGCTTTTTTCAAGAAAATATCGAATAGTAAGAATATTGATATACATTTGATTATTTACTGATCATAAAAACCTACTTTTTGAAGATCTCTTCCTTCTCTTCGGGATCAGACATCAATTGCAACGATCAAGGTCAAATTTTGAGCCTATTAAAGAGGCAAACCCAATGCCCTCACTTCCATTACATAGATGTAGATTGCCTAGGGCATCTCTTCAAAGACCACGACCTTGACTTCTGCTTATTGTAGACCTTGATCTACGCTTTTTCTATTAATAGGGAGATTTCTTGATTTTCACTCCTTTCGACTAACCATTCCGACAACAAAAGTTATTTTGACTAACATTGGGCTAGTCAAAGCTAGAAGATTTGATTGTCCCTGTTCTTAGCAAAGGAAACTTTTTTTTTTGGAGTGTTACAACAAAAGGGGCCCTGAAACTGCTCATGCTCCATCCAGCACAAAAAGGAAGAGATTCATAGAATGGCTGAGGCAAATAGAGCTTTTGCCGTATGCTTCAAAAGAAGCTTGTACAATTTGGTAAGAGAATTTGATTTATCCAAATCTCCGGGCGAGGTCGGCTTCACCATGGGTCTATGAGGCGTCGGCTAGTCATTGCCAAGCCTCGCCGACCCCCCGGGCACTCCCAACCCATCGCCGGCCCCGGGTGGCGATGGTAGGGTGGTGGCGATGAGGGCTATGAGCCCTCGCCATTGCAACTGCATTTTTGTTTAGCTTATTTTTTAGTTTTTTAGTTTATTTTTATTTTTTTGAATATATTATGTGGATTTTTAAATAAAATTTTATAACTTTTTATTGTTGACTTGGAAGCTCTCGCAGAGCTATGTAGATGCTATGTCATATTTTCGATGAAGCTTACGAGTTGGCACCGAAATAACCGTTTTTTTCAAAAAAATTGACACTTAAGTGATCCAGAAAAAAATATTGGCGCTAAAGTGAGCGCTGTACATAAATATTGACATTTCAGTGTCCTTTTGCCTTAAAATATCATCCCGCAAATGCAACACACATTAAGTTTAAATTTAAAGAAATTCGATAGTGAGAAATTTTTTAACTATAGTCTTTAAAATATGTTATCTTCAAATAATGGATACAAAGTGAATGTCCATGTACCCTCAAATAATGGATAGAGTGTGTCTTAATTATGTTTTTCTTAATCATGTTAGTTTATCTAGATGTAGACGATATAGTTTAAAGTAAAAGAGAATGTTGAAGCAAATATATATAGTGTATAATGTCTTTTCTTTTTCATTTAACTCAACAAGACTATCTATCAAATTGTTATGAATTGATTCAAAATAATATTTGAAATTAACAAAATCCATCTAACAAAGAAAGAGAAAATTATCAAAAAAGTTTTAAACCTATTGCAATTATGTCAATTTAGTTATAATTTGTTTTTTGCCAATTGAGTCCTAAATCTTTGCATTCGTGTCAATTCGGTCCATTTGGTCGACCAAAGTTCAGATGTAATTTATTTATTTATTTTTTTCAAATTTATTAATTATTACTTCTACTTTTTTTCCTGTTTTTTTTTTGTAACAAAAAAGGAAAAAAAATTATTAAAAATATAATTGAAAAATTTTAAAAATTTGAAAGTACATTAAAGATCATCCATGTCAAGGTGCCAACCGGCCAAATGGACTAGTATTAGCACGAAGCAAAAGGTTTAGAATTCAATTGGCAAAAAAAATATATTATTTAATTGATACAATTACAATAGGTTTAAATGATGTAACGACAAGAATAAAGTTAATGAGCTTTAGCTTTTTTGTACTAAAACTTTCTTTCTATTTCTTTCAATTTGGACAAACAATTAGTTGAGGTATTTAGATAAATGATCTAAATAGTTTCCCTTAAATAATGAAAAAAATGGTCTTGCGTACATTTAAACACAATTTGAAGTCATGAATAACAGGGGAACTTTTGTAACATATATCTTATTTTTGGGGAAACTTCAACGAACCCCAAACAAGCGACGGTGAAATATTCTATTTTGCTTTTCATAATTTTAAATTCCTTGAACATGCCACAAAAAAAACGAAACTCTATCGACATATAATTGCAAAGATTACACCCCTTGGATATTCCACATGTCGATCTCAATGTCGGAAAAATCATCCAAAAAGTCCTTAATTTATTGCACTTTTGTCAATTGAGTCTTTTAATCTTTTAATTTTACCAATTGAGTTATAAATCTTTTAACACTTTGCCAATTGAGTCCACTCGGCCAATTTTACTCGGAAATTGCTGATGTGGATGCTGAACATCCTATGTGGCATGGCCGGCATTGGCATATGTAATTTTTTATATAATTTTGTTAAAAAAATTGATTTTTTTAATTTTTTTTTCTCTTTTTCTTTCTATCAAGTTTGGCAAGGGCCGCGAAGCCTTAGTTGGTCGCCCCTTGCCTATGATCGGCGAGGGTTGGCGAGCAACCCTCTCCGGCTTAGAAGAAAAAAAGGAAAAGAAGAAAAAAAGAAAAAAAAAAAAAAGAAAGAAAAGAAAAGAAAAGAAAAGAATTATAAAAATTGTCCACGTCGACTCCGACCATGTCACATAAGACTTTTGATTCAGCAATTTCCGGCTAAAATTAGCTCGGTGGACTTAATTGCCAAAGTGTAAAAAAGTCTAAGTATCAATTGGCAAAATTGAAATTTTTATGAGTGAATTGATCAAAGTGCGATAGGTTCGGGACTTTTTGGACCGTTTTAACATCGTTCGCTAGATAAAAAAAAGGGTACAATTCTCTTACTATAATATCCGAAGCCCATCTATTCGCCTCATCTAATTGCACTTCTCGATTCTTTTTGCATCCTCGTTACAATTTTTGCGATATCCATATAAACTTTTTCTCCCCCAAGCAAATGACTAGATCCCGAGGTTTAAATGAGCGAACGGCGGGGTCGGTAATGTGTCATAGATCTTATTGCGACCTTCTAAATGTATCGGAAGCACACGTTAAGACTTTAAAGTCAGAGCACAAGTTCCTCCGCTTTGAAACCCCGTCGTTCTATGTGTTTCCTCCCACCTATTTGACGTGGATTCATGCGCATGTTTTTGTGTTTGATATAGACATAAAACCACCGGATCCACACGAGAGAAGAAGCTGCCGATACATACCCCAATTCCCATCCTGGGGTTAAGTCTTATTTAGGGGAAAGAAAGAAGAAGATGGGATAACATTGGATAGTCCCACATCGTGGAGACTGAAAACGAGACCTTGCCCACAAATCAAACCTAATCTCGAGCTGGAATCAGCTCAAAGCTGTCAACATATTACTAATTTAATCCGACAATTATTTATGTTTTTTTCTTCTTCTAAATTTTTCTGATTACCATGCGTGCATGCCAACTTGGCTGTGGTCCACGGCACGGGCGGTCGGCGTAGCAAATGTGTCGCGGAATCGACAATGCCGTTTTGGCTAAACATGCAGAATCCAGACGTTTATCTTCGTGCTTTGGGGTGTTGGGGGGTTGTGTGCTGATTAAAGGCAAAGACGAGACTTCACGGATCCTCTAAAATCTTTCTCCTGCATCTGATGTAAATATGCGCTAAGCAAGGGGGAACATCGTGTCGAGTTTGTCGTCTTAATTCTTCTAAATCCGATCTGAGTCGAATCTTTATCTATTTATGTACTATCTTTATGATCTTTCAAAGGGTCGGTCAGTTCGCACGCCATCTTCATTCTTTAGGACAATTGTTCAAAAAGTTATAAATCTATTATATGGCGGCCAATTCAATAATAAATTTTTTTAACTGTGTCAATTTAATTCTAAACCTATTGAAAATTCGCAAATTTAGTCATAAACCTGTTATTTAGATAATTTGCCGGAATCACTACATTGATATGTCGCTCAAAGTTTTAGGACCAAATTGACAAATTATAAATTTTTTAAGGATTTAATTGGCACAATTGAAATATTTATGACTAAATTGGCAAATCATAAAAAAAAATTTGGAACCGAATTAACACATAGTAAAGAGTTTAGAACTGAATTGACTATTGTACAATAGGTTTAGGATTTTTTGGACATTTTTTTCCTGTTAAATCGACATCCCCGATCAATATTTAAGCGACGGCCTCATTAATTTTATTGCAGGTATGCTTTGGTGAGTTTCTCCGCCCCCTCTTAAATAGATAATGCATCTAAATATAAACTATCACGACATTTAATATTTCCATGCGGATTTACCCGCATGGAGGACATAAATTTATTCTCTTTGACATTTAAAAAGAGAGAATTATATTCATAAATTCGTGAAGAAAATTACAACAAAAATGTATGAGTTAATACTGCCCTAGCGTTGTCTGAAAGAGAGAAACCACGAGAAACAATGTGCTGTTCCAAACCGTAAAGTCATTACCAATTACCATCATGGTTTTGACAAAACCCCTAGTTTTGCTTTCCATATTCGGAAATGTTTCCAAAGGCAACTTTACTACATGTGTTGCATTATTTCCGGCCTACGCAATTGATCACCTCCAATCTCTTTTAGGTGCTATTTCAGTGTCCACATAATACACCTCTACTGTTTTTCCTAATATCGCATTATATTATACTCCCCAAAGGGTGATTCTTATTTATTTATTTATTTATAGCAATTATCTGCTGAAATTTAATAAAATTATATGGTGATGTAAATAACTCTGCGAAGTCGGCATATCTTCATTTTTCATTTACTGCTGTTTTGTATAGTCTATACGACGAGATAAATTTGCCAATGAAAAGAAAAAGCATGTGCTTTAACATCATCCCACTAATGAGTAGGAGAATAGTATTGCGTTTGATATGGTAATTATCCCGATATTGATTAGATGAGTGAGCGTGAATAGCCATAGTCCTTTGTATCCACAACTTTGATAAACTTTTCTGGCTCGTTGTGAGCAACCCTGAGAGGTGAAATTACATTAGGTCGATCAACGATTACATCGGGTGGTCCAAAGCATCCTCCGACTAAGCCCGCGAGTCATCATCCCGGACGGACACACGGAACTGAATTGGATCCACGCGTCCGGGTACGCGGCCTAAAAATCGTTCCCGCCTTCTCGGTACGAGAGAGAGACGCCCGACGGAAGAGGGCCTCAAATCTTTACCATTTGGAAACTGCCCTGGGAGGAGTTAGGTGCCTAAGGGAGGGTGATTAGTCGCGGTGAAAAGGCTAATGGGATGTTTTATATTATTATCTAAGTGAGGTTTAGCTAGAAAGGGTAAATTTTTCTTTTTTTTTTGCCAATTATAAGAGAACAAAATGGGTCAAGAGCGGGGGAGGGGGCCCCACGAGCCACAAGTGGGACAATGGAACCATGTGCACTCATATGGTGGTTGGGCCTTTGCGGGGCCCACATCTTCCCCCTCCCTCACTTTACATCCCCAAAATGCTAAGCTGAAAATGAAAGAACCAAACCGCACATGATCCCATTATTATAATTTGTGTGTGTGTGTGTGTTTTGTTTTGGTTTTTTTTTTTCATCGTTTGCCGCAAATAAATTTTAATTTATATATCGTGCATATATTCGAACTCAAGAGAGAGAATTTATAAAAATCCTAAGACATAACTTTGAGGAAAAAAAATGTAATTTCGCCCGTTCAAGAGGGTATGTGAAAAAAATCAATTTTTTTATATATAAATTAAAATATTTTCTATCATAATCCCAAAATTTGATTCCCCAAACCCCATCCTCCTCCTCCTGTCACACCTCTCTCTCTCTCTCTCTCTCTCCCTCCCTTCACATGTTTTGTGGTTCCTTCAGAAACATCCCTAACCACATCTCTCTCTCTCTCTCTCTCCAAGATACAGTGTGTCAGAACTATGTTCTCCTCTCACCCTTTTGAGTTCTGAGCAAATTGGCCCCTCTGTGTCAGAAGAAGATCTCTCTCTCTCGCATTCCCCATCTGTTGTTTCGTTTGTCGTTTGATCCGATTGTCAGGAGGGAAACCCTACCGGCAAAGCCATACAAGTTCCAAACCACACAGCTCCAGAAACCCTAATATTTCCCCCACGAAAAAGCTCTCTCTCAAATGAAGAATCCTCAGAGATCACCCACAAATCCTGGTTCTGTGAGATCCAGGTTCACCCAGGTCTTTCTTCAATCCTTGCTCAGGATAAGGAAGCACAGCCCCACGTCGTCGTCGTCCTCTCTTAGGGAATTCCTAAAACGATGCCATCGAGTCAAAGTCGCGGCCTACGTTTCCATGGCTAGAGCAGCTGGGACGAGGAGAGCTTGGAGCCGCGCGATGCTTTGGAGGGTCCGCCATGATGCGCGCCGACACCGTCTTCTTCGAGGGAGATGCTCGAAATCTAGTTCTCGAGAAAGATCTCCTGGTAAGAAGAAGAGGAGGAAGAAGAAGAAGAAGAAGAGGGATGACCAAGAGCACGGTTTCGGGCATGCAGAGAAGCTCCAAAAGCTTGTGCCAGGGGGCGAAACTATGGACTTTTCTTCTCTTTTGGACGAGACTGCTCATTACATCAAGTGTTTGGTCACTCAGGTAAAGGTGATGAGAAGTATTGCTGACTTTTATTCCCTCTGAGTCTTACTCAAACTGTGGAGAGAAAATTTACTGGTAAAAAGACCAAGAGTGAGAAATGCTACATATTGGGTGGTAACTGATGCTAAGTGAAGGAAAGAAAAGGCAAACTTCCAAGGTGCATGATGACAAAATAGAAGCTGGGAAATAAATGAACTGCTATATTGCAATATATATCTGTTACAGGTGATAACTCATGTTTGTGCATAGAAAACAGGCTTCTAGCAAATGTCTGCATATGTAAATAGTTTTCCAACAATGGTCTGTAATTCTCTGTAAGTGCTGCTGTCTCTCTCTCTCTCTCTCTCTCTCTCTCTCTCTCTCTCTCTCTCTTTAACTTTTTGCTGATGGGCTATGGTGGAAAATTAATTGCTGTGTCAATTAATGGGAAGATACCCATTTCATGTTTCGTTTCTAACTGTACTTGACTGGTTTCTATCCAAGTATTGTCTAGGAATTACTGGAAGGTGAGTTCATGAATAAGGTATGATGTTCTGGGGAACAAAGAATCTACATGTCCTTCCTTTAATTGACTTAAGAAGTTTACAAGAACAAATTATACTTCCAACTTGCTAGTAAAGAGAATCTGTCATAGAGACAGTGGGGTCCAAGCAGTACATGATTGTGTTCCCTATCTCTAGGAGATACACCCTTGCATGTCTCACCAATTTTTCCATGTTTTAGGGTTGTCACCCTCTCAAGTCACCTGAATTCTTCTTATAATTCCTCCATACCTCACACCCCAAAAACAAATATTCCTTACACTTGACATTATGACTATTATTCCTTTATCTGTGTGGTATCCTCAAGATGTATAGGAAAGCATCCTATGAGGAATTCGAAGACTAGTCCACAAAATTGGTATCTGAAGCGAAGTAATTGACTGTAAGAGGTCTTTTACACAAATGGGTCATATGCAAAGTTCGATAGGAGTTTATTTGTATACTTAACACTATTTCTTAAAGAATTGCATGAGTTACAGCATAACATGAATTTCATAAGCTGTTTTTTCGTGCATGTTAAAATTTGGAAAAATGAGAACTTTTGATGACTAAACTAAAGATTGTAGAAAGATTTTATAGGGAATGGAGACGTTAGAGACCTGCACTTCCCCACCAGGAATAGCTCAGGAAGAAATCAGATGTTCATAGAGGCTCAAATCCTTACAGGAAGACACACTGCCTTCATAATTACCGTTCTTATAAGATTGCCCCGAGATTTAAAGTTATGTCCAATCTCTAAGTATTAGCAAAAGCAGTTAACAGAATAAAACTTCATCCATACAAGAAAAGAATACACTAGGTTTTTTATTGCTAGTACTCATGTTTCAATGCTGAATGCGGGTGAATTTCGCTAACAACAGCATTGAGCCACAAATTTGACCCCATTTCCGGCATAGAAATACATCTAACAATTGGAGTGACATAACTTTTTTGCTCCAAAACGTTGCTCCAGGAATTCTGCCTTCATGTTTCTCCATCATAGATCAAGTGTCCATTTCTTCCCTCTCAAGTCTCAAGCTAGAACGATATGAAGATAAGATTTTCTTCTGTTTTTTTTGGGCCAAAGAAGATTAGATGTTCTGAAACGCACTAATCTGCATTAAAATCCATTTTCACAATGAACATCCACAGCCAACTTATGGTTTTTATCCATTTTTTTCCCCTTCCAGGCCATTTTTATTTTCTTAAGGGATTCAGACAAGGAGATTCCACGGGCGAATCATGTTTTCAAGCCCTTTTGGGTGCATGCTCCAAAGCTGGAAACTGGTTTTCTTTTTATGTTTTCAAGCCCTTTTGGGTGAAGCGGACGTGTTTGGAAAGGGATTTTACTGTGTGAATTACCGAGTGTAGTTTCTGAAGTAGATGTTGTCATAATACTGAAGTGAATCCATGATCTATCTACAGTTTCAAAGTAAACTAGCCCCATAATAGGTCAATTTCATCCAGCATGCACTTTAAAGGTCTTAAAATTCTATTTACGGTTTTGCCAAAATATGTCAATACTAAATCAAGCCTTTCTCTAGGCTTTCGGGGAAGTTCGAATGTCAAGAAGAGTTGAGAAATGGAACATAAAAATTTTTAAGCAAAAATGTGAGGAACAAAATGTTTGATGACCCAATACTTCCGTTGATTACATGTCGGAACTTAAAAAGAATTTGTTGTTCATAAGCATTCTGAAGATGCTAAATACATAAAATCTGCTAAAACTCAAATTCACGACAGTCCCAAAGATTATACATGCATCACAATAACCTGTTGCAGGAATTAGTAGTTCCTTCTCACAAATTCACGCGAATCCGATTGAAAACTTTGATGAAGATATTCGCTGTAGTCGAGACATGTTGTTTGAAAAGTACGTGGAAAAGGTTTGATTGCGAACTATTGATCGAATTCTTTTGTGTGCCGCGAGCAACGATAAATGGAAAATTCAGACTTTTAGCAGAAGAAACATAGTAGTAACCTCAGTCCTCGACTATGAATCAGCTTGTGATTGAAGAAGTACCAGTCAAGTCCAAATGTTAGTGGTGTACGTGCGTATTTGTTGTGAAAGTGTTAGGTTTCTGTAGCTGTTAGGATTTAACAGTCATGCAGATGTTTCCATGCAATTCAGTCTTTTCTCGAGCGGGAGTGAAAGAAAAATATTTTTTAATGCCGGTTCTAATGAAAATAAAGTATTAAAGATTGCTTCTTTTCTTTTTGAACCGAAGATGGTTCTTGAATTGGAAATTTTTCTTACGGAAGAACACAGTTTAATCACGTTATGGTGATTCTTGAGTACATGCTTAGTTCATTATGCAGGTCAGCCAGAACCTTGTAGATCTTTTAATGCAACACTAGCAAGTTTTTTGCAGGTGACAATTTTCACGCGGACCCGCTTTCCCGTTGTCAATTCTTGTAGTCATGTTTTGTTCATATATGATAGAACATCCCTGTCGGTCATAACGTTATTTGCTTTAGTTCATTGCGAATCTGTTGAGCAATTGAGTCGAGGCACGGTACTCGATCTAGAATTACCAGTAGCTATAGCAACTTCAGCTAGCCCAAGAGACTGGATCATATCGTGCATAGGATTTGAGATTAGTATAGGAAGTGTGAAGGGATTTTGTAAATGAAGTTAATTTAGCATTTGACGGAGGCAATGCTAAACTATGCGACGCGTTTGGGTCGTACAATGTAATCGACCTTATTGTAACCAAGCTCTGCCAGCAACCTATTGCAATCCATACTCACAACCGAAATTTCACTTTGAACATAGACAGACCTTTTGCAAACTTGATTTATGTCTGAAACTCAGCGGCATGAGTTGGGTCGGACCGCTGTCATTTCTTTTAGCTGAACCGAAACATTGGAATCTTAAAGTTTGTCATTGGTGTCGCACAGCATGCTGTACACCGTTGGCGCGCACGCACTGGAATGCAGAGTTTCATTCTCACAAGTCTTCCCGCAAACACTGCTCGTCGGTGCCATCGGGCCGTGCCATGGCCATGTCAGGTCTTAGTCCTGCCTCTTTCTGGGCCACCGGCCCTCAAATCCACAACTAGACACCGCTCCTCATCATACGAGTTGGTTCGAGGGCAAAGGTATATAGTCATCGATTCAGCCTGCCGTGCTGTCCTATGCGAGCGGTGAGGCACTGGAAATGTGCTTATTCAAATGGAGAGCCTGATGCCTCTTGACAGCACCTTCCAACCAAGAGCAGGGGCATACAACTCAAAAACCCTGTAGAAACTCAAAGTTTGGCAATATGCCTACATGCTCGGTCAAACACCTCGCGCTCCTCTCTCTTCCTTTTTTTTTTTTCTTTCTTTTTTCTTCTTATTTCATCAAGTATGTATAGATCCATATATATATATACAATCAGACAGACTTCTTCTACAAGTCAAGCTTCTATAAAATAGAAAAATAGAATCCTCTACAAATCAAGAGGAAAAATAAAATTTCCTATAAATTAGGAAATTTCGGCTCACACCAACACTCGAGATCAAGGGTGAACATTAGTACTAAAGTTAATCAAACACTCCATATAAGAAAAAAAGCACACTTTAGAACCGCAGTTAATGTGATTTCTTGTGAAAAGTAGTCAATCATTCATGATAATTCAACCAGAACCCGGAAAACGGGCAAAAAGTTCCATAATGCCCGGCACTATCATGAACTGAAAGAGCTACCCAGAAAAAATTTTGGGAAGCCAAAAGCTCCCGAAAGAACCCGAAAGAAAAAAAGTTTAAGTCCTTGGACGATTCATTACCTTCTCAACAATCCCGCTCTTCCTACAAAACACAGCGACGACATGGATCATGCGAAAGGCCGATGACAGCATCATTTTGTGGTCTCTTTGGACTATGATGAAGAAGAAGAGAAAAAGGGCGAAAGAAAATATGGGCATTGAAAAAGTGAAGTAGTTGTATCAAAGTGAGAGCATTTGATAGGAAACTTTGTGGTAAATGTGCGTCGGAGAGAGAGAGAGAGAGAGAGAGAGAGAGAGAGAGAGAGGGAGGGGTCATCCCATTGGAAGGTGGGGCTTTTGCGGTGGCGGTGGGTGGTGGAAGAGGCGGTGCTACCTGGTTTAGTGGCGGCTCTTGGCGCGAGTGTTTAATTGGAGAGAAAAGCTGTGATCATCGAAACTACCGAGAAAAATACAGATTGTTCTCTTAATTTTAGGCCTACTCCTATTTTTTTTTTTTTATGGGACTTCAATTCCTTGACTTGCATGTGATGTGATGGCCGAAGTAAAAATTGTTTCATCAGTCCTTTATCCGTAAAAGGAAATGCTTAATTGACAATCTTGTCGGGGACGACACAATTTCAATCGTAAATCCACACACCATCACCGCGTGTTTTGCATAAAACACTTATTGATTGAGAGATCGTGTGATCGAAATAACCGATAATACTTGTTAGGTTAACGACTTCCATCTATAAAATATATGTCTCTTGCATATTGGAAGGAAAGCACATCTTTTTTTTTTTTTTTAAATACTAGAAATAAAATTTTAATTTCAAATGGAACATTAACATTACAAATCGGATGCAGTACCCATGTTAGAACGATAAGTAAAAGAAATTCTAGAGTAACAAAATATTTCTAACTCCAGACGGGAGAAGGTGGAAAAAACAAATGATGTGGTTCCTATTTGATCAAAGGTCCAATTTGCAAGCACATGAGCAGCTTCATTGTTGGGTCTACAGGTTCAGGCCAAAACTTCTAACCTGGACTGTGTTGAAGTAGAAAGGGACAATCCACAACAAAAGATTGAATACTACAAAGGCGAAGACCTTTCGTTGGATGGCATCAATTAAGACCTTGCAATCGTTTTTCGGATGCCAAGGGGCTGAGCATAATTGCAGACAAGAAGGAGAGTTGCTGCTTCTACTTCCATCAACTAGTTCCAACGTCGTCTTCTTGTCCGAGCTCGGACTACTGAGCCGCTAGGCGATCGTGTAATAATTCCTATGGCTCCTTTGCTATCATTCCACGCACCATCCAAGTTAAATTTCAGCCCCTGATCTAACAGCGGGAGCCAGGAGTTTATCCCTTCCCCAAGCTAATCGGCTCCTGAACTTGTCTCTCTGTTTTTTTATCTTCCCCGAGCTTGTTCGAAAAATTCATGAACTCCTTGCAAAATCAACTTAATTACCTGGGAAAAATTTGGAATAGCATGATCTTTTGATATGGTATTCCCATAACACCACATCCTAGTACATATAACCACTGCATAAAGGGTGAAGAGTTTGCAATCCGCCCTGGTTCAAAGAAGTGGTTTTGTAATTTCCTCCAGCGATGTGAAGTTTCAAGTAGACGAGATGATATCCCATGGACTCTATCTCCATAAGATCTGGGCCAAAGGGCATGCTCTGAGTAGATTGACTGCAATTTCTTCAGGATTTCGACACAACGGGCAAGAAAGATCTGGAATGGGAAATAACCTACCAAGGTTAACTCTACAGGGCAAGACATTAGCCCGCCGTCATCCTTCAAGACATCATCTTGTGCCTGTCATGAACTCTAGCTTTCCAATTTTTCGGTCCAAATTTCAAAGTTGGGATCATTCTCTACATGCGGCTCGATGAGCCTATAAACGGATTTAACCGTAAAATTTCTATCAATAGGTGGCTGCCAGATTGTTTTATCTGCCAAGTTTTTGTCCTCGGGATAGAGAAGCTCACTATTTTTCTTTCCTTTAAAATAGGATCAAAATCAATAAAAGAAGGTAGATGCTTAGGTCTGTGGAATCCAAGGGTGATTACCGACCTCAATAAACTAACCATCCCCACACGATAAAGAGTTCCTAGTTTGAGTATATCTCTAGTGTCCATGATTGGTGTCCATACCTGAGATGTTGATGCCTTAACCTCATGGTTCCAAAAATTAGATCTCCGGAAATATTTTCCCTTAACGACTTGGACCCATAATTTGCCTCTTATCTTTTATCAGTCCCCAACAGAGTTTGAGGATCAAATCATCCTTAAAATCCCTGATTTGCCTAAAACCTAGTCCACCACTTTTCTTATTTCTCCACAAGGAGTCCCAGCATTTAGGTGTAAAGAACCTGTCTTCTGCACTGGGACAAACCACAAGAATTTCCTTGTAGCTGCATCGATCCTGTCACAGATGATTCTTTCCAATCTATTAGATTGCATAGCATAGATTGAAGTACTCTGAGCAAACCGATCAGATGTATATTGTTCTACCCGCCCAAGATAAGGTCTTCCTTTTCCAAGGACTAAGTTTGTTATCAAGTTTGTTAACAACCCTCTGTAAAATAAATTGGTACCTTGCCCAGCCATGTACGGGTTTGAAGAGAGGGTTACCAGGGTACAATGCATCAGGATCTAGCTTCCTTAAGTGGATTTCATCCGTGCAGAATTTTTTCATGCCTATGGAAGTGTTTTTGGAGACGAAAACAGATGATTTTTTGAGGATTCAATCTCTGACCTGACCAAGAGCAGTAAATTTCAGTGCATCAACGCTCTCACATGTCTCTTTGTGGCTTGAACAAGTAACAAGAAGTCATTGGCATACATAAGGTGTGTTATAAAGATGGACTGTCCTGTCCTGCTCTTATCCTTGTGATCATCTTCAAATCCTCTACCCAATTGAGTGTCCGAGAGAGAAGTCACATGAATGGCAAACGGGTATGGTGAGATAGAATCACCTTGTGGGAGACCCTTTTGAGGTGTAGAACCTCCGGTTGGTCTACGTTTGATGTGCAGAGTCTAACGAACTATCAAAATAAGCTAGTTATGAGTCTAGTGATCTGAAAATCCCACGCTGCGGAGTATGGTATCAAGAATATTCTAATCAACTCTATCATAAGCTTTTGGACATATCAGCCTTGACTCCCACAAATGTCTCCCCTTTCGTTTCTTTCTCATGGAGGCTGTCATTTCTTGTGCCATTACTGAAATTCTCCTCTATTCTTTTCCTACCTGGAACAGAAGCCGATTGTTGAGGTGAGATTATACGGCTGAGAAATCCTTTCAGTCTATTACCTAACGACTTAGAAACAAGTTTTAGTTCACATCACACAGACTTGTGGGACGCAATTGAGTAAAAGTACGTGCATTATGCGTTTTTGAGAGAAGTACTATGGAAGTATAACTGAGGAGGTGGGGCATCCGACCTGTGCGGAAGGACTACTGTTGTGGCTTTCGTTGTCCAATGCTCCTTCTCAAGAGTATCATCCTATTGTCCATTCCTTTGGCTTGGATCAAGTATGTATTCTTATCCATTTTCTCTGTAGGAAACTTCCGGCGCAAGTATCGTCTTATTGTCCATTACTCCTCCTCAATTCCTGTGGATAATACCGCGGGATGATTAGCAGTCATTTGGAATGATCCTGTAGTCTTTTCCATTTCCTTTGTAGGAGAACGATGTCTACTAGGCAAGCGGCCAGAAAGTTAAATCATCTACAGATCATGGAGTACTTATAGTGGTTTCGAAGTGACAGGGCGATCCAAACAAAATTTCAGGGGCTTATCTGACAAAACGAAAATTTGAAGGTAGTAAAATAAAAACCCGGTCAAAGTTAAAGGGCCATCTCTAATTTCACGTATTCTGCTGTGTACACTTGTCATGAAACCAAGTTTCTAAGAAGAAAGAGAGTCTACACAGATGGTGGACATTGATGATCCACTCGCCAAATCGAAAGCAGAGGTTCTCTCTGTTTCTCACCCTCTTTTGGGTGCTCAATCTCAATGCCAAGTGTCCTCACTAGTCGGAATGACGATGCCGATCACATCGGGAACACTTTATCTCATGCTCTGGCTTCCAATAGTCGGAGATAAAGATGTAAGGTTGGATCAGTGGCGTTGGTCGGATTCCATGTGTCCCCAGTGGCGCATTACCATCATGATCCCCCCCCAAATAAGAAGGTTGATACTTTGAGCTCGCCCGGCGCTCGCCATCACCATTTGACTGATCTGGTAATTCTGTAGCGACCCACCTTAAAGTTACCGCGTGTTTTTCTCTTTTTTTCCAAAATGGAAGGCTCGAGGAAATCTCAGAGTTTCTTGATCTGAAGGGACGGTGTTCAAAGGAAAGATGAAAAAAACAGGATATCGCGGGGACACCATGGCTTAAGACGAAAGCTTTTCTCTGGAGGGTCAATTTCGGATACCAGACATTACTTGAATGAATAGAACAGTGAGGATCGAGTTCAGATGCTCGTGTAAGGACATTTTGGGACATTGCAAGTCGTTTGGAGTCTTACTACTTCAGTTGTCATGTAGCATCAAGTTCCCTAAAACAGCTGTAGTTGCTGGCCTATGACAAGCAGCATTACGTTGGTTCCAGACAAAAAAGGTTTGCTCTCACATGTGTAGTAGCTCGGAAGCTCGTGTTGTGCTTCAACATGAAGATGCAAAACTGAGTGCCCGGACAAAACATGCATACTGCATCACATGCAGGTTGGCCAATAAGACATTCTTAGCTGCAATAATTGGGAGAGAAACAACAATCTACTAACCGTTTGTCCCTCTCACATGCATCAGGAGACCCATCGGGCAGATCCCTACTTTGGCGGAATCCTTGAACAAGGATTTCGGGACAATAACCGCCCTAATCATGCAGCATCAGCAGCACATCTCTTACGCATACTCAAGCTTCTCAAGATATTTCTTTTTCCAATGTGAGCATACAACATGTTTAACTTAGTGAAGCAGAGCTCAGTGGACAATAAGATGATACTCTTGCACCAGTCTAAATTGGTATGAATAGCAGTGAAAGTAAAACGGCCAAGAGAGCAATCGTCGTGATCAAGTTTGCAAACTCAAATTGCTCTTCATCTTCTGGGATCAGCTCAACAGAATTCTATCAAACAGCTTTTTAAAACATCAACACTACCTTAGGCTAAACCTCTTTTCCTGCTATTCCTTCAGATTACTGATTGTAGTTCTTGCATGTTACATAACACCAAATAGGAACCACAACACTAAAGAAATACATTTATTCCATCTTTGCCACTAGTTGTCTATCTTCTCTAAGGCAATTTGCTTTCTTCTTTTTTCGTACTTGATCAAGTTTTGTTTTGTCATTCTCATTCTTTGCGTGCACCTGGTCACAATAATGTCTTCAAGCAAGACTACGAAAGAATGAAGTTAATTGACAAAGCTGAAACTGAAAGAAGATGGCCTATAAAGCTTGTAACAAATATTGGAATTGGAGCAGCAATAGAATCAATCATCTTATTCACAGATATATGTAACATCGCAAATTATGTGTCCAAGGGCATCCTCTATACATCACTTGAGACTGATCCCTCAAATAATTAGGGGGAATTACACAGGGCTTATACTACAATTGTAAGAACCATGGACATCTGCTAGGGAAAGTTGATACAGGTGGATATTTTACCTTTGGAATGGAGAAACTCTATATCTACTTGGACATGCTAGTCATCCAAAATTTATTCAGCACCCATCCATAAAAAAATGTCTTTGATTTGCTGCATCTTCAGTCTGATGAGATTCTCCTCATGTTTTTGGGTTACAAAGCAATAAATAAGGAAAAAGGTCCAGAATAGAGAGTGATAGAGGAAGCAATTGGAAAAATATCCAAATCTGAAGTCCGGAAAAGGTCTATTGGCTGCATAATCCAATAGGTAGTACCACAACAGAGAGGTAACTCAGCTGGAGAATAATGTTACAAAGAGATCGAATTCGCAAATTAGAAGCTGCACCACTGTACAAAACAAGATACCAGTGGATTGCAGTTTGACAGCTGTTTTCTTGTCCAGTTACAGTCCCGAAACCAGTTTTCTTTAAAGAGAACAGATGCTAAGACGAAATCTACACGAGAGATATACTCTCACGATCACTCCTTCAAAAAAACCTTTGTCTGCTTATGGACCTTTCAAATCAAAAGGAAGAGGGGCAGCTCCCCGAAAACAATGTTCGACTTGCATTTGTTAAGCATATAGCTAGCGTCTCAAAACTCAAACTCAAGTCCGACAAGAGTTTTCACCTGAGCATAAGCATGTGAACACAAGTCCCTCAATAGAGATCTCACATGGCATTACAGAGTTCACCATAATACCTATCTAAGTCCTCTAAAGATCATACAGCGCCGAGAACGCATGAACACAATTTCAAAAATTCGTGTATCAACTACGGAGACTGGGGAAAAGATATTGCAAGGGATGAGCTAATTTGGAGAATACTGAGACTGGACAGAGATTCTTATTTTGATTTCCTCTGCTAGGGAGGCATGTGTCTTTAATAAAATGCTTATACTATAAGAAGATACCACAAGGTATCGATCATGATTATACCGATTACTCAACAAATTGAACAAACAAAATTAACTTTTGCAGAGCCTTTTCACCTGAAATAATCTCACTCAGTGCTCCAGTCTCCCTTTATCTTTTCCTTGGTGGGACACTGGCTATTATGGAGTTGGCACCTGAACTACTTTGCTCTCAATCACCTGCCATCATTCTTTAGACTGGAGCTGGGCCATGTAACATGCACACTCCGCACTATTCGAAGGAAAAAGCAAGCAGCAAGCACACTGACTGAATTAAAGTGTAGGGCCTCCTAAAACTGAACTCGCCGTATCAGATATACAGGGGAATAGGGGATTCGAGCGATCCTGGAGCTGAGTTATGTCACATCTTTGATGATCACATTCTCTTCAAACACTTACAGAACTTCCCTTGCAAAATGCCCCTGATCAAGTCGATATTGCAGCTTCCCCGACTGACTCTGCTTATGAAAAGAAATAAGAAAACAGAGTTTCAATAAAAATGGACCAAACAATAGTAAATGCTGCTGCTTTAAACGTGGAAGACACTCGGCTAATCAGAACTCCGACCCACACGATAAATAATCATAGCTTAAATGGATTCAAACATTGCTTTAAGTAATAAATCGTCCAGCTTTCATGAAGGCCAAGAAAGAAGAAAATAAAAAGAGTTCCCTACTACCCGCTGACAATATTTGAAGGGCACAAAAGCTAGAAATTCGCAAGCAACAGTTTTGAGATTAGAAAAAGCTCATAATTGAGCTCAACTGAGCTCGGCCCTGCTCAAACAACACTTGAAAGAAGCCTGGCGGAGAAATTTCACAGGACAACCTTTCCCCAAATCCAAATTCCACACTTGCTAAAAACACAAATTTCGGCTCATACGAGCTTCATACGTGGAAAAGCGAAAACAAAAATCAGACAAATCTCAGAGACACACCGCATTTGGTGGAAGGACGCAGCTGGAGCGCAAACTCTGAAAAGTAGGAAGATGTCAATTACGCAAATCGTTAAAACAAGCAGAGAAAAGTAAAACAGAGACCTTGGACACGGCCTCGGCGATCAACTTCCCGTCGTGAAAACCGCCCATCTCCTCCGCCCTAACCGCGGTGCACTCCGGCGGAGTCTCAAACAGCGACAGCGAGAACTGCTTGAAGACCACCCCGACGTCGAAGTATATGAGCCCGGAACTCGGGATGTCGACCCTGATCCCTTTCACGGGGAACCACAGGAACAGCTCCTGCGCGGAGATCCCCGAGAGCGCGCCGATCTGTCCGTAGCTCAGCGTCCCGGAGACGTTCCGGTCGTAGTGCAGCTCGCTCTCGAACTTAGCGTTGCAGGCCCGATCCAAGTAAACCTCGAACTGACCATCGGCGTCGATCCTGAAGTCCGTTACTCCCTTCGGGAGGAGGCCCATCGGGAGGCCGTGAGACTTGAGAATTTCGTAGATTGACAACGACGACGACGATGACGAGGAGGAGTGGTGTGAGGCCGCGAGGGACTCAATGAACGAGAGTAGAAGCGTGAGGAGAACGAAGTGAAGCATGGCGTTTCGTGGGGTGATCGCGAGTCAGAGCCTGAGGCGTCTCCCCCTGTAATGGCGGTCTTTGAGGTTTTTCAGGATTTTTGCGCGCAGAGAGAGAGAGAGAGTGCGTGGAGTGAAGAAGGAGACAGTGATGACAGCTTGAGTACAGGTCGGATCAAGAGACTTATCAATTATTGGTGGTGACTGGTGGGTGCAGGTCCAATTTCCGACAGAGAGAGAAAGCATGCTGTGTGTACTCGTGTGCAACGTGGGATGATGCCTTCGTCTTTGCTGCGGACCAAACAGAAAGCGCCACGTGGGCTGTCGAGGGGGCTCTCGTTGTGATTTCGAGGGCGTTTGGGGGCTGTTTTCTGGAAGGTGGACGGTGACGTGGATGGAAGCGAAGCACGCTGGCAGCTGGCTCATGCTGATGCAGGTACCACAGAGTCGGACCGAGATGACGTGGACAGCGGAAGGCGCGAGAAAGTCGTGAATTATTATCCAAGAATTACGCTCGGTTAATTTGAAGAAAAATGTTTGGGAAAAATTTTCCCCAAAATGATCAATTTTATAAATGAACGAAATTATTCTTTATCGTCAAAGAAAATATTTAAACATATATTTTGTATATAATAAAAATATTTTTAATTTATTAATTATTTCAAATAATATCAATGATCATTTATAAAAAAATATTTTTTACATCATGTGTTTTTTCCCAAAAAAAAAAAACGGATTCTAAAACTAATCATCCTTGAATGTTTTCAAGGAAGGTTTGCGTTTTTAATATTCCACGTCGGAAAATGAAATTAAGCGAGGACAGAGATAGAGACAAGGGAGAGCGACAAAGCATGTGAGAGGTGGGGCGAAGTCGTGGCGTGATGATGATGATTATGATTTTGTCTTGACACGAATAATTAAGGAAGACAATAATGCAGGTTCTTAATTGTCGCAAGCAAGGATGTGGTGTGATGCATTTTTTTTTAAATGTGTCCGTCCGTACGACCCCCGTTCGACGGATGGGTTAGGTTACAAAGTTTGGCTCGACAACTTGCTTAATTGCATTCATTAGCAACAACACAAGGAGATTAATGCCCATATTGCCGATGTAGGATAATAATGTATTGCAATTCAGCCTCTCGAGATCGAAAGTTCAAGCGTGATTAAGCGACTGAGTACCGCTAATTTGATGAACACTGTGGGCGATCGGCTCCTCATCCAATCCCACTCAGGATTAGGGAACGAGATGGGGGGACCGGTCCACGTTTTGAAAGTGGAGATCGGAATCGATCGGTCCCGTCCAATTTCAAGGGCGGTCCAATGAAATTGATCGAGTTAAAAGTTTACGTCTTCACGTCTTGATATTGTCTATATAATTTGACAATTTTGTTTGCCCTGTTAACTACTCGAGTCAGATGGGCATGGAAAGCTTCCGGCGTTACATGGTTCTTAATAAGCACAGAGACGGAGAAAGAGGGCTATGCCTTACCCCGACCGACGCCTCGCAAACCGGCAAGTTGAGGGACGACCAGTGGCTCAGTTAGGATTCTTCATGGCCATCTTTGCTTTCAAGTTCTTTTACATGTACTCACTATCATATATGAATGCCATGAAAGTGGTGTTTTCAATATGAAACGTCACAGAGATTCATCGAGCTAAACATGCAGATCCATGGCTCTGGCAGCTCTTTGCTCATTAGTATCAGCAGAACAAACAAAAATCCATTGGTCTTGATTTTTTTTTCCTTGAGCAAAAAGAGGTCACACGTTCAGTTTCTCTCACCTTTTCGCATTATAAAGTAATAAAATAATTGATCCGGTTAGACAGCTCGATTCCGGGTTTTAGGAAGGGAACGAACCGCCCAAACACCTGTTCCAACTTTAGGAATCGGGAATCGGATTGAGCTGGCGGGTTTAGTCCGATGCGGTTAGTCCGTCTTATTCACCCATAGAGGATAAAAATCAGAAATGGAATGAGAGTTGCGTTTAATCGTTGATAATTGGTCCTTGAGATGCATGATGCGGGATCGGGATTTGCTTGCATAAAGTGTTGCAAGTTTGTTCCATGCACTTTGAGATGTTGCATAAGAGGCAATAAGGGGAATGATGGCTTCGAAAGTGGAAAAAAAAAATCCCATTGAGCAAGAGTTGGTCTTGTCTAATCTATTGAAGGTGGGCGGCATTCGGGACTGGTTGATTGCCGTAGGTAATTTCTTCCGCTGAGCGGGGACGCGTTCCATCGATGAATCCTTTAAGGTCATATCCAACTAGCAATGACATGAATTGAGCCCGCCAAGAAGCATAGTTAGTGGAAGTTAGCTTCATGGAAAGTTGTGCACCAAGAGAGATTACAATAAGTCCGATTGAAGTGTCTGCATGAGTTTCAGGGAGAATTATTTCGAAGTAGAATTTGTGGCAACCATGGCTAAGGTAAAAGGAGGTAGAAAAACAAGTTACAAAAAAAGATGAGAGAAGGCTCTTAGGAGCCGATCGCTCCGATACCATAAAAGAGGAGATTGAGAGAAAATTTTCCGGGATGATTTTCATTGATGTATTTTTAAGATATTTATAGTACATGTACACGGATGGCAACAACTAAAAATATGGAGAAAATCTCAATTAATTAATAGCTAGAAAATCTCAACTAATTGACAACTATAAAATTTCAACTAATTTATAGCTATTAACAATAATGAGAAAGGCTAAAATTACGGAGGATAATTTGATTCTCTTATAGTGGACACATGTGAATAAACATGTGTTAGAGATAGAGATTCCGATGGAAACGAAAACGATACTCGTATACAACCATTAGGATGTCCATAATTCGTGAAAATCACAACCATTCTTTAGATGTGATCATGATTTCGAGTAGAACCGGAAACCGGATTGATGAGAACCGATTCGGGTTCCATGTTCTAGGATATATAAGGCGGGTTTCATGTTTCAAAAATTGAGAAACCGATTCTAACGGATAGGTTTTATGTGAAAGTTGGAATAAGTCTTTGTGATTTTCTTGTGCTATGTCTTTGTGCGATTCTGTGATATTCCATGGCATCCGACGATGAATATGGCATTCATCGTGTGTCTAAATATGAGTCTTAGTCGGTGAATGATAGTAGCAAATGTTGATTATAGAGGTGATGGTTCACTACAATCATTTAATTAAAAATATTAGTGATAGATCTTGGAACCGGTTATAGGATAAGTTCCACGTATGCGGGATAGATTCTAGGTTCGAAAAATTAAGGAACAAGTTCGACCGGTGAGTTTTATGTTCCAGGTGAAATCTTAACCGACCTTAGAACCGCTCACACTAATCATTCTTCATCGAAATAAGCTATGACATGAGCATTGTGTTTGATTGAATTTGTCGCATTGTTTATTGTCTTTCGCTCATTTTCAAAATTAACCACCGAACTTTGCAATCAAGATAATTTACTCCTTCCCATCCCATGAGTAATTGAAGAGAGTTATCTCCGGTCATCAATATTGACATAAAAAAAAAAATTGAGAGGAGAGCGTGTTATGAAATTTAAATAATTTATCAACCCACTTATATTTCGGGCTATATATGCGTTTCAAATAATTGATAGCGATCCTGTCAAATTCTACGGAGTGTAACATACTTTTGATTATAATGCATGCAATTGAACATTCTATTTCTTTCAAAATCAACCTTATTTTCACAACTTATGTAACTCACGGTGCTTTCTGGGGGTCATGTCCCTCTACTCCTTTCAAAATCACCTTAGGTTCCATTTGTTACGAAAAATGAATGATTTGAAAAATATATTCCGAAAAAAGATCGCTTATATCGCTTGCATTAATTAATTAATGAAATAAAGTTTTCATTATCAACCACAATATATGGCTAAACATTTTCGTCGACAATGAAAATATTTTTTGCGTTAATTCATTTTTATAAACGATACAAGCCGTCGTTTAAAAAAAAAAAAATATTTTTCAAATCATTCATTATTCGCGAAAAACAAACGAGCTGAAAAAATATTTTTCCAAAATGATTCACTTTTAATAATTAGGCAATGAAAATTATTTTCATTATTGACTATAGTTTATATTTGAATGTTTTCGTAAATAACGAAAATATTATTATTATTTTTATAGGCAATACAAAAGATTATTTTTTTAAAAATATTTTTAAAATCATCTAATTTTTACGAAACAAACGCACTCACGTCGCAAGGTTCGGGATAATGTTCCCCCGCATGACAGCAAGCACATCTGTCAGTGGTGGCGTATCCATTAGATCGACGACAATAACTCACTGGATTGCAATATTTCAGGAAATCAGAGCCAAGAACGCCCACCGGCTGTACGAAGAAGATGACTGTCTTGAACTCATCTCCATCGTTCGAGGCCCGATGCGTTTGATGGTACAGGCTGAGCATTCAACCCATGACCAGCGAACATGCATGCTCAAAGGGACAGACTAAGGTCGCCCTAGGAAACGAAAAGACAGCTGAAAATGGCCAGCACATTCGAATCCGAAGAGCATCTTGAGGTGCCGGGGTTCGACGGGACGTGAGTGGTGACGCTGCGACGGGGCTTTGGATGCCGATACGGGCACCGTGAGTGAGCTTCTGCTTATGCAGGATGTTAAAATGGTGGAACGTAAAGACTGAGATGCTTAAGTGGAGCATCTTGGCAGGTACGGGTGCCTGCCTAGAACAACATGCCTGGTGTCGATGAAATGGAGTTTTAGATGCCGACATGAGTAATGTGAGCGACGTATGAGAAGAAAAATTAGAAATGGAGTTTTAGACATGAAGGCGTATTCTTAGTATTTTTGCACATTTTCTTTTGAAATTTAAGAAGCCGATAGTATAACAATAATAATGGTGCGATCTCAATCGTAAGTGTTATGGTGACCGAAGAGAAAATTTGACAATCATAATGGGACCCATCTATGATTTAATGTCTAATATTTTTATCGTTATACTGTTATGCTGACATGATTTTTTTTTTTATACCAAGATAAGACAGGGTACTAGAGATATGACATTCTTATCTAGACCCATGTCTGTGAATTGGACATAATCATTACCGTTGAATTCTACGGGAAAAAAAATCGACCATTAAAAAAAAAAAAGAATTCTGCGGCAATTGTGCGAAACCCCCCATGGTGTATAAATGATCGACGACTCTGATTAACTCGCTCCATGGGGCCCCGATCTGAAGAAGATTTTCGGGGCTACCGCTCGCTGAGAGGTCCAAAGCTTGCCGAATAATTGTGGTCGTGTCGACGCTGGTTGGGCTTTGATCTTAGCCCAAAGGACCCGAGAAACGCTCGAGTGCGGCAGTCGGGAGACGAAATGGGCCTAGTGGGCTGGGCCCAATATCGGGCCCATATGCTGCTTCATCTTTGTATTCAGCGCAAATGCTCGTGGCTTTGCCGGATGCGTAGCGTAACCGCGTACGTGCAAAAGCAACCTGCGGTGGATCTTTGTATCTTCTCGTAGTTCTTCATGTTTCTTTTTCTAGCGAAAAAACCCAACAATCTTTATGATCAATGGCTGAAAATTTACTCTTTTTTCTGTTGGAAGGGCCGTCAAAAGGTGAGAAATTCTTACGCTGGTCCTGCGAGAGAATCGATGGAACGAAGGGATCTCTCTCTTCTTCCTTTCCACTGTTTTGGGGCGCTCTCTCTCTCGTTCTCTCTCGATTTTCAAACAGCAGTTCTTGCGACTGTGGAAGTGGGAACGCAAATCTCCCGTGGGGTTCGCAGCGAAATCGCTCCAGAATCTTTCCACCGCCATGATTGCTGCGTGTACCAAGTTCCTGCACTGTTCGACTCGACCCCACCATTTTCAATTTGGGTGAAAAAGAGAGTCGTAAAAGCCACCGCTACTTCAGCTTTCGGGATCTCTCTCTTTCTCTCTCTCTCTTACAAATTACATGGAACTACGAGAAAGGACCAATGGGACCCATCTCGCGACTGGCCTCTCTGCAGCACCCCCAGTTGTCACCGTTCTCTCTCATCTGCGAACTTTGCTGTCTCTTCTTGTCTTGTTCGGCGGCAGCGCTTCACTCCCCTCACTCGACTTCCCAATTCCCACTTGGCGAAGGTGAAGGGCTAGTCGATACCCTCCATCTTTATCCATGCGCAAGAGGGGGTTGCAAATGCCCTCTGGCGGTTCTTTCTCCGCCTTCATCCCCTCGTCCTTGTTCTCCGCAATTCTGGTTCTTGGGTCGTTGAGTAGGGGCTTAACAGAAGACCCTTATGTGTACTTCGAGTGGACATTGTCGTTTCTCTCCCGTTCTCCCCTTGGAGTCAAGCAGCAGGTGTGTTTCGCTTCTCGTTTACTTGCCTTCCAACTTCTGTTCTGTGCTTTGCTAGTTGAAGCTTGATCATTCGTTGGTTCTTTCTTTTCCCGCTCTTTCTCACCGTTGTGATCTAGTAGGTAAATGCTGTTAATTAGCTGCTGATGGTGATTGCTAGGATGGTTTCTCCTTTCATGCTGAATGTTGAGTAATTATCTGGCTCTGCGTTCCCTGAATTTGAACTCTTCTCCCCGAGGAAAAGCCATTAGTATCAAAATTCTTGACATCTAGAGACAGCTCAAAGTGTGGTTAGGCTGAATTCTCAGCTTTGAACTACGTGGAATCTGTTGAGTGTTCATCTTCCTGGAATGTTACTACTCGATGACCTTACGATTTACCTTAGATAATGGAAAAAGCAACAGAGTGGGGAAAAAATGCAAGCATGGTTTTGAACTTTTGGTCGGACCTTCATAATGCCAGTCAAATTTGGTGTCTCTTATCAAGTCATACGGTGTCTCTTTTATTATGTATTCAGGCTCGTCATTTCAGTATGAAGGACCGTAACACACGCTTGGTTAGAATTTAGCCTGTCCGATCTACTTGTATCCTTTGGGTTTCTCTTCTGGCTTAGTTATGTGATTTTCGATACTGCGCTACGGAATATACAGCATGTGAGATTCTATATACTGTCCCTGTTCTGACAATTGTATAAGTTATATGCAGATTGATCTAGGGAATAGGAGGAATGTTCTCATAACTTTTGCAGCTCTTTCATAGCTTGTTCAGAAAAGTGATTATGTTTCTCCTCCGTACTATCTCGGTGAATGAATTTTGAATTCAGAAACCTCCCTGGTAGAAGTATCTAGAAAATGGTATTTTCACTCTTTCATTATCTCATTTTGAGATTGGTTTTTGGGTTATGACTTGTCAGTTTTTTTTTTTGGTCGGGTTCTTTTCCAGACTGCTAATTAGTTACGTCTTTTATCTTGCTGCACTTTGGTGTTTCTTCCAATGCTTTTGCCTTTGTATGTCAAATATATTCTGATGCTTTAAGAATTCTCACTTTGGTCCTGATAAAAGTTCATGCATTTTATGTCTAGCAAGTGTAGGCAGGAAGATCTTTTGCTTTCTTCATTTCTTGTGATGCACTTAGCTTAGATAAGGGTGCTTCATCAGAATGCTAAAATACCACTCTCTCATGACAAATATTCAGGTGATTGGGATTAATGGGCTTTTCCCAGGGCCCGTTCTCAACGTCACTACCAATTGGAATGTCGTGATCAATGTCAAGAATGAGCTCGATGAGTCATTGCTTTTGACATGGTAACCTTTAAAAAGAACTACATACGAAGTATCATCCTTGATTATGGCCTAGGTAATCAGATATCAGAAGTAGTTGACTGCTAACGCTCAGAAATCATATTCCATCAGGAATGGAATACAACATAGGAAGAACTCTTGGCAAGATGGCGTATTGGGGACAAATTGTCCGATTCCTGCAGGATGGAACTGGACATACCAATTCCAGCTGAAAGATCAAATAGGGAGTTTTTTTTACTTCCCGTCCCTGAACTTCCAGAGAGCGGCGGGTGGATATGGGGGAATCATAATAAACAACAGAGATATAATTCCACTACCTTTTGCAACACCAGATGGAGATATTACAGTTTTTATTAGTGATTGGTATACTAAAAGCCATAAGGTTAGTATCAAGTCTCTCTTGGTCTAACACTATCTACTTGGTTCGTCATATAACGATCGTTTATATGTGCCTTTTGCAAACAGAAACTTAGGAAAGATGTAGAAAAGGGAAATGACCTTGGGTTTCCTGATGGTATCTTAATTAATGGCTTCGGACCCTATCAATTTGACAAGGAACTTGTTCAAGATGGCATTGCTTATCAGATAATCAATGTTGAACCAGGTAAGCTATGCCTCACATCTGTGAGTTTATAAGTTTTGGCCATATAGTGAGCGGTTTAGAGTCGTGCTTATGGTAGTCACTTGATTTGTACCGTCCTCAACTTTTAAGTGATGAGAAAGTAACATAACCCCTTCTCTTTTTTAATGTGAAACAGCGAAAACGCACCGCTTTAGGGTGCACAATGTTGGTACTGCCACGAGTTTAAATTTCAGAATACAGAATCATAACTTATTACTGGTGGAGACTGAAGGATCATACACAGTTCAGCAAATTTACACAAACATGGATATTCACGTGGGGCAGTCATACTCATTCTTAGTCACAATGGATCAAAATGCAAGCACCGACTACTTCATAGTTGCCTCTCCAAGGTTCATTAACTCCTCTAAGTTCAGTAAAGCCGCTGGAGTTGCTGTGCTGCACTACTCCAACTCCCAAGGGCCAGCTTTGGGCCCTCTCCCCGATACTGGTGAGAACGACGCTTATGCCTCAATGAGTCAAGCCAGATCCATAAGGTTGTTGCCAATGGTAACTCTCATCTATTAAATACATCACTTTTTATTATGTGCTGATGCAATTCAAAACTACTGTTGAAGTTTTATAATTAAATTTCGTCCTTTTATATTTCTAATTTTCTTTGGGCTCATAATTTTCATCGCTATCTCGGGTAACAACTGGGCACGATAGTATATGTGTGGACTCCTGTGTTTTTGCTTAGTTACGAGCCTTTTGTTCTCTCCTGCACATTGGCTTACTGATGTAAGATAAATCTGATACTCAGATGGAATGTCTCTTCTGGCGCTGCTCGTCCCAATCCGCAAGGTTCTTTCAGGTATGGTGAGATTACTGTAACGGATGTGTATGTCATCCTTAACAGATCTCCAGAGCTTATCAATGGGAAGTGGCGTACCACCCTGAATGGTATTTCCTATTTACCACCTTCAACTCCACTGAAGCTTGCACAGCAATTCAACCTTCCCGGTCTTTACAAGCTTGATTTCCCGAACAGACTGATGAACAGACCCGCCAAAGTTGATACTTCTTTGATAAATGGAACTTATAAAGGTTTCCTGGAAATCATCTTCCAGAACAACGACACTAATGTCCAGAACTACCACTTAGATGGCTATGCATTCTTTGTTGTGGGGTGAGCCTCTAGTCTTGTCTTATAAAAGTTTTCTACTCTGTCTCCTCTCTTCCCTAGAATTTGAAAGATAAATGAGTTGGCGATATTGTGGTTTGCTACAGTATGGATTTTGGAGTTTGGACGGAAAGTAGCAGAGCCACCTATAACAAATGGGATGGGGTTGCTCGTTGCACTACGCAGGTACCTCAACGCGCTCTATCTCTTGTGCTTATCCTGAATTCTTTTTCAGTTTGGCCTAAGATCTTGCATTTAAAGGTTGTCCACAGGCAAAGTATTCATATATTTAGACGTTTATGAACACGTAATTTTTGTTCATCTTTACAAGGGTGCAGAATATCATCAGGTGCCTGTAATATTTGTTCTGCGTCATCTTTTGAGCGCAAACTTCTATTTGGCACTATAGTTGGCTTTACTTTATCTGAATCTTTTTGTATTGCTGCTATGGAACTCTGCAGACATCCTTTTGTACTTGGAAGGAAATATATCATTTGTTTAGAAATTTGCAGAAAAGAGGCTCTGTATGATTTGGAAAGTCCCATCTGCATTACAGGTTTTCCCAGGAGCTTGGACGGCCATCTTGGTTTCACTTGACAATGCTGGCATTTGGAATCTCCGCACTGAGAATCTTGACTCATGGTATCTGGGTCAAGAATTGTATATGACTGTTGTCAATCCAGAGAATGACACAACTGAGCTCCAGTTGCCTGATAATACCATATTCTGCGGCCTCCTATCTTCGCTTCAGAAGTAAGATCTCACAAAGCCAACAGGCAGCAGCTTAGTTAATCACTACCTATCGTTTTAAGGGAAATAAATCAGTAGCAAATGATATCCATTCTAGTAGTTGTTTTCCATTGGAATGGACTAGATTAATATTTCGGTCGAGCATTCTGCTTATCTACCTTTGATAGTTTAAAATGCAAAAGCCAACACCCAAGCATGTGCACATGTGTTTATATGCTAAGCTGCGTGTCCCTAAGTGACATAAATCAATCCATGCGGAAGCATGCGTTAGAGAAACATCCTGAGAGCCTCATGATTTTTTTAACCGCATCTCGATGAGTATTATATATTGGAAAAACAGGTGTGGCCAACTAGGGATTTAGTATTCTCTTGTCTGAAACTTTATCATCTTTTCTAAAATTAAGTTTTTTGATTCCCTGTTCTGCAGTGACCAAGCTAAGAGATTCAAGTTTTCCTGCGCACCATCCATTTCTAATGCCAGTAAAACATTTCTAATAGCATTAGTAGCAGTAGTGTTTGGGTGCTTCGTCCTTTCGCCAAGTTGAATGATTCCGCTGCGAGGACTGAATGTTATAGCAAAATGGGAGCATTTTCCATGCTTTGAGGTTGAAGGCAAGCTATGGCCTTTCGATTGTGGAGGTGTCAAGACGTCAAGAGATCAAGTCACCGTACAACGTTGCTGATGAAAGAGGTGGAATTTCCCAACTGTAATTAAATCTATCATACTACACAATTGAAACTTGAAAGTGCTATGCGTGTAGGAGAGGATTGTAGGATATTAATTTTGCAGGATTGAGTCGGTAGGATCTCTTGATGTTAATGAAAGCGTTGATTCTGTAAGCCAAAACTGTTGTCACTTTTAAGGTTTCTCTTCAAACATTGCCTTCCGCCATGCGAACTTTTTAGGTGTCACAGGGCATTGTGCATCTTTAAGTTTGAAGATATAGGCAATTTCTCAGGCACGAACAAGAAAATCAAAGCAGTCAAACCCAGGTTTGTCTGTTGCATGTTCAAACCCAAGAAATACAGATAGAAGGTTTTCCTGTTTGCATTTGCATCAGTCTAGTAATAGGAATTACAACTCTAGTGAGATCTAGACTGTCGAACAAACTCACGTCGGGGATGAGGCCCCTGCGACTCTGACCAATTCTCGAGCTAGCAACTTTAGATGGAGGCAAATTTGCGCCTGTCTATGGTGATGAACATAGAAAACAATCACAGAAAAACGGAGGAAGGTGCATAACTCCATTAAGTGGTTAATTGTTTCTGGGAGTTGTAATTTTATTCTTGGAGAGTGTCTTGCTGAACCCCAGAACTCTAGACTAGATAACTGCCAAGCACAAGCCAAAAGCAGACCTACAGCACAACAAATTCACTAGCTAATTTGATCGATCGGTATTTATCTCCAGATTAAGCTACATTATACTTCAGGTGACTAAATCCGGACCAAGCCAATGGCAAAATCGCATAACAGGATCACCTTACAATGCACCGTTCAACCTGCATCAAAGATATACATATGCTTCCGGTGACTAAATCCGGACCAAGCCAATGGCAAAATCGCATAGCAGGATCACCTTACAATGCACCGTTCAACCTGCATCAAAGATATACATGTTGACAGTGAGAGAATGTTCCCCTTTTTATATTTTTGGTAAGAAAAATGAAACTTCTTGTACTCAAAAGTTTGCTGTTAGTGTAAGAATTGATCGGAGTGTCAAGTCAGGCTGACATTAAGAACATTACTAAGAAGAGAGCCATTCAAAATGCAACAAAAGTTCAGTCTAGGAACAAGATTTCAGATTAAAACGAAAAACGTTAACTGAAGTTCTAACTAGTTGGGGCCAAACTCTGTCATAACATATAGATCCTTAATTCGCAACTCCCCTGGGTTTACACGATTTCCAGCAAAGGTGGGAACAATCTAGTTTCATGGGTGCTAGTTTCAGGTCATCTTTAGTTGGTAATCACAGACCAAAAATGATCAGATTGTCCTTGTGATATTTTCAAACAAGTAAAAGCATTAGAAATAGCTCATTAGTAGAGTCAGTTCAGAGACAAGTACTATCGATTGCTGCCATTGCCATCCCAGATACGAAACATACTTCATGGAGGAACTTCAATGAATTGAATTCTCATGTTTGAAAGAACTCAGCTGCACTGTGAGGTACAAAACACTGTAAGAGGCTTCTGCTTGTCTAAAATGATTTTTTTGAGTGAAGTCTCATTTGAAGATGCTAAAACATATATAAAAAGAAGAGCTTTGTATTTGTGACTAATGAATGGAGATTAATCACTTAACTACAGAGAAACATCCAAAGAATGACTTCAAGCACGATACTAATTTACCTACAGGCAAGTAAACTTGCTACCTGACATGATTATATCCGAAATCTGATTGCAGAACAACCTTGTTACTGATCTACTTAGGGCTCCTCACTCTTGTTGAAGCCATTCACTCGTACAATGTAAACCTGAAAATGGAAGAGTAAATGGCGCTTCACTTACATGGCAGCCAAATGATATAGCACCATCCAAGAGGAAGTAAAACATAGTAGGAAATGACACACATGCTATTCACAGTTAAGTTATATAACAGCATATGGGGATGGCTGTTTGTGCTATGGAATGCCAAAGACACATCTCCCCTTAAATCTATATCCGGTATCTTCTCAAGTCCTCATAAATTCTATGATCTATTAATCTCTGACAAAAGAAAGAGATGATAAAAAGGCATGTCCGAATTAGCAGCATTTGGAAGAAAGAAAAACGACTTTCAAGTCTCAAATACAGTCTCATTACTACCTTCATTGTGGTCGGTTTAATTAACTGGAAAACTACAGCATCTCCATCAGTTAGCTCATGAGCTACAGAGAACCCTTTCCATCCTCCGCTGAGTCCCGTCTTCCGCGCCAAATATATGGTCGGGAATTCTTCGCCATCATCGTCGACCAACGTCATGACCCCGTCATTCTTAGGAAGGCTCGTCTTGCAAAAGTGGACAGGAAGGCCCTGCAAATAAAATGACATGAGAAAAGAGAAAACCACATTGTCCATTAATGTCGCAGAATCCCTCCAAAATTTCCAAGACGCCACATGTAACGAATGCTGCTGCCGGGACAAATCGACCAAAGGGAATCAAAATCAAACGAAATCAAACTGGCAAATGAATTAAACTTTGTTACCAGCCAAAAACCACCAGAGACATGAGATGGGAGCATGGATTTGACTAAGGTGGGATAGTGAGGATCTAGAGTGGACTGCAATTGCTCTGCCTTCTCTATTGCATATTCCCTGGCCTCAGCAGAGGCATGCACCAGGTTGAAAGGATCCCTCCTCTTATAAATCCTATCGATTTTCACAAACAATTTGGTAATTTTAGTTGCGAAATATGAGGACTTTTTTTATATCTAGGAAATCATATCGCAAAAGTATATAGGGAAAAAATGAAGGCAATGATAAGATACCTTCTGGGCACTGCCACCCGATCAACCACCACCTGAACCCAAGAACAAAGTTTGAAACTTTATGATCAATACCGGCTAAAAACCACATCAAGCAATCCTTACTAAGCCTGATACGATCGAGTGATTTTCTTCCATGAGAAGAAATGGAAAACTAAGAAAAGGGTCGTGCATAGAAAAACTTCTGACTCGAATTCATTTTTCTTTCCAATGTCCCAAAACCTGCTGAAGAAACAAGAGTTCCGCAAAAGAAGTATAGTCTAATGGAGTGACAACCTCTCTATAAACAGGAGCGGGCATGCTGGCGACGCGACTGGACCTCCTCACCACCACCATCTGCTTCTCTACTGTGCGTGGCTTGGACTGCTTCATCTGACAAGCGTGACACGAAACAGAAGTATAAATAGCAGAGAGAGAGAGAGAGAGAGAGAGAGAGAGAGAGAGAGAAAAGTTACGGCCCTTACGGGGGTGGAGTTGGGAGAGGAGGAGTTTCGGAGAGACTGAGAGAGCTGAGGGAGATTGAGAGCCTCCATTCGCTTCTTGTTCTCCTCCAGCCTCTTGCGACGGCATTCCTCGTAGGACATCTTGGGCTTAGCAGCCACCATTTTCCTTCCTTTCTCAGGTTCAGTGTGAGATTTGAGGATGCGACACGAAGAAGAAGCAGAGGAACAAGGAAGGAAAAGGATACGACGTGACGTGGGTGGAGTGCAGAAATCGAGAGTCTGAGTCAGTCGACCGTTGGCCGGGCACTAATTTAGCTCCGCTGCCCGAGCTCACACCAAAATCTAGGCCCCGTTAATTGGACAGATTTGGATCGGGTGATAAATAGTTCGATCTAAATTTAGTTAATCTGGCTTGATCTATTCCCGTTGTGGGATTCATTTTCATAAATCCTATATTAATCCCATTATTTATTAATCCTTCTCTTTGGTCAGGGCTAGAGTAATTGTTTCTCAATTATTTCTAAATGTTCAATGTCCCACTTTGCTTCTATTCGCACATTTTAATAATCACACTATCGCCATTTAAAAACGCCTTTTAATTTCAATCAGTTATCTAAATAAACAAAAAAATGTGCAATCCTTTTATTGCCTTTATACTTTTTTGGTCTTTATAAATAACAAGATAGCTCTATTTAAGTATGTTGTAGATTAATAAGCATAGAATCTCATTTAGACTAGTATCAGATGGATATTTATGCTATTTTAATTTTATAATTTGCAAATTTAACTAAGAAACGTAAAAACACAAAAAAATTGAAAATTTAATCAATCAAAAGTACTAGGAAAAAGGTCTATATTAATATAAATAGGCTATCTATACACAAATTTATACCAATTTTAGCTATATCTATGAAAAATACTTATTCTTAAAATAACAGAAACATCAACCCGATACAACTCTAAATAAGGTTTTTCTTTACTATTATAAAAATCATAAACTAAAATATACTAAAATAGAATTATTGCAGTGTCTATAAAGACCAAAACGGTGAAAAAATGATATAAAGATGACATTTGTTGTTTATTTGTTGATTTAGGAAATGGATTGAACATTTAAGGAATAATTCAATGACTACATGAACAAATTAAAACTCCAAAGATAACATTACACAAAGTTCGATCTCCTAAAGCTCCATTTGTTTCGCGAAAAATATTTTGCGGCTTTTTGATCGCTTCGGAAAATGAATCGGCGAGAAAATGTTTTCCTGGTTAATGGAAAACCTATGTTTGAATTCAGGAAAATGAATTTTTCTTTAAAACATTAAAAATCATTTACAAAATATGATTAGATATCGGCGTTTGGACCAAAAACGTTGCGTTTGGGAACGGGAACCTTAACACTCATTCACTTGTTCTCGGCTAGGCCCGCGAACCTATTGCCCTTGCTTGGGTTCCTGGCGCCGGACACGGGTCCTCGTTAACTATGCCCGTGTTCATCGAGGTCGGGGTTAGGACTAGTGTTAGGTGCCCAAGTCTATCAAGCCAGGCCCGGAACCCCCATGTTGGTGCCTGGGTCTCCAATGCTCCTGCTCATGATCCAAGTGGCCTTGCCCGGGTCCTTGTTGCTTGGGTTGGGGTCCATTGAGGTTGGACCTAGGATCCTAGTGCTTGTGCCCGATTCATGATTGCTCGTGCACAAGTCACAAACACCTGAATAGTATATGTGCATTTAGAAAATTCAAATCAGATTTTCCTTTCCAACCACGAATTTTTTTAAAGTCCGGCCAAAAGCTGAAAAATATTGTCATTTTCTTGGAAAATCACTTGTTAAAAAATATTTTAAAAACAGGTAATATTTTTCACGAAACAAACGAAACCTAAAATTAATATGATTAATTCAATCATCTAAGAAGCCGGTAATGTCCATTTTCATAATCTCGAGCGATCTATATAAAGTTTCTATACGGAATAAGAAATGTATTGTAGTGTCTTGTATGTTGAAATGGATACAAAAGAATCTAAATACCTCTTTCTCCATTATTTTGTTTTGTTTTAACGATGGAAGCAATGCGGGTGTTTTGTTCTTCGTCTCGTTTAGAGGATTTTCTTGCTGACCCAAATCGTAAGGATCGGCTACATATCAACCATAAACTATTTGGGCCTTAAATGTCCGATCCACATCGAATTAGCAATAGGGTTGAGCATGGTTCAAAGGTAGAGCCTAGAATCTAAAACTGGATTAGTGGGGAACCGCCTAGTTCCGGGTTCCATGATACGTATGGTAGTTTTCGGGTTTCAAAAATTGGAGAATCGGTTCGAATGGCTAGGCCTTAGGTTCCAAGTAGATGGAATCCGAAAATAACTTAGATTTTTTTTTTGTGTGTTTTTCTTGGTACGTAATCCGAATCCACTAGTTTGAGTTTCCCTCCCAGCTATATTTATGAACGAGATTTTTACTATGTTAATTTTTCATATTTATCTGTGTGTTTAAATATAAGTTGCGGTCGATAGATTGTAGTAGTAAGTGATGGTCATTAAATGTTATGATTTACTATAATAATTCATTTAAGAATATAGGGTTAGATCTTGGAACCGACTCTGGAACGTATGACAAGATATGTTTTCGATTCCAAAAAATGAGGAACCTATTTCAACGGATAAGTTTCAGACTTCGGGTGGAACTTGTATGGAACTTGGAACCGGCCACCTCTAATTAGCAATATCGGAAGTTCATCTGGAGAGGAAAATTTACAAACAAATCTGTGGCTCCTTCATGTTGAACATCGCGTAAACTTTTCTTGCTTATCGTGGTCTTCAGTTTTTTAACATCATTTTCCCCGCATGAACCGCAAGTAGTTCTCGCAAGCGAATTTGATTCGAGATGACTGAGCACGCGAACCTGCAAATTGTACTCCCTAACCCTAACAATCTTCTTGCTGCATCAGCTGCAAATGCGATGGTTACTCACTTTGAATAATCCATCTTGAGATTTATCTCAGTCCTATGGTGAGACGATTCTTTGATTGAGTTTTCTTCTCTTTCTTTTTATGGTGAGAGAGCATGGGCGACGAACAGTCGATCTTTCACTTTTATACTTTTATATTTGATGAATTTCTAATGAAGTTCAACTCGATCATCAAAAGCAAAAACCATCGTGATACCACATTACGGGTCAATTTCGAATTGAATGAAATTACTTATGCCACCTTATGCGGTGATCTAAGAAATAGAGATCAAAATCAATAGTTCCAAAGTTCAAGAGAGCTTCACACTTGTCTTACGTGCGCATTCAAATTGTAATATTGAGATACATTGAGTGTGTAATTGTAAGTGAGATAGTGTGATTCACCAAATCGAGCACCATCACTCTATTGTGTAATCTGTTATCGATTGATTAGTAGAATCCGGCAAGTAGGCTATCGGCATGGAGAGTGGATGTAGGCTTGCAATAAGTAGAACCACTATAAAATTTATGTGCAAACTCTTTTATCTCTTAACTCTTACTTATCGTATCCGAGAGTTCATTGTACACACATGAATATAATTATATCACTAGTTCTGTTCGGATTCAAACTTGATTTTGAACTTGATAGTTTAAGTTCCGTCATTAGTTTATCAACTTCTTTAGAAGCTAGATACATTGTAGTTTTAGGATCCGGGCCCTATGTCAAGAAATTAGGAATCATCCATGCATTTCGTGAAGGTTAAGGATCCGATTCGCCTCCTAAACTTAGCAACTAAGGACACCCTAAATATAAGAACCTCGGACCAGGCTGCAAGAATTTCAATCAGCAAACGCCCTAGAACTCAAGAACCAATCAAGCTCACACCCGGACTCAACCTTTTTCTCAGTAACTTTGGCCTAGCTTCTCCTGCTTGGCTGCAAGCTAGGTATCGCGATGGAAATGTTTCAGTCTATTTCCTAATAGTATATGGCTTGTGCGCTTATTCTAAGTGTAGCTTCACAAATTTGCATTTTCCCGAGAAGCTATTGGCAAGTCCCTACACCAGCCGCCTGCACAAAAAGGAAAAGAAAAAAGTTTTTGGGCCTTCAATAGAGGACTTTCCGTTATCCGTTTGGCCTGAAATTTTTACGGAATCTAGGTAGATGTTAATATAACTCACTCCCCTTCAAATTTCAGGCAAAACTGATGAATGACGAGCGTGCACTCACTCTTTCATATTCATCTTATCCTCAAGGATTTTGCCTCGCGAGGGTCGCCACATTTGTTTGTTCTTATTGACTGGGTTAGTGAAGTCCAACAATGTTAATGAGAATGTTCAGTAGTTGTAAAGGAGAGAAATTGCGGTTGGGGAATTCTTTGTAAAACCCATGTGATGAGCGATTGTGGTTAATCTGGTCATGAGGATCTGGGTCTAGACAAAATTTCCCGTTCTCATGAAAATAGAGCGTCACGCAAGTCTTCTTCAAGTAACTTCACAACACCTTATGGAGATATACGGTTTTTATTAATAACTGCCAGACTAGTAGATATGTCAAACGGGTGGGTTCGGTTGGGTTGGGTTATAAATGGTCCTATCCAAACCGAGCCATTTGACCGACCCATTTATTCCAATATAAATTTCTCGGCCTATAGACAATTCATACCCAACTTGTATTGCTAAAACACTTCAATATTTAATCCAATCTTAGGTGACTTTTGTACATAAGTCATGGCACTGAACGCTTGTTATGTCCTTTTCCCATCAAGAAAAGCTACTTGGTTCTTTCAGCTACGGTGAGATTATTGCTATGGATGCGCATGTCATCATTAACAAATCTCCAGAGCTTATTTATGGGAAGTGCCGCCCAACCACGGGTTCTTAATATTAGAACCGGTGGCTGGGCGGTCCGGTTCTGTTCCAGGGATATTGAACCTAATCGGATCGTTCGGACCGGACCGATCGAATTTTAAAATAAGAGACTTGGAGCTTGGTACGGGATATCTTGAGTACTCAAAAGAAAACATGGTATTATGTTGAATACCCATCTGGACCAGTTCCATTAATGGGAGATGGCAAGAAATTTTGCAAAGACAAGCTGCAATATCCACCCTCAACATCGAGTGCAACCAAACGGATAATTTCTCGTTCACCAACTATATTAAAACAGGAAAACTAAGTCTGACAGAATCGCCCGTACTTCATGTGCTTTATGGCCTGTTTGGTTTTTGAGAATTTGAGGTGCTTGGTATGACTTTGAAAATTATTTCCCAACACAAAACATATTCTCATTTGTTAAGCTTCAAAGTGAACATTTTCTCATCGCACAGCTGAAATGCAAACATTAACCGATGAATCCTGGAAAAGGAAAAGATGCTCTCTATCTTGGGCACGTGCATAAATTTTTCGTGTTATTAGTTTCTTGGAATCAAACGGGAATCGGGATTGGACCGATGGTCCAGGTTCCCAATTCCCGAGGGTGGCTAGTCCGATCCCCAATTTCAAAAAATGGGAATCGAGACCATCGGTCCTCGTTCTCAATTCTTGAGGGGAATCGGACCGGACCGAGAACCGATCACCCTTACCTCTATGTTCCTCTTTATCCCGAAAGGTCACCGCATTTTTACCTAATTTATTAACGGGGAGATATAATTAATAATTATTAGACTCTAGCCAAACAACTATTGTCATATCTGGACTTTCAATTCGTCTAATATTGTCTTTGAACTATTCAAAAATGTTCGGTGCAATACTTGAGAATGTTCCCACAAGCCCCTATACCAAATTGCAATCTACCCTAAATTATTGCAAATATGTTATCTAGTCTAGAACATTTCAATTTATTCAATAGAGCCCCTCAACCGTCCTTGATAAAGTCAGGTCGGTCTTTCGATACAATTAACGAATTTCTGTAGTTATACTATTGCCTAGATTTTAGAATATCTTTTCACGAAAAATAAGTGATTTGAAAAACATTTTCTAAAAAATTCTCTTATAATTCACTTACAAAAATGAATACAAGAAAAATCTTCTTATCGTTCTAAAAAATGCTTACCCACAAAATATTTTCGTTGGACTAATTATTTCGACAATCAATGACAAGTCTCAACTAAGATTGCTTCCTCTGATTTCTTGACATCATAGGTCTCCGACATTATTTACTTGGATTCACCTGCCGGTGCTGGATTTTCGTGTTCCGAAAATTCAAGCGGCTATCAAACTGGGGACATAAAGACTGCTCTCGATTCTCATACATTTCTCCTCAATGTACAAAAACTAAAGTTGATCGTAAGCATGACATTGTCTTTGTCTCTCTCTGTACTCTCATCAATTTGTCTCGACAGCATGTGGCCCTGCGAGTCAGTGGTTTGAGCTCTACCCGGAGTTCCTTTCCAACCCATTCTTCATTGCTGGAGAGTCCTATGCGGGGGCATATGTGCCAACTCTAGCTTTTGAAGTAGCGAAGGGTACGCGTTCTTGCAATTTTAAGTGCCTGATTTATTCGACCAAAAAAATTAATTGCAAACATAAATTCTTTGGCAGGTATTGATGCTGGAGGAAGGCCCTTTCTCAATCTCAAGGTACATTCTCTAGGCATTAGATTGTCAGATTGGATACAATGCTTCTAATATATTTTTGTGGGCAGGGTTATCTCACTGGTAATGGAGTCGCCGATGAGGAATTTGATGGCAACCCCCACGTTCCGTTTGCACATGGGATGGGCCTGATCTCAGATGGCCTGTTTGAGGTAGAGTAGAGCCGCTTTTTGCTGTTGTTTTAGGCATGAATATCGAGCCTTTTCTTGTGAAACCTTTTGTTGATCAAGCTTGTGCTGTTGTTTCCTTGTTCTAATTGGGAGGGACAAGAACTGACTAATGCATCTATCATGTGATTAAACTAATCGAGCAGCAAAACTGATATAGCTGTTTTGCTGGAGGTTAACAGGGTATGCAAAGGGAATTACCATAGGCCCCGCAGTTCAACTTGCGATACCAAACTCAAAGATGTTGATCTGGTGCGTGTCACGGCTGCCCCATTATCACTCACTAACAATGATACTGTGACGTCCTGGAAATTAGGCCTTCGGGGTTGAGACCAAATTCAATAAAATGGATTTTTAGTGAATTTCCATTGGTATAAAATTTTGGATCGTAAGGGCGTAAGGGACGAATTTTGGACGGTTCTCGATTTATCGATCGGTTTCGATTAGATTCGAAATCTTAGTCACCGCGACTTAGGATTTTTAATCCTCGCGCCTAGCCATTTTTCCGAACCGAATCTAGCCTCGTGAAAATCCAATTTATTCCCAATTGATTGAGCCAAAAATCCGATCGATCCCGATTTGTCAAATTACGAAACCGTCCTTGGATATTATACATAAGAGACAGAAAATTTAATAGGATGAGACCCGTGGGCCCCACCTCAATTAAGTGCCCAACCACTAGTCAAAGGTGGTCAAAGTTCTCTCTCTCTCTCTCTCTCTCTCTCTTCTTTCTCTCTCCACGTTGCTCCCCCTCCCCTGTTCTTTTTGCACGACACCCCCTACACCGTGCACTCCTCCTCTTTTCCTCTTCATTTTTTTTGCGGCGACCACCTCCGACCGTTGCCCGGACGCCTTGCCGCCACTCCACCTCCTCCGACGGCCGCTCGATCGCCGCGAAGCCTCCGGACAGCCGTGGAACGACCCGACACCGGATCGCTTTGTTTTAGCTCCGGCCGGTTTTCCGTCGGCCAGCCATCCCAAGCCGCTTTCAGCCACCGCCCGCCACCACTTCAGGTTCCCTCCGACCCTCAACCACAGCCATGACCGGCCGATAGCCGCCACGAAGTCGCGGAACCACCGCGGGCAACCCTCACGATCGGCGTCCCCCATTCGCGCCGAGGCTGCTTGTCCCGACGCCCTCGGCCCAAATCTGCTTTCGCCGACCACCCCGAGCCGTCGCCCTCGACCTCTAGTTGTCCCACGCAGCCACCGGAAGCCGGCCGCCGCCTGTGGGCCGCGATCGGCCCGGCGGCCTCCCTTGTTTTCGAACCGCCTCTGTTTCGGGCACCGGTTACTGTGCAGCCTGTTCCGCCGCCTCTAGTGCCCCCGCTAGTCCCGAGGGTCGTCCTCGACCGTAGGTGAGTCCCCTAGCCTTGCCCTGGCCTCGCCTCAGCCCGTGAGGTTGAGTTTTCCTCAATTCAACCCCGGCCCCTCTGTTTTTACACCGTGGGTTACGTTTTCCAGCCTTCGCCGCCCGCGGAGCTCCGGTCGCTAAGCTTAGGCTGCTGCCGTCGCCACGAGCTCGTTCTTGTTTTTCGACCGTGAACGAGTGTCGTCGGTGAACAGTATTTTCGGAGTGAACAATGTTTTCGCGTGAATAGTGATTTTTGGGCCCAGCCTAAAAAAATCGTGCCCAACCCGACCTCGACCGCCGTTGTTGGTGAGTTGACCCTAATTCTTGGTTAGGGCGCTAATTGCGCCTAGGATTAGTCAATTAGTCGGAAAGGTATTTAGGTAGATTTAATTATGGTTGGATTAGTTAGAAACCCGATTTAGGGTAGATGGCCATAATCGATTAAATTAGACTTGCCGTGGCTAATTGGTTGCTAGGACTTATATTGATTGCCGTGGTATGATTGCGAGCGAGTGATAGTTTAGAGCCGAGCGACCGATTAATAACTCGAGGAAATTGGAATTAACCTTTGTCGTCGGATTAAATGGATTGACCAATCAATCATGGTTTTGACCGCTTGATTGAGTGCGGTAGTTTGATTGAAGTTTTGATATATTCCATCGTCCGTGCCGGACGCGAGCGGGCTGTGAATTGTGCGTATATGCATATGACCATGTGCGGAATTAAATTATATGTTTTAGCATGAAAATAGCCTTGGGCCGAGTCGTTGAACACGTTTGTGTGAGCATCCGGCCTAAATCAAAGAGAATAAATTGATTGATGTGTCGGGTGAGCTGCATGGTCATATAAAGGAACTATGATGGGTTTTCCGACAAGTTGTACTGTTACGCATAGTACACACCGTACCATTTTTTTTTATGGTACCACACGGCTTGCTAAAAGCACGATAATTCATGCCCGTATGGTACGTACGATTTTAAGGGATTATCGGATGCCGGTCGCAGCTTGTGATGGACCGAAATCCAAAGTATAGGGATGCCTACTTGCCGTGCCGTGCGGGTGCACTAGATACACCGCTTGTAGTAGCCCGTTGCCGAGAGGGAAAAGGAACGTAGCCCGGTCCCTGTCGGAAGAGTGCGGGATCGCATTAATTGTGAGAGTTGATCACGCCACTGCGTGGATCCTCATCACAGTGGCGCCAAGAGCGCGAGCATCGTTAATAAATGGACTTGTGTGGTGTCCAATGCATACTTGTGAGTGTGATGCTTTGTTCGATTGGTTGTCCGACGTACTGTTGAGTGGAGTCAAGCATTGCATTATGTGTGGTCAAGGCCGATAAGTATGCATGTGGACGATTATTGTCGTGATATGATTGCTAGATATATGTTTATATCGTGGTGTTATAATCCTCGTATTTAGAATGTTCTAGGCGAATCAATGTCCTAACCGAGCTTAGGCTTGATTCACCGAGATTTATATCTCACCCTGTTGAGGGAACCACTTTCAGGTCCCAAGTGATGGAGCTTCACGAATACCAAGGCCAGGTTATGAAGGTAGTCTTTTGGAGTAGATGAGTAGTTAACCTTATTTGACCCGGTACCCTTTTGAGATCTTAATGAGCCGCCCCAAAGTGTGGGGTTGGATATATTTCAGTAGCTCGGTAGGGTTAAGACTCATCTCGTTGTCCGGTAACCGTATATGTTACTTTTTGATTAATTGCCTTGGTATGTATCTCCTACTATGCTATCCATGTTTTTTTTTTTTATGTTATTGGGAGTCAACCGTTTCCGCATGCGTATATAGTGGATAGGTCGATAACGCGCCCGGGACGTTATCCTTCGTGACCTCGTGGCGATTTGGTAGGGATGTCGTGGGCTCGAGAGTCGGGGCGTGACATTCGAATGATTTTGATTAAATTTCTCCTAACACTCAAGAGTTTTAATTGATCCCGGGTTTTAGATGGTTTAAACATATATGAAATCCTAGAACCATGCTGTCATGGGTCATCAACTGGGACGGTTATGGCTAGTAATCACAAAGTTACCAGCTAGCTTTAGGCGATTGGGAGAGACCGAACGGCTTCTTTCTCGTGAGAAAGGGGATGTTCGGCCATGCCCGGCCTCCCGAGAGCTCCAAAGATGGATGGACTGTTCCAACATGACCACGGCTTGTTGTTGACGCCTAAATTTTGACTAATCTATTTCTTGCATAAAAATTAGAACTAATTTTAGTTCTAAACAAAAATCATCTCACATAGCATTGGCATATAATTTAAGCTTAATTTAACAGGCGTCTGGACTAGGCATGGGTTGGAAAAATGCACCAAGAAGATTTGGGCTTTAAAGTAATATTTTCTCGGGGATCGTATTGCAAATACTTAAAACTTCAAGGATCAGATTGCAAATACTTAAAACTTCAGGGGACTGGATTGCAAATATCAAAAGAAGATGAAGAAAGGAAGATGGTGAAGAGAAGATAATGAAAGGAAGATGAAGAAGAGAAGATGAAAATAGAAGATGAAGAAAGGAAGATGAAGATGAAGAAGAGAAGATGAAAATGGAAGATGGAGAAATGAAGGTGAAGAAGAGAAGATGAAGATAGAGAAGAGAAGATGAAAATGGAAGGTGGAGAAATGAAGATGAAGAAAAGAAGATGAAGATGAAGAAAAGAGGATGAAAATGGAAGGTGAAGAAATGAAGATGAAGAATGAAGGATGAAGAATTTTGCCTATAAAAGAAGAAGAGTTCTTGAGGAATTGAGGGAGTTTTTTTTTTTGGGAGGAAAAGAGAATTGAGAGGAGTTTTTTTGGGGGGTAGGAGAGAATTGAGAGAGTTTTTGAGGAAAAAAGAATTGAGATAGTCCTTGAGAAGAAACCAGGAAAAGAAAATTGGAGAGTGAGAGAAAAAGAGCTTTGGTCGAGCATCATCTTCGACGAGTCCCGTTACATACTTCGCCTCTCGCCACCCAACAACGTTATCGCTTGCCATTTTCGACGATAGCCACGCTCTTCAAGCTTCGAGATCTTGAAAGAAACTATAACGTGTACGTGAGTAAGATTTTGTGTAATAGAAGGTAATCGTCTCCATCTTGATCTACAAAGATGTAATCATTTGATTTGAATATTTGATTGTTTATTTTAGACGTGCCACGTGTTCCGAAGTTTAGTATTATTATATGTTAATTTATTTTTGTGAATACTTGTGATTGGCCGCGTTTTCTTTATTTCTAAATCGTCCATGGTGTATATCGCATAAAACTCAATGTTTTACATTTTCAGAAAAAAGAAGAAAAAACAAAAAAAAGAATAAAAAAACTGCACATTTGAAATTCGAGTAAATTACCAAATCAAATATTTTTCATGAAAATGGTACCGAAAGGGCGTTAGAATAATTTAGCGTAATCAAGTCCCCGGACTCTTAATCTCCGTACGCAGAAATAAGATAGTTTTCTCCCGCTATTTTATTTGGGTTTCTAGTCAACCTACCGAAAATGATTAGTGGCGACTCCAAATTCAAATCACATTGCATGTTAATTATTCGAACCTTAAGTGGCGATTTGGTATGGATTCGGGAGAGTCCGAGTTAGGTTAGTTAATTAATTAACCTGATAATCCATTAGCCTGGAATTTAACTTGTTTATTTTTTAGGTCGCGACAACTTGGCGACTCCACTGGGGATCCAAAGAGGACTTAGGCCGGATAAGTTCATGAAAAGGAAAATTACTTGATTTGGCAATCTTGGTTGAATTTTAATCCCTAGGTGTTAAATGGTTTTGTAGGAAGGGAGTTATAAGGGGAGGAGTCCGTGGCTAACCTCTCGTTTTGCGGGCTTGGTGATGAGAGTTTTAATTTTTGAACTATCGGAGTGCGATTGCCTTTAAAATGTCATGTATGCCCCTAATATAATTGCACTACACCACCTTGACTTGTGACCGAACCCGGTCACCCGATAGTTTCAGGATGGTATTTATGTGGTTCTTTAACCTTGGCGGTAAGGCTTTGCTAAAGGTTATCCCACTTGGATCCCGAGTTCTTCAAAAAATGGCTCAAGGGTTTGTTCTCATGCACGTGAGGCTACGATGCATGAGAGTTGCCCTTGTCGACCGAACCAAGCCGAGATGATTGGACCCGACTAGTCATGACTATGTATACGAGGCGGCAACTAGTCATGATGAACGTGCGCGAGGCTGCGACATGTCGTTCGTCTTTCATTTCATTTTTGCTAAAAGAACTAAAATCCGAATCCACGATTCATGCGCATGTCTTTGTGATTGACATTTTCTTCCTATGAGCGGTAATTTCTTGTCTCTTACGCCCTGTTATCTCATTTTTATTTTGGGCTGGTCCATGATTTAGGTTGATTGTTTATGAATCTCATTGTCTTGTTTCCAATTTCACACTTTGCTTCCGTAATTTTTATAATTTTATCGGTTGTCCTCAATTTTGATTTGGCTTGTTCCTGTTGTACGATTTTTACTAAATTCTACGATCGAGCTTTGAGTAAGTACCAAACATGAAAGTTGTAGACCTATGTTTCAACTAATATCCTACAAAATTTCAGAATTAAATTCATAATTTAAGATGGCCTTTCATTTTTTTAACTACCTGTGGTTATAACAGTTTTCTGAATGTGATTTTTCGGAAAGACACATTAAACTGATTTGATCCGCTCATTTCTAGTCCGATTGGTCAATATAAAAGTTGTTCATCATCTTCTCAACTATAAGCTCGTAAAATTTGGACGTATTTTGACCAACGTACGAATTAATACGAATTTTTTTGTAAAAGCGGACAAACTGAAAATTACAATTCTTTGGTCATAATCACTTTGTTCGTTTGAGTCTAGAGCGATGCCATGGGCCGGCTCGCTATTATCGCTCCCTGTACTCATTTTTGGTTTGTTACTTGCGTACAGGTAATTTTTCACGGATCCTCCACATATTACTCGATCGATCGCGAAGAGGATGGCCGACATTAACGCCACCGCCGCGTCTTTGCCCTAAACGAGAAACTTGGCTCCTTGACCGAGCGCTTTGAAGAGATGATATTCCGAAAGATGGAGGAAATGATGGCCGCCTTCTCCGCCAAACTTCAATCATCCGCCAAACTTCGCCGCTAACCATTCCTCGCTCTAATTCCTCCTACGGACAACTCCGGGGGATACATGAGGAGGGAAACCTAGTGGATTCGAAGTATACGACCTGGATGAGTTCAATCCAGATTATGAGGAAGTTCGTCAAGATTTCGAACGACATGAGGAGATCAAGCCCTTGACCGGTGAACAAATTATCTCAATCAGCCTAGGCGATGCGGAAAACCCTAAAGAAGTTAAGATCGAGGCAAGCCTTTCCTCGAAATGGCCGAGCGCCCGATCGAGACTCTTGAAGGATTACCAAGACGTTTTCGCCTGGTCCTATGCGAGATATGCCCGGTCTTGACCGTTCCATTGTCGAGCATTGTTTGCCGATCGATCCTTCGGCTAAACCGGTCGTGCAAAAGTCAAGGAGGGCCGGACTGAATTAGTGCGAGAAGATCAAAGAGGAGGTCATGAAGCTTTTCGATGTAGGATTCATTGAGACTATAGAATATTCCGATTGGGTCGCTAACATAGTCCCCGTCATGAAGAAAGACGGCCGCATTCGGGTTTGTGTCGATTATCGAGACTTGAACAAGGCCGATCCTAAAGATGATTTTCCCCTCCCGCATATCGACGTACTTGTTGACGATGCATCGGGGTTTGAATTGTTTTCATTCATGGATGGTTTCTTCGGGTACAATCGGATCCCGATGAATGTCAATGACAAGTTGAAAACCACTTTCACCACACCATGGGGAATGTTCCATTACCGGGTAATGCCGTTCGGTCTCGAAACGCTGGAGCCACTTACCAACGAGCCATGGTTGCCCTTTTCCATGACATGATGCATAATGAGATTGAGGTTTACGTCGATGACATGATAGCAAAAACAAGGCATGAAGAAGATCACGTCGAAACGCTGAAAAAATTGTTCGACAGACTCCGAAAGTATAAGTTACGCCTCAACCCCGCCAAGTGTGTCTTTGGGACCAGCTCGGGCGAAGCTACTCGGATTCGTGGTAGCGGTAAGGGCATTGAAGTCGACCCTTCGAAAGTTAAAGGCTATTCGTGAGCTTAAGCCACCGACTTACGGTTAAAGAAGTTCGAAGTTTGATGGGTAGGCTAAACTATATTGCTCGATTCATCTCTCGTTTATCGAAACCGCTAAGCCATTCCTCAAGCTATTAAAGAAGAATGCGCTAGTCCAATGGGATAGCGAATGTGAAGAAGCTTTTGGAAGACAAGAAAGATCTCATGAATCCACCCGTGCTTGTTCCTCCAACACCGGAGCAACCTTTAATCCTCTACCTCACAATCCTTAGTGAATCCTTGGGTGCTATGCTAGCCCAAGAGAAGCAGGGAGGGACGGAAGAGAACGAGCCATTTATTATCCGAGCAAGAAATTCACAACCCGGAAATGAGGTACTCCAAAGTAGAGAAAACATGTGCGGCGTTAGTGCGGGTACCGCACAAGCTTCGGCAATATACCTTGCATTACCAAGTGCTTCGGTGACGAATGCAATCCCATCAAATATTTGCTTAATCAACCCGCCTTGATTGGTAGACTTGCTAAATGGCAAATCCTCATCTCCGAGTTTGACGTTCAATATATGTCCCAAAAGTCAATCAAGGGACGAGCTATAGCGAATGTCCTAGCTGAAAATCCGGGGCAAGATGATGATGCCTATCATTCCGAGGATCGAATCATGTCGGTGGAGGATTACATCTCGGACTATGTATTTTGACGGAGCTGTCAATTTATCGGGATCGAGCACGGGCGCGGTTCTTATATCTCCAGGTGGTCGACATTATCCTATAGCAAAAAATTGGTATTCCCTTGCACAAATAACATAGCAGAATATGAGGCATGCATCCTCGGTCTGCAGGCTGCAATTGAAATGGGGATAGCCCGATTCAAGGTGTTCGGAGATTCCGCTTTGATTATCCTTCGATCGTTGGAAAGTGGAAGACGAGAGATGCCAAATTGCTACCCTACCATGAGTATCTCGATGAATTGGTAGAAGAATTTGAGGATATCTCATTTGAGTATCCGCCCGGGACTCATAATCGATTCGCCGATGCATTGGCTACCTTGTCTACAATGTTACAAGTCGCCAATGGACTTGAGGTTGACCCACCTGAAGATCGAGGTATTAAAAAACCCGGCATATTGTATGGCCGTGATCAATGAACCCGATGGTAAACCATGGTACCATGACATCAAGACTTATATTCGAAACGGAGTTCCCCGAAAAAAGTACCGTATCGACCAAAAGTACATAAGGAAAATGGCCTCAAGTTCTTCTTGAATGGAGAGAATTTGTACAAGCGGTCATTCGATTCTCGTCCTACTAAGATGCGTTGACTCGACCGAAGCGGTTCGTCTAATAATGGAAGTACATGAAGGGATCCGTAGTCCACACATGAACGGCCACTTGTTAGCTAAGAAGATTATGAGGTTGGGTTATTATTGGCTCACGCTCGAAAGAGATTGTATTCAACATATCCGGGAGTCACAAATGTCAAATTCATGGTGACAAGATTAATGTCCCTCCAAATGAGTTGCATCGCTTATCCGAACCATGGCCGTTTTCTATGTGGGGCATTGATGTTATCGGTCCTATCAACCCTAAAGCATCTAATGGGCATCGATTCATCTTGGTGGCGATTGACTATTTCTCCAAATGGATCGAGGCCGCATCCTATTTAGCGGTTACGGCACGAAATATCGCAAAATTTATCCGCCGAGATATCATTGCTCGATACGGTTCACCCGAAGCCATAATCACCGACAATGGCTCGAACTTAAACAACAAACTAATGGACGAATTGTTTAAGGAATTCAAGATCAAGCATCTAAACTCTTCCCCATATCGCCCTCGATGAATGGAGCAAGAGAAGCCGCCAATAAGAATATTAAGAAAATTTTAGCGAAGACGGCTGAAAATTATCGCGATTGGCATGAGAGGTTGCCATTTGCACTTATGGCATATCGGACCTCAATCCGGACATCTACCGGGGCAACCCCGTATTCTCTTGTATATGGAATGGAGGCCGTTTCTACCGGTTGAAGTGGAAATTCCTTCCTTACGTATACCGTCTCAAGCTAAGGCGACGGAAGCCGAATGGATCCAACAGAGAGCAAGCCAATTGAATCCGATCGACGAAAAAAGACTTAATGTCAGTATGTCATGGCCGCAGTTATCAAGCAGAGAGTTGCTAAATCATTCAACAAAAAAGTTCGGCCTCGATATTTTCGGATCAATGACCTGGTCTTGAGAAAATTATTGCCAATAGTCCCACTCCCGGAAGGGAAATTCGCTCCAAACTATGGTGGTCCATATATAGTAAAGAAGGTGCTCCCTGGTGGTGCTTTGATTATGGCCGAGATGGATGGTCGTGTCTTTACCAATCCAGTCAATTCTGACGCCGTAAAGAAATATTATGCTTGATTCACTCTGATTTTTCATAATCGAGTTATAATATTAATACGGATTCACGAGTTGTTCACATTTGAGCATTCGTTTGTTTTCTCGCTACTAATCTTTGCCTGAGAGATTGTTTCGAATGGGGAGCCTCTCGCCCAATTGGATTGACCATCGGGAGCGTGAGATTTACTTATTCGCAGAGTAAAAGGGGTTATCTTGCCAAAAAATATGACGACCAAGATGAAATGAGTAAAAACTTGCATTCATTTCATTCATCGGAAAGCTTTACAAATAGATCAACGGGGTGGGAACGTAAAGCCAAACCGAGCCCTAATGAGCATCACAAAGGAGTTTAACCGACTCTCCATACGGTTGATGCTCCGCCTACACTCGATCGCTCCGAGAATCGAGATCCGCCAACTTAAAGAGGAGGAGCTCACATTTCTCTTTGAGGTTGGCTACCTTCTCCTCGTGATGCTCAAAGAAGAAATTCCGTGTCATGGATCAAGATTCTCCCGCGGGCTATGTCCAGGGTCAAATCGTCCAGCCTTTCTTCCATCCATGTGCATTGAAATTTTAAAACAATATTGAGCGGATCGCGCTCGAAGATGGTCCGGGACATGGCCAAACATCCCACCAGGTTTCCCCTCTCACGAATCGCAGGGAGACTTGTTCGTTACCGTAGTCAAGGGCCTTCTTATAATTGTCGGCTACAAGACCGGCCAACACCAAGCTGTCGACCGATCCCGATAGCGTGCCTTCACAAGGTGGGCCAAAGTAACATGTTGATGAGCAACATGGTAAGCCTCCGGGAAGTTAGTGAAGAGGGTGAGGAAGATCCCGTATTCCTCCTCTAACTTGGTACCCTCAATAGAAGCGGTGTCCATATCCCTAAACATAAGACGAATCTCGGTTTCTGGCCTCCGGATGGTTGGCTATATAAGAGTAGCCCTGGCCTAGGAGATTATAAAGTTTCTCCCACTTGGCCAAAACTTCACCGAGAAGGCATGTCTTTGGAAGGAAGCCATTGTTGTTGAATGAGCTAAAAAGAGTGGATGCAAAAGAGTGCTTAGAAGGTTGGAGATGAAGATATGAAAGCGATAATTGCCCCGGCGTTAAATCCTAATTTAAAGGCAGGAAAAGCTATAGCAATAATTATTGTGGATGCCGAGTTAATTATCCGGGTAAAACGCAAACGTTTCATCCGTGAATCACGGATCTACCATATCAAGTCTCACAAATCCGAAAAAGTTACAAAAAGATTTGAGGACCCCACCATGTTGAAAACCGAGTGGGAGACAAGCGCACTTTTCGAGAGAAAAACGGCAATTCTCACGAGCCACGTTAGTTACTCGGGTGAAACTACGGGCGTTTCGTTCGTTGGATCCCGGATCTGTCGTCAATTCGTGATCTCGAGCCTCACAAATTCGAAAAGTTACGAAAGGAGTTGGAGTCCCACCATGTTGAAAACTGAGTGGGAGACAAAAGCATGGTTATCAAGAAAAGAAAATCGGTGCGAATGGATTCGGGGTCCCATCACGTTGAAAAAAATAAGACAAGGCGGGAAACACGAAATCTTGGAAAAAACGTCGGCTTAGTGATTTTCATCCGCGTTTAAAGGGAGGCTTTGGAACATACCCGATTACTCGAAAGAATTTGGAGAGAGTAAGCATACAAAGGGAGAATAGAGTGAACAAAAGGCGGTAAGAGGTATTTCAATCCAACATGTTTAGAGGCCATCGCACTTACCGGAGGGCAACCAACCTAGACATCCCCGAAAGCGAACTGCTGGATTTCGAGACCGATCCAACGCCGGAGCCGTAAAACCCAACTCTCTTGGCGGTGAAATTCAAGATCTCGACAAAGAACAACAATGGCAACGGCAAAATGATCAGCCCCGAAAAGAAAATATCAAATCAAAGTGCTTGAAGTGCCTTCAAGGAGTGCTCTTACGTGAATAAGAGACGCAAAAATGAATTGAGCCGGATGATAGGAATGGAGCCCTTGAAGGTCAAGTTTTGGTTTCAAAACAAGCGGACCCGATTGAAGGTTAAAAATGAAAGTCATGAACTTACGTTTCGAGGGAAGAAAGCGAAAAGCTTCGAGCGAGAACAAGAGGTATAGGGATGCTATTAACACCGCTTGTTTGCCATATATCGTAGCGGGCCCCATCTCCTTTGGTGACATGTCCCTCGATGAGCCACATCCGAGCATTGAAAATGCTTATTCACCAGTTCATCCCCAGAGCAAGTTCTCGTACAATCCGATCTCGTTGGAGATACATCCCGAAGAGTCGGTGCTTGCGAGAGCGAACCGATACCCTTCGAGGGAAGAGACATGCATCACTACAATTGGAGTTTCCTTGATGTCATAGCCAGCCAATTCAACGCCGATGGAACTCCGAATGTGTAGCCTACATGAAGCTTTAGTTTTTTATTATGGGCTCTCAAAATATCTCTTTTTTGAGCATTACTAGCCAACTCTTACGAATCCTCAAGAGAAGTAGTGACATGTATGAATGAATGTACCGAAATCCCCATGTGAGACATTCTTCTTTTAATGCCTAGAGTTAATCCAGGGGCAAAGAACAAGATTATCCACGAACATCATCATGCTTAAATGCGTGAATTCCTCGCCATTTGACTAAGCATTGAAAGCCTTCACGTAAGTAAATGCGAAAAGATTTGAGGAAGGAAATAACTCGCCTGTTCGTAGGAGGAACCGAAAATATTTGAGGAGGGAAATAACTGTCTCGTTCGTAAAGAAAGTGAAAAGATTTGAGGGCTCCTCCATGTCAAAAAAGTAAAAAAGAACGGCGGATTGAGCGAGAGGTAAGAGTTATTACGAAATGGATCCAAGGCACTAAGACCGAAAAGGAGAAAAAAGTCGCTCTCGAGACCAACGGATCCGAAAAAGTTTATAAAGAACTTGAAGTCTCCATGCACCTCCGTAACTCGTCACGAAAGGCCATCATCGCTTTTGTGATTTTCCGGCAATTTATCTTTGCAAGTCCAAAGAACATCTAAAGCCCGCTCTCTAGTCGAAACACCCATTTTTGGGTCTACATATGGAAGGTTTTGAAAGGAAAATAAGTATGCGTACATTCCAAAGCGGAAGTATGGGAAGCCTCATATCCCGAGGATCTCACGAGTCATGGCCATTGATGGCAACTCCGTTTCCCTCTCGATCCTTGTTGCCATGCCGAGAAAGTGCATGTACGGGATTTCGGCTTTATGTGAAAGCAACGGAAGCCTTAGAGGAGCCGAGGCGAGTATAAATATGATTTTGACGTCGTCGTCACAGCCGTGGTAGGGATCGATATGGACGGTCCTCGACTTTTTAAAAGATCATTGATTCGAGTTGGATATACTGGGATCATAACATCGCAAGTGATGATCGTAGTTCATAACGAGGGCCATATTGCATGGTGCTCGGGCATCCTAAAGAAGCCGGTCTGCGTTCGAGTGCTCCAAAACATTTGGCAAAGATCTTTGTAAGGGAAGCAATTACTCGAACAAAAGAACTATGGCCAAACTTACTATGACGATTTTGTCGGAAAGAAAAGGCCCCTTTGGTCCGCCGAGCTTCATTCTATATTCATCGAGACAGGTTCGACACTAGGAATCAATTCAAGACGACCAATGGCCGTACTCAAAATAATGAATATGGAGGACTCACCCTACGAAGTGTCACAAATCACCTTCACAGATTTAGAGATAAGTCGAAGAAGCACGATGTAGCTTGGAACCAAGGCGACCGGAGCAAAGTTGGATCGGAAGATTAATCCCAGGAAAACCTATGGAGCAAAAAGTACCCGACCACTTCCCAATCAAGAATACCGGCCATACCGACCTTCCTTCCGGTGGTTCTAGCAAATGGACAGTTGATCATCCCTACGAGTTCCCGAGCGACGGCGGGGCTCAAGCTCAAGGAGTCAAACCGCTCACGGCAAAAACAAAGTGGAAAATGCGCCGCCGGTGTTAGCAAGTAACAATGCCCAATTCGAGTATCAATTGCCCGAAAGATCAAAATGTTACTTTGATGATGAGCTCACCGCCTTGGTCGCCCGGTTCGGAGCCGAAAGACCTCTAGAGTTGTGATCCGAAGCAAGTGATTATGGATCCTCAAACAACAATCGTTGGTGTATGATCCAAGACAAAATCAGCCAATCATTGGAATAGCCGGCAAAAGAGGTGGAACCAATCTCGCATGAATATTCCTTTAATTCCATGTATAGTTCCCTGCGTTGGATACTTTTACTTTCTAGTTGTCTAGAATTTGCCTAGAGTTAAAAGGCGAATTTTTCTCCTCTCTTATCAAATGCGTAAGTTCCTTATTAAGCTAGGCCTATAGCAAATCAATTTGTGGACGACGCTCCCGAATGCCCGTAAAGAGAGATTCCGAATAGGCTTACTTGGGAGAATGCAAGTAAAAGACCAAACAGGCTCAAAGATGGGTAACTCCGAATCGTCCCAATTGATTCTCACCGTTTCAAACTCTAAGTTAAGCTTATTTTATTCTCGACAGGGGATTGCCAACCGCTTCGAGAACAATATAACAAAAGCGAACCACCCGTGGACGCCAACAACACCGCAAAGATAGTGGTTGGGGAATGACAGTGGTCCGAGGCATCCCGGGGTCGATCTTGGGATTTGGCATCAATGTACAAAGATTAATAAAAACTTTTTTTGCTTTGCGAGATCGAAGCTCAAATTGCGGTTATAGAACCCGGAGAGATGACATTCCGGACATACAATCCGATCCAGATGAATCGATCTTTTCAATTCAAAGTTCGCAAGGAATACGTACATGAGTAAAGTGGTATCGTTTCAACTCTTTTAGAACATGAGGACGTACATTGATGCTTTCCCTTTTGATTTTTACAGGGGTCAATGCCTGTCCAAACAGAAGTATCCATTCTCCCCGAAAAATTAATGAAATGAGAAATTCTTGGAGCCTTTGACAATCTCATGTCTCGAAGGCACAATGAAATTTTGCAACGCATTTGCATGAATAAAGGCAACTCACGATCCACGCCCGTAAGAAATTTTTTATGTACTTGCGAATTTTGCCCGCCAAGATAAAAAGTTGCTGCATTTTATATGCTCGAAAATACTCATACACCGCATAGTTTGCGCATGATTGTTCCTCATGTTTAATTTACCAACTCGAATAAGGAACATGAACTACATAAAGATACATCGAATGTACGAATGAGGCATGTACAGGATGATGAAAGGCAATCCTTTCCCAAACACGTCCAATTTTTTCAGGCAAGATGAACGGTGGCAAAATTCCGCATTCCCCGTGGTAAAAAATTTTCTCGCGAAAGGTACGATAACCGAAGTGATGGAGGCATTCATTTCTCTACCCTAAACACTGCAAGTTATCCGTTGATCAACCCATTTGAGCGGAGATTTCACTTCCACAACCCTGTCAAGAACCACCCCACATTTGGGCAAAACAGCAGGTAATTCCATCAGCATCATGAGACACATGGTTAGAAATCTTCTTGCTTGGACTAACATCAATCTTCGGGTGGTTCTTTGCATTGTACTTGCGCTTCAATTCAAGTGCCTTAGGGTGACGAAGAGCATTTCTTTTTCTATCCCACACATCTATATCCATTTACACAACCCATTTGAGCCCGCAAATTCGTTTCTAAAAGCCTTTATTGGTGATCATTGTTGTCCCAAAGTAAATATGACCCATCTTTGAGTAGAAGGACACGAAAAGCTGGATCAATAGAAAATCTCCCAATGAACTCATCAAGATGCAATAGTAAAAGAGAGTTGGGTGTAAAAAAAAAAGGAGAAGAAAGAGGAAAAGCTGATCCGACAAAAAATTCCTGGGCATTTAAAAAGCAAAGTGCCTACCAAAAGCAAGGCTAATGCCCTTTCAATTCATTGTTCATTTGTAGAATATTTCGAACTTAAATGCACAATTTTTCCGTATATCCTAAAAGGGTTGAGAGAAAAATCTCCATGAAGTATCAAATTGCAAATGCAATCTTCGAGTTCATACCATCCTCGAGCAATGATGGTATCCTAGAAGGCCACGATCGGTGACAAGATTGTAATGATCACCAACATCAAGCCCCTTCTCAAACATCTTCCGAGCCAAAACGAACCCTTTCGTTTCTCGGTCCCAAATCATTACCTCCATTACAACCCTTTAAAAGCCTTTTCGACTAAGGCACTTGAATTAATGTGGAGTTCAATGATTTTAAGCATCACTCGAAGAAGTTCGAGCAAGATTACTTCTCTCTCATTTTGCGGGGTTCTTGACTTGTAAACCCGGAGAGATGACGGAGGAATTCATTTCAAGGCATCTTCGACTCAACTAGAGTCCCCTTTGTAAACCTTTGACCTAGCCCTCATTACGGTCCTAATCAAGACCTCCGGATCGGCTCGGTCGTATCAATTGCGAGATTACTCGGATCCTTATCGAATGCGATGATGGAAAGATTGAGTGATTTCTTTTGAATCCCGCAAAACGGGATAAATAACTTTTCTTGAGAGTAAGAAAACCCTTTCGGACCGAAGTCCCCTCATTCAGCTCACATTCGAGGTATTCATAATGTGAGAACATCCCCGGACAGGATTGGTAATGCAAACTTGATAGAATGGTTATGCATAAACCATGGTATGAGTGATTGCATTATATACATCATTGCAAGCTCGGTAGGATAGTTTTGCATGAACTCATTGTTGAATATGTTTGCGCATGTTACCTCGGACATTCTATGATGGGTAATGCATTCCCGATGTTCGATGTCCCTCCCAAGGTCTCGAAATTCATCCAAGGATTATTGAATGAGCAAGTTCTCCCGGCAAATGCCTACCATGTATGATACGAAAGCGATCCGTTTCGTTCTTTGATTAATCGTTCGGAGAACCCGGGTAAGTTTTCCGAACCCATTTTCAAATTAACAACTCCTCGATGATAGTTGTTACGATTCAATTCAAGCAATATGCCTCTCATGTCGAGTCGTGTAGACATATGCACCTGGCGATCTTGACATCTTATCAAATCATGACGACGTAGCTCTTATGATTTCGGTCTCGATCACGAAGACATATGCACTTGGTGATCTTGACCTTTAGTCGACTCATAATGACATAGCTCTTATGATTTTCGGCTCCTTTATCAAATCACGAAGACATAAGCGCCCGTGATTTTGATCCAAACCAAATCATAACGACGTAGCTCTTAAGATTTTGGTTCCCCTTTGTCGATCACGAAAACATATGCACTTTGGTGATCTTGACCTTTAGTCGGCTCATAATGACATAGCTCTTATGATTCTCGGCTCCTTTATCAAATCACGAAGACATAAGCACCCGTGATTTTGATCCAAACCAAATCATAACGACGTAGCTCTTAAGATTTTGGTTCCCTTTCTCGATCACGAAGACATATACACCGGTGATCTTGACCTTTAGTCGGCTCATAATGACATAGCTCTTATGATTCTCGACTCCTTTATCAAATCACGAAGACATAAGCACCCGTGATTTTGATCTAAACCGAATCATAATGATGCAACTCTTAAGATTTTGGTTCCTCTTTGTCGAATCGTGAAGACATATGCAGTGGCGATTTCGACATTTAATCAACTCACAACGACGTAACTCTTGTGAACTTGATTCTACTTCTTTCGACTCACAACGACGTAGCTCTTGTGATCCGGAAGGATACACATATCTTGCGCTTGTCTCGCATTAGGGAGAAGTTTCGATAACAGATAGGCCAAATACCTTAAGGTCCTCGTGTTTGCAAGAAACTTGGAAATTAAGAGAATCACCAGAACTATGAGGTATTTGGTAAAACATGTATTCTCGTATGCGATCCATGTGCGGGTTTCTCTAACATGAAAAAGAGAAATTATGACACATGTTATTTACGATCTTGCATATCATGCATTACTTCATTACATAAAAAATGGGACTAAAACTCCCGCCAAAAAGTTCATCCATCATTTGCATCGTCAAAATTCAGGATTCAATTTTATCTTTGAGCGGAACCTCTACGAGCCTCCACTCAAAGAGGAGCAGCTGTTGACGCCTAAATTTTGACTAATCTATTTCTTGCATAAAAATTAGAACTAATTTTAGTTCTAAACAAAAATCATCTCACATAGCATTGGCATATAATTTAAGCTTAATTTAACAAAGGCGCTGGACTAGGCATGGGTTGGAAAAATGCACCAAGAAGATTTGGGCTTTAAAGTAATATTTTCTCGGGGATCGTATTGCAAATACTTAAAACTTCAAGGATCTATTGCAAATACTTAAAACTTCGGGACTGGATTGCAAATATCAAAAGAAGATGAAGAAAGGAAGATGGTGAAGAGAAGATAATGAAAGGAAGATGAAGAAGAGAAGATGAAAATAGAAGATGAAGAAAGGAAGATGAAGATGAAGAAGAGAAGATGAAAATGGAAGATGGAGAAATGAAGGTGAAGAAGAGAAGATGAAGATAGAGAAGAGAAGATGAAAATGGAAGGTGGAGAAATGAAGATGAAGAAAAGAAGATGAAGATGAAGAAAAGAGGATGAAAATGGAAGGTGAGGAAATGAAGATGAAGAATGAAGGATGAAGAACTTTGCCTTATAAAAAAGAAGAGTTCTTGAGGAATTGAGGGAGTTTTTTTTTTGGGAGGAAAAGAGAATTGAGAGGAGTTTTTTTGGGGAGTAGGAGAGAATTGAGAGAGTTTTTGAGGAGAAAAGAATTGAGATAGTCCTTGAGAAGAAACCGAAAAGAAAATTGGAGAGTGAGAGAAAAAGAGCTTTGGTCGAGCATCATCTTCGACGAGTCCCGTTACATACTTCGCCCCGCCACCCAACAACGTTATCGCTTGCCATTTTCGACGACAGCCACGCTCTTCAAGCTTCGAGATCTTGAAAGAAACTATAACGTGTACGTGAGTAAGATTTTGTGTAATAGAAGGTAATCGTCTCCATCTTGATCTACAAAGATGTAATCATTTGATTTGAATATTTGATTGTTTATTTTAGACGTGCCACGTGTTCCAAGTTTAGTATTATTATATGTTAATTTATTTTTGTGAATACTTGTGATTGGCCGCGTTTTCTTTATTTCTAAATCGTCCATGGTGTATATCGCATAAAACTCAATGTTTTACATTTTCAGAAAAAAGAAGAAAAAACAAAAAAAAAGAATAAAAAAACTGCACATTTGAAATTCGAGTAAATTACCAAATCAAATATTTTTCATGAAAATGGTACCGAAAGGGCATTAGAATAATTTAGCGTAATCAAGTCCCCGGACTCTTAATCTCGGTACGTAGAAATAAGATAGTTTTCTCCCGCTATTTTATTTGGGTTTCTAGTCAACCTACCGAAAATGATTAGTGGCGACTCCAAATTCAAATCACATTGCATGTTAATCATTCGAACCTTAAGTGGCGATTTGGTATGGATTCGGGAGAGTCCGAGTTAGGTTAGTTAATTAATTAACTTGATAATCCATTAGCCTGGAATTTAACTTGTTTATTTTTTAGGTCGCGACACTTGTCAACAGCATCGGTGTTCCATGTATGTTAAGTGTTGCATCCAAGACAACCGTAAGTTTGCCTTGATTAAAAGTCCTTACTTGGAAACTATTTCTGCATAAAACTGTATTGCCTCATGTCGTTTTCGTTAGCTTATCGCATTTATCATGGATTGGAAATGCTTCCTTTCATATTGTTCTTTTCTCCTTCCGCTGGATATGAAATTCCAAGGACTGCGAAAAAATTCGACGAATATAAAATGTAACCAGAACATAAATTCTTATACAGATGTAAAAATTAGTGATCCGACTCAGTGAATCATTTCTTCCGTGATTCATTTTGCAATGAATTGGCCCAATTGAAGATTGTTCAATTATCAAAAACCTCAAATATATACGTACTTGATCATTCAATTAACTTTGATGTATCGCTTTGACCGAATGCACAATCGATGCAGATTGCATTTGCAGGAAAGCTTCTTCTTGTGACCTCATCTCATGTTTAGCTAACTAGTCATATGAACTTTTTTCACTTGCCATATCAAATCTTGGCTTAGTGGCCTCGCGACAGTTGAATGCAAATGAGGCCATCTGACACATATAGAAGAAATAATTAATGCAAGATTGAGCCATCTAGCTTATGGGGGGATCTCTCAGGATCTGTGTTTCCTAAATGAGAAGGTGATTCGATTCGATTTGCTTTTCTTGTTTAGGTCAGAATATTCGATTCGTTCATAGGGGCGTATCTTGTCGGAAACTTTGACTCGGAAAGCGCCATTTTCCCCCAACCTTTTCTGGGTATGATAAGGTAAGAAGGAAAACGTAGTTAAAAGTTGTTGCATTGCTGAGTGAATCTTAATCTGTGTTTTACTTTCTGATTTGACTGAGAAGATCAAGGACATAAATTGTTGCCGAGTGACTAAGCGCACACTCTCTTCGATCAACACACAGCCAGATTTCGGTTTCCTGACGATTTTTTAGGGTGATGTGCTGTCGATCCTTCACCTTTATACTTTCCGAATTTGGCAATTTACTAATGAAAGTCAACATCGAATTGAATGATATATAACTCATGCCGTAGTCTATACCATGCATATTGCATGTTCCTAGCACAATATAAATCCCAAATATGTTAATCTTTCCAAACATGCAGTGTGTATGCATAAAAAAACAAAAAATAAAGATTAGACTGCCTTAAAGTAGCCTTAGGCTACTAATTGCTAGATTCGGGACAAGGATACCCCAAATGTTATAATTATCGTATGATGCACACTTAAGTGTCATAACTTTTATTTTTTCGACCACTTGAATGTCGTGACTTCTAAATAAAGTTCATTTGAGTGAGATAATTTTCAATCAATAATTTGAGTATCATAACTTTTTATGAATATTCACACAAATATTGAAAATTTGACATGCAGAACTTGTTGTAAACGTTTTTAAAAAGTCATGGCACTTAAATTATTGATAATGAAAAATATAACACAATTTTGTAGTGTCCTTTTCCCGCTAGATCATTTTCATACATCGATGAATCATGTGGTCAAAATTATGGATAGGCTGCATTTATAATGGACTGGAGTTTTGCAAGACACAATAGGCCGAAGAGGTGGCCAAGAGGATTGAGCAAGGTGTAGGTAGTAAGAGGGGAGATTTGATTTTTACCGTATTAATGAGTGATCTGTGGTAATAATTAGGAGGACTCAACTATAAGTAGGAATATCCTTCCTTATTTATATCATCAGCAAGTCCAACACAATAAGAAGCAATAGAAACATTTTCTCCCAAACACTTCTCTCTCCTTCGCTAGTTTAGGGAGTGAACGAATCAAACTAGTCCGTGACAGAGCATATATTATCGGTGACTCTCGATAACTTGTCTAACTTAGTTGGCAAGAAAAGAAAAGAATGTATTTGGGATGTGAAATGTTTTATTCTATTGTATATTATTTGAAACGAATGAATAACGGAAAATATTTAGTTTTTCATTTTCTTTTTTTCCCATGTTAATGGACCCAAGAAGTTCAAATGCATTATCTTTTGATAAATCATTGCATGATCTATAAATCCAGATTTTCTAGATCAAAATTATTCGAATCATTAAGATCGTGGGATCCACATGATCAATGATTCAGATAGACTCGATCCATATGATATTTACTCATGCAATTCTAGTAGTTCACTCCTTTTCCCGGTTCCTCACACCAAAGTAAATTTAACACAGCCGGACAAAATGGCAATAAGAATCTGATAAAGAATTACACTGGATTTCCATTCGGGTCCAATGAAAATCAAGAAACCCATTCAGGGTCATTCCGAAAAAAGATAGTTTTTTTTCTTTAACAACTCAGCCCCGGGAAAGGGAATAAATCTTTGAGATGGCATCTGCAGTTGTCAGTATCAATGGACATACCAAAAGCTCTACAGCATTTTATTTTGTCCTCCCCCATCATTCCTTGCAAGAAACGACCCTCCAGGGCAAGTTGCGCACGTACCCATACATGGTGTCTCTTTCCTTGTCTCGGAATTTATCTATAAACGTAGTCTTTATTCCAATGGATCAATAGCTATTCCTGTATGGCGTAATATTGAAGATCGATTCATCACATAGACGGAGGACAGGACATTTCCATGGCAAAGAGCGGTCTTGTATTGTACGGTGCGCTGGCACTCTTGTGTTCTTGTTTTGTGTTCACTCGGTGTGCTCCTGAAAGCGCTCTGGTTACTCAGCTTCCTGGATTCAGTGGCTCTTTCCCTTCCAAACACTATTCTGGGTGCGCCTCTCTATTCTCATTTCCACTCAAAGGTCACTGCTTAACGTCATTTGTTAATGTCAAGGCAGTAGAGAAAAACACTATTCATTGGGTTCGAGTTTTGGATGAAGGTATGTGACGATGGGTCCGCACCATCGGAGGCGCTTATTCTACTATTTTGTGACATCGGAAAGTGACCCTTCCAAGGATCCGGTGGTTCTGTGGCTAAATGGAGGACCAGGGTGTTCGAGCTTTGATGGGTTTGTGTATGAGCATGGTATAGACATTTTGTTATCCACACTCATGTTGACTCGTTTTATTAAGATTTTAACTGTTCATATCACCACCAACCTTAGTAGAATCATTCGTCTGTCGGGGATTCTAGACCATGAACTTCACCGGAATTTTGTTATTGTTTTGATAAGTTCATAGGTTGATGATGGGTAAAAGTTGTGTAACCGGTATGAGAGATGATCATCTGATTACCATATCTCTCTTCACTTTTCTACATGCCTTTTGCACATCTCGTGATAATATGCGGTTTCAGTTTTGCGTTCACTACATAACGCGACACGCAAGCTTTCTTTTTATCGCACTGTAGGTCTCTTGAGCGACATCTTGACTGAAAGATTCCCAAAAATTGTAGTTATTTGAGGTTGTTATCTTAGGCAAAATTTTAGAATAGACTCCATTTTGTTTAGACTTAAACTTGACCATGCAACGTTCTGCAGGACCTTTCAATTTTGAAGCCGCAAAGAAACAGAAAAGCCTACCGCGACTGCATTTGAATCCCTACAGCTGGTCCAAGGTTGAAACCAAATCATAGATGGGTTAAAATGATTTTCGATAGTACAGGAAAAAGATCTGAAGTAGCAAAACATAAGATGATATTCCTCTTGTCAACTATCAATGACATGCTTTAAATAAGATTGCTTCCTCTGATTTCTCGACATCATAGGTTTCCAACATTATTTACTTGGATTCTCCTGCCGGTGTGGGATTATCGTACTCCAAAAATTCGAGCGACTATCAAACTGGCGACATAAAGACTGCTCTTGATTCTCATACATTTCTCCTCAAGGTACATCGACTAAAGTTGATCATACATATGATACTGTTTTTGTCTTTATATGCTCTCATCAGTTAGTCTTGACAAACATGTTGCATTGTGAGTCAGTGGTTTAAGCTCTACCCGGAGTTCCTTCCAAACCCATTCTTCATAGCTGGAGAGTCATATGCAGGGATCTATGTGCCGACTCTCGCGGTTGAAGTAGCGAATGGTACGCATGCTCCCAATATTTAGTACCTTATTTAGGATAAAAAATCTAATTGCAAATATAAATCCTTCGGCAGGTATTGATGCTGGAGTGAAGCCCATTCTCAATCTTAAGGTACATTCTGTAGGGAATCAGATTGTCAGATTCGACCAAATTCTTAATTGAGTTTTTTCTGGTTTTTGGTCAAATAACATAATTGAGGTGACAGGGTTATATTGTTGGTAATGGAGTCACTGATGAGAAATTTGATGGCAACGCTCTTGTCCCCTTTGTGCATGGGATGGGCCTGATCTCAAATGACCTGTTTGAGGTAGAGTGGAGCCTGATCTCAGTATTTGCCTACTCAATCTTCTTCCCAATGGTTGTGTGTTGTTTCCTTGTTCACATAATTGTTGGTTTGGTGATCAAAAGGCTAATCTTGTCCCCCTGGAGACCAATGACCGACCAACTTACTGCTCTAATTGGGAGGGACAAGAACTACCTAATGCATCTGTCATGCAATTAAATTAATCGAGCAGGAAAACTAATGTTGCTATTTTGCAGGAGGTTAACAGGGAATGCAAAGGGAATTACTATAACTCGTCCAGTTCAACATGTGACAGCAAACTCACAAAAGTTGATCAGGTGCGGGGGACAACTGCCCCTTTTATCACATACTCTCCAAGATAGTGAATGATTATGATTCAATTTCTCCTAACGCAAGAGTTTGATCGATCCCAGGTTATTGTTGGTTTAAACATATATGACATCCTAAAACCATGCTACCATGGACCATCAACACAGAAGGTTACAGCTAGTAATGATAGATTACCTGCTAGCTTTAGGCAATTGGGAGAGACTGAGCGGCCTCTTCCTGTGAGAAAGAGAATGTTTGGCCGTGCTTGGCCTCTTAGAGCTCCCGTGACAGATGGACCTGTTCCAACATGGCCACAGCTTCTCAACAGCATCAGCGCTCCATGTACTGTAAGTCTCCACACATTGCATCTCTTTATCTTTTATTGATTGTCTACTTTCATGAACCGTAAGTTTACCTTGATTAAAAGTCCATACTTAGAAACTATTTCTGCATAAAACTCTATTGCCTCGTGTCATTTGGTTATCTTATTGCAATTGCTTTCATTACATCAATCTGCGTCCATGCACATTGCTTGCGGTGTGTTGTTGATCCACATGCTGTACTATTTTCTGCATTTTAACATGTTTGTTATTCTTTAGTTCTTTCGGTAATTGGTCACTTCAGGTACAGTTGATTATTGTTCCATTAATCGGTTTATGCAGCACCCTCATCTAGGGGTTCTCGTTGATCTTTTAGTTGACTCCGTAACTTGGCCCCAATATCTATTTCACTCGATAACCACTTAAGAATTCTGACCTGCATACGCATTTCCAGAATGATGAAGTTGCGACCGCGTGGCTGAATGATAAAGCAGTCAGGAAAGCAATACATGCGGAAGAGGTTTGGTTTTGCAAATATCATTGGTGACTTGCAACTTTCCTTTTCGTTTCGGTTTGTTGCTTATGTGGCCCTTGAACTACAAACAGCAAAGTGTGGCCGGCGCTTGGGAGTTATGCACAGACAGAATCTCGTACAATCATGATGCTGGAAGTATGATTAAGTACCACAGAAACCTCACTGCTAGAGGGTATCGAGCACTCATATTCAGGTAGAAAGGCCAACTTCAATGCTATTTAGTATCAGCGCTTTATTCGCTTATTAAAAGATGCGTACTTACAAGCTTTTGCATTAGAATGGTTGTCTTGCGAAAAGTTGTCGTATTTATTACTGTCAGATAGCGTAAATATGGTCCGAGATATAGGCAAGAGAGACACAAATTACTCTGGCAAGATGACCAAATCCCTCTCTACCAACTCGAGAGGTTTATCACGTATAGTTTAACGACCTGCCCCAAATCCACCCGGGGTCGAGCCTCAGGTAGGAGCATTTGTATTTTAAAACTTCTCTCCAACTTTCGAGTTGTCGCTCCTCCTCGTGCCTGTACTTTTGTCCCTCAAATGGAAGATCTAAAGATTCCGGCAGGCACGTATTCCGTGCCTGTTTTGATGGAAAGACGGACCCACTGATGAATGGAGATATAAGAAAGCTAGGTCCTGAACATGCTAGGTCTAAGTAAAATCGAAATTCAGACACACTAATAGTAAGTTATAACAGGAAAAGTCTCAACATCAAATTCAAAGATTCCAGGTCGACTTAGTTTGCCCGTGACACTGATTTTTAGAGGAAAGTGAGGAGCAATTCGATTGTATGCCTTTCTTGCAATTAAATTCATCGATCTGAAATGCACTGACAACACCTATTCAGAAGATTATATGTGTCGCCGGAGTACATTGAATTTTGGAGATATATGAACAAAACCATGCTGGTCCTGTAACCTACATGTGGAGGCTTTTTATGAAGTTTTACATTTACTGAGACACTAAGTACATGTGGGAGTAACAAGAAAACTACTCTTAATTGGTTTTGGACTAATTTCTTTATACATGTGAGTTTGTCTACGATTTCTGGTCCTGTTTCCTCATCTACACCATGGAGATATTATGACATGTAGTTGCTGACGTATCGCTGAACTTTTGGCCAATTTGAAGTTGTCAATCACATGTAGTGATGAAGTTTCTCTTCTTCAGTTACTGATGGGATTTGCAACTGTTTTGCTTGTGGCAGTGGTGATCATGATATGTGCGTTCCCTACACTGGCAGCGAAGCATGGACAAGGTCTCTGGGTTATAAAATCGTGGATGAGTGGCGGTCTTGGATATCCGATCAACAAGTTGCCGGGTACTTTATCCTGACCCTAAACAGCCTGAAGAGCTTACTTCCTTCTCAAAATATTAGGCCATTATTGCGAAATCGGGGTTGTGATTTTTGCACTTAATATGGCTGCAGGTACATTCAAGGATATGAAAACAACCTCACCTTCTTAACCATCAAGGTCTGCAAAAAATGTGCTTTGCATATGCATTCTCCTGCAGTATGTCAATGAGCAGGAACGATATTTGACTCGCTTGTGTTTCTTCCGGTTTTCCTTTCATTGGTGCAGGGCGCCGGACATACGGTCCCAGAATACAAACCTCGAGAGGCATTGGATTTCTTCAGCCGTTTTCTAAGAGGAAAGCGGATATGATAGAAGAAAAGATTGCTTTCCGATGCCTGTAATTGCATAATGGAGAGTGGAAAGAGAGAGATTCACAGAAATACTTTCTTTCATCTTGCGCTGTTCTCCTTTCGCTCGATATGAACTTCGAGGACTTCGATAATTTCATAAACTTAAAGATGTCACTAGAACATAAATGGTTATACAAGGCATTTCCCGACGTCAAAATGCGCGGCTATTGTTCCTGTGAAGCACACTCATCTTCTAATCACGAAAGCATTGACCGGACCTGAAAATAGGTCTCGAACCAGATTGGTGCACGCCACTCCGCTTGGATTGTTTTGGTAGTACGTTTAGCGAGCTAAATTTGAAGAAGATTCACACAATGTGACATTCAGAATGGAAGGAAACAGTAAAATTTACAACTTTAAAGTAGAAGCTAAAAAAAGGCAAATACTTGCAGTCACTAATAAGCATCCATATCTCTTCTTGGCGCATGAGCAGGACTTCCCGGCGAAGTAACTCCCGATATAACTTCACGTGAGATCTTGTTAAATTTGAAGTGCAACTTAAGAAAGGTAAATAAAAATGGGTAAAAGATCAGAAACTTAGTAAATAAAAGAAAATCAAACTTGGTAAGTATCACAAATCAGAGTTGCTAATCCAAGATTAGTAGGTAACTCAATTGAAGAAAAGTAGACAAGTCACCATAATTAAAGTTGGCCATATATATATATATATAGGTAAATTTAAGGCGGTGATAAAACTTTCAACTAAATTCTTAAACAACACCAAATATTGGAGAATAGAAAAATTTATTTTTGGTAACTAACTCAAACGAAGATTGGTAATATCTAAAAAGAGTAAATAATTTAAATGGGTTGTTAACCAAGACCAATAAAAATTGGTAACTCACAGTTGAAGTTGTTAACTAACTACACAAGAATTGGTAACCCATGTTAGTTGGTAATTCAATATGATAAAAGTTGGTAATTCGCTCTCTTGGAGGTTAATAATGCTATATAAGAGTTAATATTTTTTCCGTGTTGGCAAATAAAGTGTGGTAAGTGAGCGCAAAAATCACGAATTTTCAAACCACCAAAATATATTGATAACTTCATAAAAATGTTGGTATTTACCATAATGTTACTAGAAAAATGGTCACTAAGTTATTTGTTGTACCAACTATTGAAGTTTGTTTGAAAAACAAACAAAATAGTGCCTTTTTTGCATCCCCACTAGGATGGAAAGTAGAGAGCAAGTCATTTTATTAGTTAAAAGGTTTAGTCTAATATGGAGTTAGATAGTATAAGTTGAGATAAGCCTTATCTATAAGATTATGTACAATCTATAAATAGAGTCAAATCCCTCTTTTAAACTCTAATGTCCCTCGTATACTTAAGACTCATTGTATAATTCTGATCAAAGCAAATCCCTCCGTGATATAAATGCAGATTTTGAACTAATGATCAATTCCTCAAAAGCAAATCCCACCGTGATAGCAATGTAGATTTTGTGAGACTGTATTGGGAGCCCAAATTTTTTGGAAAAAAAGATTAGGTTTATTATCAAGAAAAACAGATTTGCTATGAAGTTTACAGTTCACAAAAAACATGATTGATACCAATCTTCTAAAGAAAACTTCTCGTAATTTTGTCTACTGATTAATTCAAAGAAGTTCATTGTGCTTAATCAAAACCGACCCAATCATCGAAAACCTCATATACTTACTTGATCATTCTCTTAACTTCGATGTGCCGCTTTGACCCTATGAAAATTGCATTCGCTAGGAAGCTTCTTCTTGTGACCTCATCTTTTGTATGGCCAACCACTCATACGAACTTTCTTCAACTTGCCATATGAAATCTTGGCCCCGTGGCCACGCAACAGCTGGAGACAAACAAGGTCATCTTAATGCATACGGAAAATCATTGCACGATTAGCTGTCTGGCGTAGGTGGGATCTATCAGGATCTCCGTTGCTTAAATGAGGCAGCTCGATTCTTTCATCGGGGCATATTTTTGCCGAAAGCTTCGACTCGAAAAGCGAGGTTTTACCCTTCCTTTCTGGTTATGACAAGGTAAGAAGAAAAGGCAGTTAAAAGTTGTTGCATTGCTGAGTGAATCTTAATCTGTGTTTTACTTTCTAATTTGATTGAGTAGATTAAGGAAATATGTTGTTGCCGGGTGACTAAACGCACACTCTCCTGTCAACACACGCCAGCTTAGGGTATGTTTCTTAAAGACTTGAGGAGAAGCATTGGTGACGTGCTGATCCTTCATTTTTATAATTTAAAATTTGCTAATTTCCAACGAAACGTCAACTCAATAAAAAAGAAAGAAAGAAAGAAAGAATAAAGAGCAAAACCCATAGAGAGATACCACATTGAAGGTCAATCTCGAATTGAATGACATCACTCATGCCGTTATCTGTACATGGTATCGGAGCCAAGGGAGAAGAGTAATTAGTGCTTCTTTTGAGTGAAATTTTATATAAATTTTGTGGAAAGAATACTTGAAAAGGGGTAACCTCTGGTATCCCCGTGCTCTCGCAGAATGCGTAAGTCCGTTGGTCGCCAAGATTTTGAGGAACTCGATCAAGTATTTTGGAAACATTATTTATATAAAATGAATCTTTTAAGACGTACTAATTCTTCTTCTTCGGGTTCGATATCCGAGGTTTCTCATACCGAAAAGCCTTTACATAGAAAAGAAATTACTATTGAAGATTTTAATAAATCAATTAGGAATTGAAAAATTCCAAAGGTCCGTTATGACCAATTTATGAACAATCCTCTTTTAGAAAGATATTTAAATCTTCGATTATGTCATCACAACGAGGAACATGACATTCCTCTTAATTCTTCTTATTCTTTGATTCCACTTTTAAATAAAGATCCGTTAAGAAACACGCCCAGATATAATTACCTTCATTTTGGTATGGTCCAAATAGGAATCAAACCACTTTTGAAAGAAGGATTAAATACTTCTATTCTTATTGTTCCATATTCTAGACTTTGCGTTATGAAGATTCTATTTTGGCTACAATTGAAACTTCTTTATGTAATGGTCCTATCCATTTTGATTGCTATCCAAATTTCTCTGTCTCCTTAAGAGATAAAAATATTTTGAAATCCTTGGTTTTGCAAATTAAAACCCATAATTATGCGATAGATGACGGTTCAATCCCACTTTCTCTCATCTATAAAATTCATTATAAAGCGATGAGTTCCGCTTTTGATGTTCACTCTTTAAACTCGGCTCCTAAAGGAGAAACTCTTCTTTTAACAACAGACATCAAAAATCAAATTGCATAGTCCCTAAAGCGATAAATTGGAATGACGTTATTTTGCCGAACAATGGGAAATCGAAAATCCGGTACCTCGTCCCATAGTTCAAAACGTTTGTCCAACCAATATCGTTCAACATCCCGAAGGTAAGGTAACCATCCAATTCCTCGGCGATCTTTTGAAGTTTCTTCTCATATTTCGCAAGACCTTCTTTTCTCTTCTTCTCGAAGGTCGTGGATTTGCATCCAAACCTACCTTCATTATAACTATTCCAGTTATTAACCAAGGAAATCCCATTTCTCAAGCACAAGGACAACCAACTCTTAGTGCTCCCCTTTTTAAATTCTGATTTAAATCTTAGCGGTCTCGACACGAGCTCGGGAATCTCCGGACAGTTTATCGCAACGGATCTAGGATCTCCCGAACCCACTCCTTCAGATGGAGCATGATGAAGACCCAAGTCCTCGTTTTAGAAAAAGATTTTGTACGATCGTATACTTTGAACAAAGAATTTAATTACTACAATACAAATCGATATTGGTTTTTTAAAATGTTAAAGGACAAACCAAGCAAATCAAAGACCTATACTATGAGTTCCTAGAACAACTGGGACAACATATGTATTTCTTTGATTGGTTTGAGAACCATTTTCTACAACAAAGAGAAAATTTCAATTTAAATAAAGTTTTTAAATGGAAACTAGATGATGATCAAGAGATTGAATCAAATCATCCACCTTTGAGAAAAATTAATATTGATTTCGAACTCAATCAATCCCGCTTCACCTTTTAAAAAACCTTGTGAAGATGATAAGGACTTTACGGTAGAAAAAGAATTCAAAAAATTATTGAACAAAATAATTTTGCAAATCAACATATTTTCACGATAGCGAACAGTTGAATAGGATCGAAACTCATCTCAACCCAACATCGTACTCGCATCCTATTCCTATCAAGCCAATTTCTACTCCGTCTTCTTCTATTTTAAAACAACCACTCTTTAAGAATTTTGAAATGCCCAAAAAACTTAGCAAAGAATTTTATGAGGCACTTCAAAAAAAGAAATTTCTTTTTGAGAGAAAAGGAAAGAAAACAAAAGGCTGTTGACTTTCCTTCTCAAAACCCTGTTTTAAACACACCAAAGGTTGAAAAACCTTTAACGATTTACGATAAACCAAAACAACTTGCAGTTTTAGATTATGACCAAATTTACAATTTAAAATCTCTATTTTAGACTCAAGATATTCCTCAAATCAACAGGATATCTTGGAAAGAGCCCCAAAAACTCTATTATTCTCGAGCCACTCCTCCGGATCTCGTCAAGGAAGAATCTTTCCTTAAGATTCAAAACAAATATTCCTCGACGCAGTTTATGAATGGAATATCGATGGCGTTTACAAGCAAATTTAATCCAAGTTTTAAATCGATGGTGATGTTAGCAACAACCTACAAAACCATTCCCGAAACCACCGATCAAGTCGCTTTTTAATTATTGCTGGTTTTTCCGGTTCTTTGAAAGGTGGTGGGATAATTATCTCACGAAGACCAAAGAAACGACATTTTGAATGCGGTCAAAATTGATGAAAATGGTCAAACTGTTTTTGATGATGATGGACGGAGAATCCAAGACTCGTTTCCACTTTAATTTATTCTATTTCTCAGACTTCATCGGTGACCCTTACGTCATACGAGATCTTAACCAAGATCTTCTTTCAAATTTTAAATGTAAATCCCTTGGAGATTTTCGATAATACAAAGATGAATTCTTCCAACGTGTTTTGCTCGGACAGTTGTAATCAACCATTCGAAAGAGAAATTCCTCAAGACTTCCCATCATCATTAGGAACCAAGTTCACAAAAAATACGCGAACACTTCGGTGAAGAAATTCCTTTTAATAATCTTTCTTATGGTGAACTCGCTCTTATGTTTTTAAAACCGGATCGGAGATGTGCAATAATATTAAGCCGCAAAAACAGCTCAAGAAAGAAAAATCTCTTAGAAATAAGGATTGGGAGACTTTGCCGTCAATATGATCCTTCATATTCTTTCTCTTCTACTTCCAAAAAGAACTCAAAGTGCAAAGGAACTTACCCACCCAGAACTGAAAAGAAGAAAAGAGAAATTTTTTAGAAAAACTAACAAATTTTCCAAAACAAAGTCTTCGACTCCAAACAATTTGTGAAAAAAGACTTTTCCAAATTTATTTGTTACAACTGTGGGAAAAAGGGCCATACCCGCAGGTTTTGCAAAATGGCTAAAAGATTAATGAGTTGGATTTGGACGAGGAAACCCTTGACCAATTATACCAACTTATGATTGATTCCGAAAGTGAGACATCCGATTTTTCCGAACAAGAAAAAGAGGAAGATGGACTCCAAATCAATGATTTAGAAGATCTTCTTAATTCTTCACACGAAACCAGGACTCAAAAAGAGCCCAAGGAAGTTTGTGTTTTAACAAAAGATGAAGAAGAAATTTTAGACCAAATTGATAATCTTTCCGATTCGGAGAATGTTATGAATAGATTTCAAAAAATGAAAATTTCTAGCTCAAAGCCTTTTGATAGTCCTTATAATTTAACCGAGATTTTGAATAGAAGAAAAAAGCAATTTTCTAGACCAACAAATTCGATGATACCTCTTTGAAATTAATGAATTAAAAAAGGAAATTCGTTTTCTAAAGATAAATCAAATTGAGCAAGCATCAAGAATTTCTTAATTTCAAGAAACAAATTTTGACGAAAAGAGAACATGAAACCGATGACGATGATCAAACTAATGATCATTCTAACTCGTCATCCTTTCTTCATTTACTTTCGAGATTACATCCAGGAAATGGATCATTAATATTTCTATTCGGATTAATGATTTTGTATTGAATACAACGCTCTTTTTGACACAAGATGCATTTAAATTGTATCCGAGAAGGATTGATTCCTACGAAATATTTTGATAAAACCACTAAGCATTGAAAATCGGAAGCCGTTTGAATATTCGTTACAAATTACCCGAGGTTTTGATCATTAAAGACAATATTTCTTTAAAAACATCCTTTTTTCGGCTAAAGATTTAAAACAGAATGTTATTCTCGAACTCCTTTCATTTGCCTAATCCAACCATTCATGGTTACTCGGGAAGGAATCGAGATAAACATTTTGGAAAACAAAATTGTGTTTCGTTTTATTTCTAAACCCCAACCAAGAAATTTGAATATTTTGCAAAAACAATCTATCAAAGAGATAAATTGTCTCATTCGAGATAAAGAGTCTCACCTTTTATTTTTAAAAGAAGAACTAGAGTATAAAAGGATTGAACAGAGGATAGTTCATCCCGATATACAAAAGAAAATTCTTCTTTTAGAAAATAAATTGAAAAAAGAAGTCTGCTCCACTCTTCCTAATGCCTTTTGGAAAAGGAAGAAACATATTGTTGATTTATCTTATGAACCAGAATTTTCCGAGAAAAACATTCCTACAAAGGCCGACCTACTCGGATGAATTCGAACTTTTAAATTTATGTAAAAAGGAAATTGATGACCTTTTAAAGAAAAATTTAATTCGCAAAAGTAAATCTCCATGGAGTTGCTTTGCTTTTTACATCAATAAAAATGCGGAACTAGAACGTGGAGTTCCCGGACTCGTGGTAAATTATAAACCTTTGAATTCCGCTTTAAAATGGATTCTCTATCCAATCCCTAATAAAAAGGATCTTTTGAACAGATTATGTCATTCCAAAGTTTTTTCTAAATTCGATATGAAGTCGGGAGTTTTGGCAAATTCAAATTGATGAGAAAGACCGTTACAAAACAAGATTCACAGTACCTTTTGATCAATTTGAATGGAATGTTATGCCTTTTGGTTTGAAGAATGCACCTTCCAATTCCAGAGAATTATGAATGATATCTTCAATCCCTATTCGATTATATCATTGTTTATATTGACGATATTTTAGTATTCTCTTCGACATTGATTCTCATTTTAAACATGTCAATCAACTTTTGAAAATTACAAAACTCAATGGATTAGCTTTGTCTCGACAAAAGATCTTGATGTTCCAAACCAAGATAAGGTTCCTTGGTCATTATATTGAACATGGTACCATCGTACCAATTGAGCGGTCTATTCAATTTGCGGAAAAATTTCCCCGATGAATTGAAAGACAAAACTCAATTACAAAGATTTCTTGGATCTTTAAATTATGTTATTGATTTTATTCCTAACATTAATATCATCTCAAACCTTTACATCAAAGGTTGAAAAAGAATCCTATTCCTTGGACTTCTTTACATTCGAGATATGGTTCGCAAAATTAAAACTCTTGTAAAAGAAATTCCTTGTTTACATCTTGCGAACCCTTCGCTTTTAAAATTGTGGAAACAGACGCCTCGACATCGAGTATGGAGGAATTTTGAAACAAAAGAATGACCTTGGCAAAGAACAAGTTGTCCAATTTATTTCTAAACATTGGAATGATACACAAAAAATTATTCCACTGTGAAGAAAGAAATTCTTGCTATAGTTCTTTCCATTTCCAAATTTCAAAGTGACCTTCAATCAAAAATTTCTTTTAAGAATTGATCGCAAATCGCAAAAGATATTTTGCGAAAGATATTTTGAATATTGCTTCAAAACAAATTTTTGCACGATGGCGGGCAATTTTGTCATTTTTTGACTTTGATATTGAGTTTATACACGGCAATTCAAATTCTCTACCGATTTTCTTACAAGAGAATTTTTACAGGGGAAAACTCCGGCATCATGCCACCAAAAAGACAAAGGAAAGAGTAAAGAAGCTCGTTCGAAACCTCCATGATCCAGGGTAAACTCACCCCAATCCGGAGCTGGCTCGAGGCCACCCAATCCACGGAACCAAAATTGACACCTCACCCAAACTTTTGACTCGCCTGACCAGACAAACCCCGACCAGGCATCCTCCCCTACAATACCTTTAAACCAATTAGCCACCATATTACCCTCGGATATTTTGAAATAGGTACAACAATCCCTAACACGGGATACTTCCATTTATAAAGAGGTAACTTCTCCTCCCCTTTTAAAACCAAAAGAAAATTTTGACAAACCTTCTTACTTCGAAAAGAAGGAGAAATCAAAATTTATTTTGAGAAAATATGAAAATATTTTGACGGTAGAAAAATGATTTTCAAAAAGATCCTTATAATTTTGCAAAAAATATGTTTGGAGAAAACCAGCTTTATACTCCTTACGATATTTTGAAACCAATTGAATTTTATGAGAACATTTTGATCCGGTGGTTCCATAAAATTTAAACATTTCCTAACAAAAATAATCCGAAAATTGTGAATTATTCAACCGCAAGGTTGCTCAGGGTCATCCACCCTTCCGAATGGGGTCCTACTCCTTTCTCTATAGTCAAATATGAAGCCCGTTTGTGAAACCCTCAACTATAGGACTTCTTTCACCTATTTTGATTACCAACAAGCCCGGTGGAATACTTTCTTCAGGCAAAATCCAAACCATACACATACTTGGCTTTTCTATTTTGACAACAATTTTGATATAATCTCCTTACCCTCTTGGTTTGTGAGATGGTGGGATTTACTCGGACCAATTCCCGACATACTTCCCCCAACAATTTCCGAACCATATAAAACCTTTTGTTCTACCTTCCAGCCTACGCGGGAAGAAAGTAAATACCCTCAATTTTTAATTTTTTGTGCCACTTTCAATATTTCTTGGGTACTCGGATGGGAATTTGAATACAAACCCTATCCCCTTAATTCGACATCCTCATACTTGTAAGGAGATACAAAGTGAAATGGTGGGATGGTTTCAATTTTTATGACAAAGTTTCTACTCTTGCGGTACTTCAATGGCTCCGAACAGGGAACAAAGCCTTAGTTCCAAAGAATGGTGGGAAAAGCATTTTTGAGTGAAAGGGCCATGGCGGTCTCTAAACGGGCAGGAGCCACAAAAGATTCAATACGCCTTAATGAAAAAGAGCGTCACAGATTATGAAGAATCTCAAGGATTGTCTCATCACAGAGGCAATACCAATGAGGACGATTTCTACGGTATCAACCTAGCGGACGATGAAGAAGAAGAAGGATCAAATTAACGATTCATTCACTCTTTTCTTCATTTTTGATGTATTTTACTATTTAAATACCGTATAACACTTTGTACAATGTACACTAGCTTTCACTGTACATTGTACACTTTTGTAGCGGCTTTTTAAATTACACTATTCACTGTAGTAACAGTGAATCTTTCTATTTTAAATACCCGTCGCCTCTAACGTTCACTTCAAAATTTTCGAACGTTAGAGACTCTCTGCTTTCAACCTTAAGCGAACCTCTACCCAGATCTTCTCTCTCTCTCAAAAGCTTCTCTTCTCTCCGAGCCTTCTCTCTCGATTGAGCGAAGCCAAGCGAGAAACCTTTCTATCTTCCGAAACCCGGTTCTCATTTTGAAGATACCTTTCTATTTTTTCCCAGATCCCATCTAGTAAGAACCCCTATCCCGATCTTCCCGGATCTTTTTACTTTCTTCTTCTTCTACTCGGATCTACTCCAAATCTTTCTGTTTTTGGAGTTTTTGTGCACAGAATCTACGGATCTATTGTTGTAATCTTTCATTTTTATGAATAAAATTGTGAATATTTATCTCATATAAAGTTGTATACCCACGAGATCGCGGAAGGCTTTGCCTCCTACTTGTGGCGTTTAAAACTTTGTCTCTTATTATCTGCATTTACATTCTTGTAATGCATTTTGCATATATCTTTTAAGATTATCCAAAATATAGTTGTAGATCCGTATTCGTGCATAGATAAGTGCGAGTCCGTGGGGCCCCTCTCCACTGCTTGATTAACTCGCAATGATTGTCTCATGTAAAACACAATACCGTGATTTTCGCTTATTTTGTATATTCTTTAAAAGAGTTTAATACCCCTGAATCGGAAAGGCCGTGCCTCCTGGCGGTGGTCTGCATCCCGCATTTTATGCTTCTTCGCACTTTATACCTTTTAATTCTGTTCATATTTACTATCTGTCTACATACATTCATCATTCTCTTTTTGATACGTTGTATACATATTTGGATAAAATTTATTTGTGAATTTGGCGATTATTTTAATCTTGATATACCTGTTCAAGTTCTTTATGATTTACATTTCCATCCTTATGATTAATTTCAATCTTCATTAAGAATTTCAACCTTATGTTTAGGCTGATCGATCTAGTTCCCTTATGGTATATATATATATATATCTCAAGTATGTCATTATCCAAACGTGTGGTGTACATAAACAAACAATAGAATAGACTACCTTAAAATAATCTTAGGAAACTGATTGCTAGATCCTTTTCAATCCAACATGAATCATGTGATTGGAATTAAGGATAGACTGCATTTGTCATGGATTGGAGGTTTTCTAGACACGATAGGCCGAAAAGGTAGACAAGACAATAGAGTGAGGTCTAGGTTTTTATGGGTACTCTAAAATATTCCTAGGTTAATATGGGAAACGTATAGTTGTAGTCTGAAAAATTCTTGTAATTAATGTGTAGGTCGTAGAGATAGAGATTGGATTTTTACTATAACAACGAGAGATCCGTGGAAATAATTAGAGGGACGCAAGTATATATTGGAATATCCTCCCCTCATTTGTATTTTCCTACAAATCCAACACAACAAAGGGCAATAGTTGCATTCTCTTCCAAACACTTCTCTTTCCCCGGCCAGAGATCAAGGGGTGAACAAGTCAACGAGTCTTGTGACGCATGAGATATCACCGGTAACTCTCAATAACTTATCTACTTTATCGGATGTTGGCAAGAAGTAAATCAATATGGTTGGAATATGAAATGTCATATTTATTTAGTATCGTTTGATATGAAGAGATAACGAAATTCATTTCATTTTTGCTTTTCTTTCATGTCAATGGACCTAACGAACACGATTACATTTATCTTCCGAGAAATTATTATATGATCCATATAGATATAGATCTTATAGATTAGTATCATTTGAATCATTAATTATGTGATCCTACTATGGGATAAATGATCCATACTCATTGAGATGGTTTAGGACCTAGATGATATCAAAGGCTCCGTTTGTTTCGTGAAAAATAGATAGCTTCTAAAATATTTTTTAAAATAATTAATTGTAAATAATTAATCAATGAAAAATGTATCATCATCGACAATAATTTGTGTCTAAATATTTTTGTGGATGATGAAAAATATCTTTTGTTCATTCATTTTTGTTAGCAATACAAACGCTCATTTTCGAGGAAAATTGCAATATTTTTTAGTGTTTGGCTAAAACCTAAAAATAAATTTGAAAATATTTTTCATTGTTTGGTAAATAAAAATTCCTTTTATTCTTTGAAGAAACATGTACTATTAGAGCACTAATGACCTGGACTCGAGTAGCCAGGGAACCAGGCATAGGTAGCCGGGGAATCCAACATGCTTTATTGACCTGGCTTTGCCACGTTGGATCTGCATTGGCCACGATGGGACTTGGCTCTGAGCATGGGGGACCCGGGCACAACCACGGGCATTAGTCTTGGGTTCACGGAAGTCGGACTCGAGACCCTTGTGCTCATGCCCGAGTCCCAAATGCCCGGACTCGGGCTTAAGACCATAATGCCCGATCTTAGGTACCCAACACCCAGGCCTACATTTGTTGAGGCAAGGGCCACAGCCCATGGGGGCTATGCTCAAGAGCCGGATGCTTGTGCCCCGTGTCCCTAATGCTTGGGCTAGGGACCTCGATGTTCGAGCCGAATTCTTAGCACTTGAGCTCAAGTGTATGGAGGCCGGAGTCAAGACTTCGGTGCCCATGTCCGGTTTCCTAGCGCTCGAGTTAGGGTCCATAGAGGTCGGGCTAGGTACCACGATGCTCGAGCCAGGATACTCGATACCTAGGCTTGGGTTTATCAAAGCCAAGCTCAACGGCAAGATGAGAGTGTTCCATGCTCGAGCTTGCTAGACTTGAGCCCGGGCCTTGATGGACTTGAGTTAGGGTGCCGAGGTCCGAGCATAGCATCGGGGTCTTGGGCGAGGCCTTCGTGGACTCGGCCTTGCCTCGATGAAATTGAGTTTGAGCGCCGGGGACTCGGGAATGGACACTATGGTCCGGGGCCCGGCCTCAATGGACCGGGGCCTAGGCGTTGGGGACCCGGAATCAAGCTCTAAGGACCTAGGCATTGGGATCTTAGGCTCGAATGTCAAACCCAAGCCCGACCTCTATGGAACCAGGCTCCCTTTTGATGGACCAAGGCCCGAGCATTAAGGAGCCTTGGCATGGGCACTAAGGTCTCTGTCACTCGTGTACGCCCTTGATGAGTCTGAGCACCAAGGAGTCGGACACTAGTACTAGTAGGGTCCTTGGAAAGACCATTGTGAACTCGAGCGCAAGCGTCGGTGCTAGTGTCCTAGGGCTTGGACCTTTGGGGACTCATGCCTCGATGCCGGGGTCCCGAGCCCGACCTCTAAAGACTCAAGTCGGATCATTGGAAACCATGACACGGGTAGGGGTCCCATGCTGGCCTTTTTGGACTTGGGCTCGATCTCGATGGGCCCAGGGTCGGCCTCGGCCTCTAGATCCCGGTTCCCCACCAAGGACTCGAAAACGGGCATTAGAATTTTCATGTCCAAGCGCCATATTTAAAAAAAAAACGATTTTGATTTCTAGAAGAGGAAATTATTTTTTAAAATATATGGATACATTGTTCATTGACAAGGAAGTTATTTTCCCATTGATTGAGTTTTCTAAACGTTTCAAATACCGAAAAATAAAGAAGATACTTTTTAGATTTTTTTTTTGGGTAAAATAAATGGAGCCCATTGCGTTAACTTTTTCATGATATTTCAATGTCTTAGAAGACACCCATTGTTGCACGCTCGTCTCATCACAGCTCACTCCGACCCCAGATGGAGAAAAGAATCGGCGGCACCCTCGTCATCATTGGCAACCCAACAAATGCACACAGACACTCATCACACACTCGTCAGAGCCTTCTTTATTATTTTTGGGAGGGGGGAATCCATCTCTCTTTGGCTTCTTTTCCAGATTCCTCACACCCAAAGCGATTTTGACCCACCAATCCCGAATACCTGAAATTTAACGCGGCCCCACAAATCGTAAATATTAATCTGGTAAAGAATTTTACCGGATTTCCACTCGGGTCCAATGAAAATCAAGAAACCCATGTAAGGATCATCCCAAAAAAGATGGCTTTTTTAATTAAAAAAAAAAACCTCAGCCCCTGGATAGAGAATCAATCTTGACACGGCATCTGTCAGCTTTAATGGAGAGACCAAAATCCTTTTTAGCGTTTTCCCTTGTCTTCCCCATCGTTGCCTTACAAGGAACGACGCTACTGATCAAGTTGCGGACACACCCATATATGGTGTCTCTTTTCTTGACTCGGTATCTCTATATAAACAGTCTTGGTTCTGTAATCGATCACTGTTCCTGTTTTGCGGATGTTGGAGACCGATCCATCACGGAGACCGACGACAGGACATTTCCATGGCAAAGAGTGGTCTTCTTTTGTACACTGTTCTGCTTCTCCTCTGTTCTTGTTCTGTGTTGACTCAGTGTGCTCCTGAAAGTGGTCTGATTACTCTGCTTCCTGGATTCAACGGCTCTTTTCCTTCGAAACACTATTCTGGGTAAGCCTCTAAATTGTCGTTTACTCTCAAAGGTCGCTGCTTTACGCATTTATTAGCCTAGCGTCTCTTGCTACTTGTATCAAGGTGGAAGATGAACTTTGTGTCCGTTGGTTCTGGTGTTTTTCACTCTTGTCTTGGGTTTACTCGTAACTGTTGTCTCATATTCGGGCTTTGGACGAAGGTATGTGACGATTGATCCGGACCATGGGAAGCGCTTATTCTACTATCTTGTGACATCGGAAGGGGATCCTTCGAAGGATCCGGTGGTTCTGTGGCTAAATGGAGGACCAGGATGTTCGAGCTTTGATGGTTTCGTGTACGAGCATGGTATGGACATTTTGCTATCCACACTCATGTTGGCTCCTTTTGTTAAGATTTTACTTTTCATATTGCCACCAACTGTAGTTTGAATCACTCGTCTGCCCGGGGATTCTAGACCATGAACTTCACTGGAATTTGGCTTCTGTTCTGATAAGTTCATAAGTTGATGATGGGTAAAAGTAGCGTAACCGGTGGGAGAGATGATCATCTGATTACCCTTTCCATCTTCCCGTTTCTACTTCTCTTTTGCCCATCTCATCGTAATATGCAGTTTCAATTTTGTATTCACCGCATAACGCAACACGCAGGCTTTCTTTTTATCGTGCTGAAAGTCTCTGGAGCGACATCTTGAATGAAAGATTCCCCAAAATTGTAGTTATGTGAAGTCATATTGAGCAATATTTTAGAATATAAGACTGGATTTTGTTGACACTTAAAATTGACCACACGACATTCTGCAGGACCATTCAATTTTGAAGCTGCAAAGACACACAACAGCCTACCGCAGCTGCATTTGAATCCCCACAGCTGGTCCAAGGTTGAAACGTCATCATAAATTGGTTAAAAGGATTTTTGAGAATACAGAAAAAAGATCTGAAGCAGCTGAACATAAGATGATATTCCTCTTGTCAACTATCAATGACATGTTTTAGCTGAGATTGCTTCCTCTGATATCTCAACATCATAGGTGTCCAACATTATTTACTTGGATTCTCCTGCCGGTGTTGGATTTTCTTATTCTGAAAATTCAAGCGACTACCAAACCGGTGACATAAAGACTGCTCTCGATTCTCATACATTTCTCCTCAAGGTACAAAAACTAAAGTTGATCATAAGTATGGTATAGTCTCTCTCATCAATTTGTCTCAACAACTTGTTGCATTGTGACTCAGTGGTTTGAGCTCTACCCAGAGTTCCTTCCCAACCCATTCTTCATAGCTGGAGAGTCATATGCAGGGGTCTATGTGCCAACTCTTGCGTTTGAAGTGGCGAATGGTACGCATGCTTGCGATTTTTAGTACTGATTTAGGATCAAAATCTAATCGCAAATATAAATCCTTTGGCAGGTATTGATGCTGGAGTGAAACCCGTTCTCAATTTCAAGGTACATCCTCTAGGGAATCAGAGTGTCATATTTGACCAAATGCTTCTAATATCATTGAGTTTTTTCTTTTTGGACAAATAATATAGTCGAGTTGACAGGGTTATATTGTTGGTAATGGAGTCACTGATGATAAATTTGACGGCAACGCTCTCGTTCCCTTTGCGCATGGGATGGGCCTGATCTCAGATGACCTGTTTGAGGTAGAGAAGAACCTCTTTTTACTGCTGTTTTAGGCATAAATATCGAGCCTATTCTTGTGAAGCATTTTGTTGTTGGCCCTTCTAGTGCCTCAGTATTTGCTTCCTCAATCTTCTTCCTAATGCTCGTGCTGATGTTTCCTTGTTCACATGATTGTTAGTTTCGAGAGCTCAAGGCTAATCTTGTCCCCTTGAGACTACTGGCGAGCAACTTACTGTTCTAATTTGGAGGGACAAGAACTGCCTAATGCATCTGACATATGATTGAATTAACCTAGCAGGAAAACTGATATTGCTATTTTGCAGGAGGTTAGCAGGGAATGCCAAGGGAGTTACTATAAGCCACTCGGTTCAACTTGCGAGAACAAACTTGCAAAAGTTGATCAGGTGCATCTGACAACTGCCCCTTTGTCACATATGAATGATGATAGTGGATAATTTTGATAAAATTTCTCCTAACATTCAAGAGTTTGATTGATCCCAGGATATAGATGGTTTAAACATATATGACATCCTAGAGCCATGCTACCATGGACCATCAATATCGACGGTTACGGCTACTAATCATAGGTTACCTGCTAGCTTTAGGCGATTGGGGGAGACTGAGAGGCCTCTTCCTGTGAGAAAGAGGATGTTTGGCCGTGCCTGGCCTCTTAGAGCTCCCGTGAGGGATGGATATGTTCCAACATGGCCGGAGCTTCTCAATAGCAACTCTGTTCCATGTACTGTAAGTCCCCCGCACTGCATCTCTTTGTCTATGATTCTTTTGTCCACTTTCATGAACCATAAGTTTGCCTTGTTTAAATGGCCTTACTTAGAAACTATTTCTGCAAAAAACTCTATTGCCTCATGCAGTGTTTGTTATCTTATTGCAATTGCTTTCATGACATCAATCTGCATCCTTGCACATTGCTTGCGTTGTCTTGTTGATCTATATGCTGTACTATTTTTCAGTATTTTAACATGTTTGTTATCCTTTAGTGCTTTTGGCAACTCCTCCCTTCAGGTACAGTTGATTATTGTTCCATTAATTGGTTTACCTCCCCACCTTCTCCCCAGTATCGATATCTTATTTTATTCGATAACCAGTTGAGGATTCTGAACTACATACGCATTTCCAGGATGATGAAGTTGCGACCACGTGGCTAAATGATAAAGATGTCAGGAAAGCGATACATGCGGAAGAGGTGTGGTTTTGCAAATATTGTCAATTACTTGCAGCTTTATTTTTCTCTTTGATTTATTACTTAATTGTTGATGTTCCTTGAACTACGAACAGCAAAGCGTGGCGGGCGCTTGGGCGTTATGCACAGGCAGAATCTCGTTTTATCATGATGCTGGAAGCATGATTAAGTTCCACAAAAACCTCACTGCTAGGGGGTATCGAGCACTCATATTCAGGTTGATAGCCAACTTAATGCAACTTAGAATCAGTGCTTTATAAGCTTATTAAAAGATGCACGCCCACAAGCTTTTGTATCAGAATGGTTATCTTGCGAAGAGTAGTCATACTTATAACTGTCAGATAGTGGTAATGTAGTCGAAATATTTGGACGCGAGAGATTTAAATTACTCTGGCAAGATGACTAAACTCGACCATCTTATGCTGCTAATATTTGCCTCCCTACCAACTCTAATGCTTTATCACGTTTAGTCTCCGGTAGGAGTATTTGCATTATTGACAATCTCTCTCCAACTTTTTGAGTCTTTGATCATACCTGTAGAATGCTTTTCTGCACCCAAATAGAATGCTGATGTCTAAAGATGTCCTGGCGGGCCCCTGTATTCTTGTGTCTGTGTCTGATGAAAGATGAACGCTGATGTATGGAGATATAAGAAAGCTGGGTCCTGAAGAAATAAATGCTAGATCTGAGCCAAAGCAAATACTGGAAATTCACCCACTGATAGTAAGGCCTTATAGGAAAGACTCAACATCAAATTCAAAGATTCCAGGTCTTTTCGTTTGCTTGTGTCGGATTAACGTAAAGAGCAATTCTAGTATAATAAATGCCTTTCTTGCAGTTATAGAAATCCATCTATGATTCCTGGTTCTCTTTCCTCCTCTACACAATGGAGATATTTTGACACGTACCTGCAGATGTATCAGTGAACTTTTGGCTAATTTGACATTATTAATTACTTGAAGTGACGAAGTTTTACTTCTTCAGCTACTGATGGGATTCGCCACTGTTTTGCTTGTGGCAGCGGTGATCACGACATGTGCGTTCCCTACACCGGTAGCGAAGCATGGACAAGATCTATGGGGTATGAAGTCGTGGATGAGTGGCGGCCTTGGACTTCCAATGAACAAGTTGCCGGGTATTTCAGCACGACCCTACCCTGTCTGAATAATTTACTACCTTCGTAGATTATTGAGCCATTATTGTGAATTCAGGGTTGCGATTTCAGTACTTAATTTGGCTGCAGGTATATTCAAGGATATGGAAACAACCTCACCTTCTTAACCATCAAGGTCTGCGAGAAATGTGCTTTGCATATGCATTCTCCTGCTGTAATGATATTCGACTCACTAGTATTTCTTCTGGTTTTCGTTGGTTGCAGGGAGCGGGACACACGGTACCGGAATACAAACCTCGAGAGGCGCTGGACTTCTACAGCCGTTTTCTGGCAGGAAAGCAAATATGATAGGAAAATAGCGTGCATTTCAATGCCCGTGATTGCAGAATAGAGTGTGGAGGGAGAGAGATTCAGAGACATACTTCCTTTCATCTTGTGCTTTTCTCCTTCAGCCCGATTTGAAATTTCGAGGACCTTGATAATTATGAACGTAAAATATGTCGATAGAAACACAAATTGTTATACAGAGGTACAACGAACATGCATTTCAATTCCCGACGTCAAAATGCTCGACTGTTCCCCACGAAAGCGCGCCGATCTTCTAATCACGGAACTATTGACTGGACATGAAACGGAACCAAGTTCGAATAGATTGACGCTCGCCACTCTGCTTGCATGGTTCTAGTAATACATTTTAGGGAGCTAAATATGAAGATTCGTTCGAAATGGAGGGAGACTGTTAAATTTTTTGGTGATTAAAAATTCTTTCTTATTCTTCCTCTGTATCTCTCCCGTAAAGTTTACACCTTTAAGAAAGGAAGAGGCATATGCAAATCCTTATTGCGGCCACAGGGCGCCCATCTCACTGCTTGGTACATGAGCATGTAACTTTGGATTTGAATGAGCAAGTAGGGTAATCGTAAAGCAAAGAGAAATCGTGGTCGTGACCGCAAATTCATTGCTTTTTGGATTAATACTATGAAAAATCATAAATTAGTATATCTATAAAAAATTACCCCAAATTAATTTTTTGACCATTGAAAATTTTAAACTGATACACTTATAATAAATTTTTCTCGAACTATTTTTGTTACCAACAAAATCACAAATTGATACACATGTGACAAATTTGCCTTAAATTAATTTTTTATCACAAAAAATCCCAAATTAGTACACTTTCGACAAAATTTTTCTCTCATTAGTTTTCGTTAAATTTTACCATCAAATTATTGAGTTAGATAATACGTGGTAGTCGACGGGTGTATCAATATGAGTTTTAGGTGTATCGGCTGGGATTTTTGTGGTATTAAATGAATTTAACAAACAATAGAGGGTAAATTTGTCGCAAATGTATCGCTTTAGGATTTTTGATGGTCAAAAAATTAGTTTGGGATAATTTATCACATATGTATCAGTTTGTGATTTATCGTAGTAAAAAAAAATAATTTGGGATAAATTTGTTATCGGTATATTAGTTTGAGATTTTATGTTATAAAAAAAATAATTTTGGATAAATTTATCATATATATACATTTTTCGGGGTATTAAGCCTTATTTTTAGGTGGATAATCATCTTTCTATCGGATTAAAAAGACTAAACTTCGGACGAAATACGAGAGCAGCCAATCATAGACACCAAATTCCATTTTCAAAATCACGGAATGACGGTAATTATATCAGTTGATCAACGGTTTTGGTGGATTCAATTCGCTGGGGCTTGAGTCGGGACATACAAGTCTGAGCCCATTTGCTGAGCCCAAAACCGCCGCACGACGAGCTCGCCATCAGTATAAAAGCCAGGCCAGTAAGATCCGCCAGCTCTCGAAGCAAATGGCCGGCAAGGGGTCGGGACACTTCCTCAGACGCTTTTGCACGAGCACCTCGAACGCAAGCGCGCGAAAATGGAGCGTCGCCCAAGTCTTCAAGTCCAACTTCGCCGTGTCCCTCGAGGGACTGAAGGCCCACGTCTCCCGCTCCGAATTCGTCGCCGTGTGGCTGCGGCGGACCGGCTCGTCCTCCGCCGCGTGGCACCGCGTCTCCAGCTTCGACACCTTGGAGACCGCCTACTCCAAGGCCAAGCACGCCGCCGAGAAGTTCCAGGTCCTGCAGTTCGCCGTCTGCCCCTTCGAGGTCAGGGCGTCCAAAGTCGTGGCGCACCCGTGAGTTTCCCGTTTCATCGCAGAGCTTGTTTCGCTTGAGAAGCGAAGTGTTTGTGTTCTCTTCTCTTCGACGTCATGTGATTGAACGAACGAATCGAAGTGCAGGAAGTGTCAGAACTCTATGGGACCTTAATTGTTTTTGAAGTTGCTATTAGCTTGGTGTATTAGAATGGGACCCGCAAATTGTCTTCTCCTTTAGTTCTTCTATGAGAAGAGAGCTTGATAAGTTAGCCTGTGCTTGTGTTCCTTTTTATCCCAATTGTTCCATCAAGTGTAATCTGCCGCATACAACTATCTTAATGGCAGAGAGACAATTTTGATTGTTTCAATCTGTTGGTTTGATGCAGATATAACTTCCATTTGTTTCCTAGAGATGAACTGGAGATTAAGAGGCCGTCTTACAGCTTTATGTGTCAGTCGTCGCATTTGGCTTCCATGGTTGACGAAGGTTTTGACTTCAATGCCTGCATTTATGACGGTAAGCCTGGTCCTTATCAGGGGATGACTGCCTAGAAACTCTTTAGATTTGTATTGCAAAGCATATTTTCACTTCGTTTAGTCAACACTGCATCATCAAAAGGAGAACTTCCTCTACTATTTACTGGATAGATAGGATTTTGTTCTTGAATGGCTGTCCTATGGAGATAATCCTTCATCCTCAGTTAATGCGCTGAGACTCTGTTGCTTCTCTTTTTTAGCCTTTGATAACTGGGATTCACTCAAATTCGTCATTAGTCAAGAAGTTAACTTTTGCATATTGACATGATGCTTCTTAGTGGGTCAGATTCTCATGGATAATTTACATTCTGATCCTTCAGGGGCAAGGACAACCCACATAGGAGGGTTCGGTTTTGTGTATCTGCATCACTTTCCATTTATCAGTAACTAGGTTGCGCAAGTAGTAAATCACTGCTTTTACCAAAAAAAAAAAAAAGTAGTAGTAAATCACTGCACACCATTATTGAGGATAAGGCAAAATCTTTGACAACCTTTCTGATGACAAGCTAGCAACATTGGATGATTGATGCTTTATGTTACAGGCATCTCATACTTATCCAGAGAGCAAGAATGCCTTGCTAAAGTTTGGAAGGGGATTCCAGTACGTGGTAAATATCCAGAGAAATCCTCTTCGAGCCCTTCTGTAGCAGATGCAGTTTTTCTTGAGAGGATTAGATCTCGCATTAAGCAATGGAAAAATTCTTTTGAAGATTCAAGCACAAGGAACGATGGTAAACATATTATTACTGTGGATTCGTTCACTTTCTGATGTTACCTTCTTGTGTTTTCTGTGATCAATTAATTTCTATTGATCTTGCACAGAGCCACTTGTAAGATCAATGAGGAAACTTATCTTAGGGAGTGAAGAGTATGGATCAAGACCTTCCATGACTATAGATGTTTGTAGCCAACGTCAAGTGCAGCTTGCACTTGAGGTACTTTCTCTGAAATGAGTTGGCTCTCTCGCAAACTGTTCAGTTTTTTTCATTTCTATATCTTTGAGTGTTACTGATTCTCTTGATCTCTTGGCATAATGGAGGTTTTGGCGGAATTTTCTGAAGATCTGGTTCCTTTAACTGTTCCAGCAAAGGGTGCTGGAGCCTGGGCGGTTCGTGTCATATTAACAAGTTCAAAAGAGGACAAGAATCTTCTAGAGGTAGGTCTGTGAGGTCAACAGATTGCACCTTTGTGTGGTAAGACATTCTCATCGAAATGATCTTTCTGTGGCTTACAGCAAGAGCTTCAAAATCTTGAACATGAGCAAACAAAGGCGTTTCGAGGTTTTCGAGAGGTGATCGAATTGATTTCTGCTGCTCAGAAACCTATTGTGTCCCTCAATTCTCTTAATGGTGTAACTCCATACAAAGCCATTTCCATCTATAAACTTTTAATTATATTACTATTGTCTATCACTTCTTCTTATTTGAAGACTTCATTTCATCCTAAACAGATTTTACATCTATCTATCCAATGTTCCTCGCTCCACTGCCTTCAGATGTGGATGAGTTCCTTCGCTCCTTACGCTTAGTTTTCCCCCAAGTATTTGATGTCAATCATCTGATGAAGGAAATTGCTCCTTTGGGGAAGACAACCAATATACCCACGGCACTTTCCTTCTTGAACAATCGGTTCTTGGCTCCCGTTGACATGGAAGTTTCACCAGGTCAGTTGGTTGATGCATTATAGCTTGTGAGCATGCACATAAAACATTTATCTGTGGACATTTTCGACGTTTACTGGAGGCACCTATTTTAGGGGGTGGTCTTGTGGAAAGGTAATGCTGTCTGACTGCAATTTCAGGAAACTGTCCTAACATGAAAGGTGCCTGATTGCAACATTTAGCATGGTCTACTTGTGTGAGCATTTTTCGTATAGCAATTAAAAGGTCCACATTTGAATTCTATATGGATAGGGACCTGACATTTGAGTATCTGATTGGGGAAGACTTATGAATATAGCTGGTTGAATCTTACTGAAGAACCCTCTAAAGTTAAGAACGTTCCTTGTTGCTTGAATTTTATTTGACCTGACCTCTGCTATCCATATTTGGCTACCAGTTACTGGAAGTGAAGGCAAGTACCATGGGCTTAACGTTGTAAGGATATGTCACTTGTTCACGAAGCTGTGTTCCATACTGAGATCTGCTCCTGAGAGCAGCAAATCTGATAGTAGTCATCAGGCTGGGACCCTGGAACGGTTTGCCAACATCTACAGACCATGGCCTTCTGCTGATCCACTTGACGAGTCTATCAGCATTTGGAGAGACGATACTAGAAGAGCAAACTGCAAGGATGTGGTTTTTCTATGGGGATTTGAAAAGGGGCTGTCCAGTAAAATGCTGAAGAGCCTGCTCCAGGGTCACACAAAGTCTTCTCCGAAAACTTTGATGTTTGCTTGGTAGATAAGAGCTGTGCTATTGTCATGTTCTGGCAACCAGGTTTATCTGGAAATCTTTTGAGCATAATGAACAGTAGTGACCTTTCTGGACCATTGTTGGACTTGGTGTCGGAAGGCTTAAAAGCTGCTGGTTATGAGACGTACATGAAATTATGTAGGCTGGGTTTATTTGAGGCAGATTTAGCTGATGCCTTTGACCACAACTTTGCGGATGACAATGGCTATTCTGAAGATCATTCTACGAGTAAGAATTATGATATACGTTCCAATAGCGAGTCCATGATTTACTTGGAAGACTTGTGATAGTTATCTACTTCGCCTATAGTATTCCACAGGATGTCTCCCCCTGGGATTGCACCCAAGGCTACCATTCCTTCAGGCCATGGCACAATGTTCTGGCAACCTCTAACAGTTGGGAGTTATGTTTTATACTCTGTATTAAGAGAGGGTTATTCCGCCAGACAAAGGTTCTGCACATGAGGTTCATGAGATCATGTGCCAGCTCCAAGAGGCTGATTTTGCTGCTTCCAGAAAAACTATCGTGCCCTGCCATTTCAAGTGGGCCCCTCAATATTAAGGCGTGACTAGTTCGGTATCAACTGCTTCCCTACAAACATCATTCGAAGACGTTTCTGTTTTTTTGGGTACTCTCAACCAGTGGGGATTTTCTTGGAGATCCTACTTTCTGTGGAGCTGGCCTGGCTAAATTTCACTTGGGGTTCTAGCTGATGTAGTATTCTATGATTAATGCATCGATTTTGTGTCCCCTCTTATGCAGTAATCAAACCTCTAATAGCTTTGTTGTTTTTCTTTGTATCCCAACCAAGTGGCTGCTTTGATTTTCATCAGCCTTGTCGCGGTGCTCGGAATGGGAAAAGTAATATTTTCTGAGCCTTGTTAGGGCCAAAATCACGAAATTATGCTCTATACTCTCTGATGAAAGAGCTGGTTATTTCTTGAGTCTCTTTGATGTCGTCTATTCTACTGTTCTTTCGGTCTGGAAATTGATCAGATGTGAGAAAGGGTATACCGCGTTTTTAACTGTCATTAGTTGATTGGCTCATTGCACCAAATTGATCATTATGGAAAGTGTGGGCACTTCTCTATACATGTACCATATTTTTTAGCTCGCTGTCTCGATCATTTCTTGGCATTGGTTGTCTTTGAATGGAAGACCCCTTAGCCGGAGGGCAGAAACTTGATGCATTTATGGTTTGAATTAATGGGCAAAACAGCTTGAAAATGCATTCAAAGAATCGTGTTGGGAATGTATTTGTCTCGGAACATACTCTGATATGCGGTGTTTGATCAATACTCGTGCCGGAACGAAAGATTCAATATGTGTGTCTGCGATAAATTCACTGCGAGACTGATGTCACTATGAAGTCAAGGGTTGGAGTGAAAAACTACTGCTTCTGGGTAGGCAAATCGTACTTTTCGCTTTAACGAGGGAGAGATGTGCAATTGCCCAAAATAGTGGGAGTCAGTTAGTACTTATCGTGGCCATTTCTACAAATAGGTTTCAGACAAGTACATTTGGTCATTGACAAAGCATCGAACAGTTGACCTCGTACCGTCCGAACGGAAGACGTAGTTGACCTGAGAAACAGCAAAAATCCCATCAAACAGCTCGATGATCTCCCTGCAAATGGCCTCCATGTCCACATATCATCCCGCTACTAAACCCCATCTTAAACCCTCGTCCTCCGTAGTTTCTCCGAGACCACCTCCATGCACTCTGGCTCTGCGCTCGAGCCTGTTCGGATCCAGAATCCCGGTCGATCTATTCAGTACCCGGACTCGCTTGAATGGACCAACCGGCGCACCGCTTGGGCGTGTTTGTGTCGGCTCGAAGCAGGTAGTCGCGTCCCAACATTCTTTCGACGTCTTGATCGTCGGAGCCGGCATCATCGGGTTGACTGTTGCCCGGCAGTTGCTGCTCGAGTCAGACCTGTCCGTGGCCGTCATCGACAAAGCAGTCCCTTGCTCTGGTGCCACTGGTGCAGGTAGTTTCTTGGGCTTGTGCCATCGGTGCAGGTAGTTGCTTGGTTTTAGTTCGGTTTGATAACTTTGCGTGACTTTTTTTGTTGTTGATTAAAACTGTCTTCATTATATCGAGAAAGAGAAAAAAAAAGCTGAGTTCATCCTTACGGTGATCAATAAACAAAAAAATGTGAAATGTCAGCATTTTTAGTATTATTAGCAATATGCAAACATTTGCAGGAGAGACAAATTCTGGCTTTAAGCTTTTGTTGGATAATACGCTTCAAATGCAAATTGTTGCCAACTTTTGATTGCATCGTGTGTGATTGGTCTGGATCGTGATACTTGATTTTTTGCGTTGTTGGTTCTCAGCAAGAAACAATTTATGGTTTTTATGCAGTCATTTCTAAGTAGTGTTCAGTGTATATATCATATAGAACTAGATCGTTTATAGAATCTGCGGATAGTGTTCAAATTTTGTGCTGCTCACTGAGGTGGTCTATCATTTTGTTATGACTTCTGTACTTTGGTGGCCATCCTGAAATTCTGGCAGTTTCTAGCTCATGCATGTGAAATGGTGTTGGAATTACTTGAGCATTTGAGAATTACAATTGTATTGGGTGGGTGCAAATATCTATTCCTGAATTCTGATTGGTTGTAAGATGTCTTCGACTTCTATTCGGCTTTTGGGCTGAATGTAGGGCAGGGCTATATCTGGATGGCTCCCAAAACCCCAGGATCAGACATCTGGGAGCTGGCACTGAGAAGTCATCAACTGTGGGAAAGTTTGGCGGAGCACATACACGATCAAGGCCTGAACTCTCAAGAATTGTTGGGATGGAAAAAGACCGGTAAAGAAATAGCCCTGTCTGTGTATTATGAAGACCCAACTGCACTGTGTGGAACAATTTCATTTCTTTTACGGCTTTCATTGATCTGGACAATCACATCTGCTCAGATTGAAGGAGACAAAAGCAGAGGGGGCTTTGATTTTTTTCTGTTTTTGCTTTTATTCTATTTTTTGGACGATTGCTTTTATTCTATTGAAACCATTGTTTTGTGGCATATTAGTCTAATTTGATTAGCTCAACTTTCAGATTACTTTAGTATATATTTTAGTGCAAATGGTCTGGAGATGTTGTTAACATGGAGGTGTGAGCATTAACTTAATGGATCTGCTTGATGTACAAAAAGTTCAATTAAGCAGTAAAAACCAATGGTATCGGCAATTGGTGGATGCATGTACTTCATTTGTACCGGCAGTGCAAAACAGCAACAGTTGTTTAACATCTAGTATTATGCACGAAAGGAAAATAAATCCTGTAAGGATTGCTATTTTTTCAACCACTTGATTAGTCTTGTTGAACAGAAATAGGTCTGAATCATCTGAGAAATCGAATCTTCCTTTAACTTAGTGATAGAGTAGTTATATGGATATTGCGTGGTATAAAAGGCTTGTGGAGATCTGATGATGCAAGTAGTTTTTTCCATTAAAAGATTATCTGGAGTCATGCATCGAATTTCTATTTACAGGTAGCTTGCTAATTGGTAAAACGGTCGAAGAGTCAGCCCTGTTAGAGAGGAGAGTGAAGCAACTTTCTGAAGCGGGAGTGGAAGCAGAATTTTTTGGCTAGCCATGAGTTACTCTTGAAGGAACCAGCCCTTTCTGTGGACAAAGAAAGTGGGGCTGCTTTGCTGCCCAATGATTGCCAATTGGATGCTCACCGAACAGTAGCCTTTATTGAAGAGGTTTATATGAATATCCTCTAATACATGACTACTAGCATTTTCTTTGCTCAATCTTTCATTATTGGCCATTTTGGTGCTGTCTTAAAAGTGTATTATATGTAGGGCAACAGACAATTTGCGTCACGAGGCAGGTATGCGGAGTTTTATCATGATCCAGTAATATCTTTGTTAAGGTAAATGTTCTTGTCATCCTTTTCTTCTTCGTCAGGCTTCAATAGTTACCAAGAGGTCTCTCTGATGGAAATCCTAGTGGACTCTAGACATGTAACTAATTAGATGCTGAGGGTGACAGTTAAAATGTTAACCCCGCAGATCTGGCAAAAATGGTGAAGCAACAGCTGTTTTAACTTCCAAAAGCACCTTCTACTGTAAGAAGGGCATTGTTATTGCATCTGGTTGCTGGACTGGATCTTTGATGAGAGACTTGAATATCAGGGTGGATGTTCCCGTAAAACCCCGAAAGGTTTGCCTCGTGCTCTTAACATGTGAATGTCATGTTTTTGCAAGACAAAACCTCTTCCAAGTATTCTCATGCATAAAGACGAATGTGAAGCTGTACCTTCTACATGATTTTAATATCTTTGCTTCCAAACGAGCTTTAATCTTTTAAATGGTGGCATACCTAGGTGAGTTTTCATTTTGGAAGATCATTATTTATTTTCTACGATAACATTCTGTATCTCTCAAATAAATCCTTTGATTTTGTTCTGAAATGTTGAGTATTAGTAAATATCTTACATTTCTACCTTTTGTGAGATTCTATTTGAACTTATCTGAATGACAGGGTCATCTGCTTGTGCTGGAGAACTTCGATCCGATTCAACTGAATCATGGCCTTATGGAAGTTGGTTATGTTAGTCATCAACAGATAATGCAGCATTCCAGTGTTTCAGCTGCAGGGCTCAGTAATGATGAGGAGATGTTATCCATCTCAATGACAGCTACAACAGACACTATGGGAAACTTAGTTCTTGGTACATTTAGTTTTGTTCTCTGCTTCATATAGCATACTTTAATCTCCATTAGGAGATGAAGGAAATAATATCCTAGCTCTTCAGTGCTAATTGATGAAAGTCGATGGTATCCTCTCTCCTGCTTTGCTTGCTTAGTATGTTGGAGGCAGGGCTGTCAGTGGGATAGGGAGGACAGGTGAAGCAAAAACACTTGGGATTTTATTGAAGGGTTTGTGCTACCAGGGGGTTCAACTATTCTCCATTGAAATTTGAAATTGTGCAAAGAAGTCATGTGGTGGTCTTAAATAGACTTTAAATTTGTTTTCCATTCCAGCCTCTCTTGGCTGAACATAAAAAAGAAAAAATTTAAAACAACTACAAGCAGCACCAAAATACAAATGGAAAAAAAGAGCCCAGCCCACTTTTCTTTTTTAGTGGTTCCAATTTCAACCAATCCGTAGTTGGTTTTATTTTTAATGTAACTGCATAAAGGCGAGTTCATTTAAATTCAATTCTTTCTTTGAAATCAGAAAGGAGAGAGAAAGTATTGAGGCAAATGGTCTTGTGATTAAGTGAAATAGTATATTAGTGGCGTTAAAACACATGGAGACGCTGGTGAGTTGAGAATGAATCTTGGGGCTTGACAGGAAGTTGGTAAAAAGAGTTCTTTCATGTGATTCATCTTATCTGTTGCCCATTGTACTTTTTTTTTTTGTATACTATAAGAAAGTTCCTTCTTCATAAGAGCATCTTTTCATTTGTTGGTTAAACAAAGATACATAGTTGAAAAAAGAGGATAAATCTAATAAGGTTTTCAATGATACCTATTGTGGTGTTACCTTCGTTTACCTGTCTTCCAATGTCTTTCAATATTGTCGTATTGGATTTCAGATGGATATAATGACAAGTCATTAATTTCTCTGAAGATTTGTGACTGCAAGGATTTCATTTTGCAATTGAAAGGCTATTTTGATGCCTGTAGATGTACTTCTAACCTTTTAGCATGATGTTTCTGTGATTGTCTATTTTCCAGCTCTTCCAACTTGCCTCTTTTCATGCTGCTTCTCGTTTAGGTTCGATTTGCTGTGTTATGGGCTTAGAGCAGGCCATACTGTTAATTGCAAAACATTTTTCCCTTTGATAGATGAGCTGCCTTTACAGGAAGTAGCCGTCAGTTTGTTGGATTCAACACCGAAGCAGATGCTTCGATCGTTGACAACATCTGGAAAAGGGCACAAGAGTTCTTCCCAAAACTGAGAGAAATGAGTTTAGCTGAAATCGGCAAGAACAGAGAAGTGAGAATCGGGTTACGCCCATATAGTAAGTCGTTGATTGGTTGGATTCTGCAACTTTAGAAGATTTACAAATCATCATATACAGTTGGTATTGCCAGAAGTTGATTGGTAGAATCTAATTTATTTGCCCGTCCAATTCTGGTCCCAGTGCCCGATGGGAAGCCAGTAATCGGATCTGTTCCTGGTCTGTCAAATGTCTTCCTTGCATCGGGGCATGAAGGAAGTGGACTTTCTTTGGTAATGTCTATTCTCTCTCTTTCTGTTGAAGTTATTTAAAGACTAGAATGTATTAAACCTTTATTTTCGTGCTAAAGTCTTATGACCTTTTCATATTTTCTACTTCCTGTTGCAAATGCCGGTGATTAAGCGCAAATGCCAGTGATTAAGCTGTCAATTAACAGCATGATACTGTATCAGCAATTTGATGAAGTACTATATTTGCGATTACAAGTTCTAGTTCATTTGGCAGGCTCTGGGGACCGCTGAAATGGTTGCTGATATGGTAATGCAAAACCAGGGAAAAGTTGATTCTGCACCTTTTGCCGTTGAAGGTCGATGTTGCCAATAGATGATAGAAACAGGGGGAACAAAAAGAAATTGCAACTCCCAGTTTATCGTTATCAGTGTGCTGGTGTTTCAACATCATGTCTCGAAGTTTAGGAAATGCGTTTTCATGTTTTCAGAACATCTTCCATATTTCTTCATAGCCTGTTGAAATCTAGGGCAGGTTAGTAGCTTGTTGTTTATTACTTTTGACTATCCAAATGTGCGGTACTACGAACACTTCAGACGATGCTGGTGAAGGTTTGGATACCTCAAACTTGTGACATTGTGAAAAAATGTTGCTTGCGCCTTCTTAAACTCTTTAAGAGTTTATAGTTTGCGTTGCACTGGTCCCTGATTTCTCTTCTTGGATGGTTCTTCCTTTGTTGCATATCTAAACTAATTTAATCTGATACTATACAAGTATCGTGCAAAGTCAAATATATATTGACCAAATCGTGCCAATCAAGCTCATTAAATTTTATTGAAGTTGACCTCCTCGAGCTCGAGAAGACAAAGCTCAGTCAAGCTTGAGTTAAAGTTTGAGATGTTCGAGTGGAATCGAACTAGAGTAATAAGCTTTATCGACTACCTACCGAGCATGTCAAGAACACAATCTCTATGGACTATGCGTAATCTCAAAAGCAGCACTTTTCACTTGTCATACACTACACAGAAAGCTGAACAAAATATGGAAATTTCCATGACCAACTGCAAAAACTAGCCCTATAGCAACATAAAATAGGCAAATCTCAACGCAGATAATTACTAATAGAAGGATGTGTAGCAACAATCCTACTTGAACATAAGGGACAAGCTCTGATCGATGTAGTGCTACGTTAAAAACTTGGTTCAATCCATAGAGGTGGAAAATCAATCCATCGACAGTAAAATCAGCTTTTTTTTTATCAAACTCAATTCTTCCATCCTCCATGTAGTATGTTCCTACGTCCTCGATGCCGCTAATGTAAATACAGTTCGCCTTGATACTATGCTGGCTCTCATCAACATGTACTGAAAAGGATGAGTTAGAACCGACCAAGAGGGACGCGTTTCCCATGCTCGCAACCTCCGTCCACTTTCTAGTATCAAAATCAATGGAGAAAACCTGAAAACCGGCGGTGTCTGGATTGTAAGACCAACAACAGACGGCCCGCCACCTCCACCAAAAAAACCTTCACGCAAAAGTTAATTCCGAGGGCATCTCCAGTACGACTTCTATTGGATGTGGTCCATCCAGATCACACCTTAATATATTACCCGACCAGTTTAATGCAACAAAATGCCCCTGGTAATGTATGACATCAACAAAACGAACTTTCTGGGTCGTCGGTGTCAACAGTTTCCACTCCTCACTGCCGGGTTTCCAAAAGCCTAATGGTCCAGAGGGCCAGTAAACGACCATGACAGCATAGTCTAGAGCTGAAGCAGGGCTTGCAGACAAGACAAATTTGTCGATTTTATACCTTTTTGAATCCCAGTCGGAGACTTTGTGCGCACTAGAGAGCTTACAGATGTCGTCGCGATAGCGACTGGCAGCACGTGACAGGGGATTCAGCATGTGAATTTCCGGGTCGCTGATAGCGAAGATCCAACCCCGTGAAGACATGCACATCTTCCCCTTCACTTCTGGCAATAGAACTTTGTGAAGTCGCAAACTGAAGAGGCTGCGGAACTCAGCCCACTAGTCCTCGGTGCTCTTTTCGTCGGCGAGGCAGCAATCATGGGGAATCGAACCTCTCGTCGAATGCGGCAGCGCGCCATGTCGAGCACACGGATCGGAATGCGAACCATTCCGTCTAGAAGAAGTTGTCTTGAACACAGTTCTAGTAGCTCTGGGAGGCGATCGGCCCAGTTCTCAGCCATCGTTGATTCACGAACCGAGAGGAAGCAGACAATCGGCGGGCTGTACAGAGAGAGGGAAAGAGAGGAGAGGACGATGCATAGTGAAGGTTTGAGTAAAAGCAAGAAAATTGTGGAACAAACTTTCGTCGTAGTAATTTTTTGGATATAATATGCTTTTCGATTTATCAAAAAAAATCAATTTAATTTTGATCAATTAAGTTGACACATTTTTTTTTTTTTTAAAAGAAGAGATCTAACAATTGTCATGCAGTGAAATTTTATCGACCGGTTGGCCTGTTTTATATACAATTATTTTTTTAAAGAAAATTTTGAGTTGCATGTTGAAAATTACTGCAGGAATAAATAGGATCTTTTTGCTTCCCCGGAGGGAAAACGGTGCGGCACTCTAATAGGATCTCTAAATAAAGTTAAAAGTGTGTTTTGATGAGGAGTAATTAACACAATCCATCTACTAAAGCGAAGCAATCGCAAGGATACTAAAGAGGCAAGTCTTAGATTGTGTCTTAATCAAAGATACAAGCATCTTATCGTCGAATTGGATTTTATGATACACTTGCTGATTAACAAATACACAGTTGTCTTGTTTAGATAGAGAATATTTAAGTATAAATATTTATAGTTAAAAATATTTAGTTTCCTTCATTTTGTTTGCTATTACTATTTTTATTTATTTAGTGGATTCCTTGTTTTGTCAAGATCTCATTTCGTGACTTTAAATAAGTGATGCGGGCCAATGCCCAAAAAAATTATCTCAATATAATTGAGAAAGAATTTTCCTTTATTTATATTTAATTATTACGTTGAGTACACAAGGCAATGGAATTACATTATGGAGTTGAAATGGAGAAAAAGGCCTACTTCAACTTGGGGCTGGTTTGATAATTAGGCTTGAGAAGTAAATTTCCGGATTCTAGAGTCCGTCTTGCCCAGCCGAAAAGGCCGAATCTTCAAGAAGATGCCAAGACAATCTCAATCGAGCTTCTCGAAAACATGTGTGGGCTTAACCATGAGATGTCATCCATTCATATAAACAAATCTTAGTATATTAGCCGGCTAAGGTTGGATCAGGCGAAGGTCTATGCAGACTCCAGTGAATCAGGTGAGCGACGATTCAGAATTGACCCAATTCAGGGTGAACCGGGTGAGCATTCACACAGTTTAGGATGAGGCAAGGCTTTCCTAGTATTTTATTACAGAGCACCATACTTTGTTAAAGATCGTGAGGGCCACACTCAATATACCCGACCAAGAAGGAATGAGCAAGAGGCTTCCTCAAATTTCAGATTGATACCTTCCGATGCTATCAAGCATTCGCAAATAACTTTTGCCCTATTGATCCGCATCCATCACTAGCACCCTTTGAGAAAGGCCATGGGGCGAATGAAGGAAAATGATGGAGTACATTGTCTATTCTTACCCAATCCATTTGTTTCGCTGAATATCCGAGAGCAATATGAGCTATAAGCACCACGTAGAAACAATCAAAATCAATAACCACCCTCCGATTTTTCGAGATTCCAGAGATTTCTTGTTCTTCCTTTCATGGCTAGATCATCCCAGGGGAGGATATCGATTATTCTTGTAGCCACAAGTCTAGTTAGTGCTTGGTTAAAGAAACATTGCCCATCTTGGACTCTGCATGAAGTTTCCACATCAAGGCCCTGCCTCAGCAATTCACGCGAGGCTGCAAGTGCTCCCCATCTCCGTTCAGCATTTTCAGGAGAACGAGGCATGCCTAGCAATTCCAAAGTGCAAGCAGGGGCAAGCTCCGCCAAAGATTCTTCTATCTGCATTAATCATCAAAGAATATAAAACAATGGCTAATTACAACTTCAAAGGAAAGACGAAATACGCGAAAGCATAAATCTATTCAAAAGTAGTCTATGGGGCCTAGACAGAAATATATTTTTATCTAAAATTACAGTATATTCAGGTGCAGGATAGTCCTTCCATAATTTTTGTTTCGGCTCATTCTCTTTAGAACATGCAAAAAGAAAAAAGAGAAAGGAGTTTAACCTCAAATTGGGCCGTCTTTGAATTGGGTGGCTCAAATTTCTCCCCCAACAAATTTGCAACGTATAGTTTTCATATTATCGATTCTGATTCAAGCAAATTGTGAAGTTCGGTTAATGCTTCGATTTCATAAATGATGAATTCCGAAGCGGATTGAGCAAACAATTTCTTATAATTAAAGTGAAAAATGACGTTCTTTTGGCTTAGCTAATCAGCTTGTTGTGCACGACGCAGCTATTAACCGGATCAAATGCCAAATAAGTTTCTCTAGAAAGAAAGATCGACTATAGTACATGGCACTTTCAGGGTCCGAGCAAATGATTTTGGGTTAAATTTGGCTGGATGGACTTCATTAACAAAACACGAAAAGATTTATGAGTCAATTAGCACAATTAAAAATTCCAGAACTGAGTTGGCTAAATTACAATAGGTTCAAATGGATTGCGGTTTTCTTCTTCCTCTTCGATTTTTGGTTTCGCCTTCTTAACGGAGATTACTGCAAGTAACATCAAACAAGTAGTGTGGATATAATTTCCGCACGAACTATGGAAAATGATGGGAACCCAAGTACCCTCTAACAACATGCGAGATTAGATTTTATGGGGTGAAATTGGAGGGCATCGAAAAAGTGAAATCCGGACTAGAGGCAACTCGGCTTGCTCTTAAGTCGTTCACGCATTGGAGTTTCTCTTTGTCAACACAACCTATGTTTAGAGTTTGTTTATTTAGTGTTAAGCATATGCCGAAATTTATACACATTTTCGAAAACTATTGAAGGATTATATGCAAATTTTGTCTCAACATTCAAATTTTAAGAAAGTTTGAGATGTTTCGGATCAATAAAAGTCAGATATGTGTGAGTCCCAAATTTCGTACAAAGCAAAAGACTTTGAAACTTTGTTGATGGCTATAGTTTTTTTTCTGATCATTTTTACGTTTGCATTTTCATTGGACGACCTCTTCGTTTAAGGTAATGTTATTTAACCTTTAATCAATCATGAATTACGTTCTTTACCAAAAAAGATTAAAGAAAAAAACATGAATTGAGTTGTGTGTCGCTGCGGGAAATGCCGTTCATTGAACCATATCTTATGATTTTGACTATTACCTACACAAGCTTTTTATCCTTAGAGTGAATTGGCCATGCATGCGTGCCATTATTTGACCAATCTCTTTTACGTATTAAGATCGAATGTTTGTCTTTTAATCTTGGTGGATCTCGGCAAAACTGCCAAACAAGTTTTAAACCCATTGTGCTTGTACAAAATTCATTCAATTATTCACGCTAGGGATTTGCGATCTAAATTGATCGGATGGACTTACTTGTCAAAACGCGAAAATATTTAGAATTAAATTAGTCTTATTAAAAGCTAAAAGATTAAATTGGTGCCAATGTAATAAATTGAAGATAATTTTTTATATTTTGCCAATGAATCTCAAGTGATGAATGTCGCGTGGCATTAGAACAAAATTTGACTTCCTCTCGTACATTTTTAAAAAAAGGAAAGGTGGGAGAGAGAGGAGGGAGCGCGCGCATGAAGAGTGGGGCCCCATATTTTCTCGGGAGCCCGCTCATCATCCCATGCATTCAGTTCACTTCTTATACTCGTCTTCTCACGGTCATTTCATTCACTGCATCGCTTCATTTCCCCAAATTTTCCTCCAAATGGCAAAAACCGAGTGTTTCTCTTGCAAGAAGTCATTCCCAACCGAGAAAGGCTTCAACAATCATAATTCCACTGTACATCGCAGGTTTTCTTCTTCTCTGCAATTAGTCATCCACAATCGCTCCAACCCTCACTACCACATTTTGCTTCGCAGCTGCAGGGAAATTTGTGAAGTATGTGGAAGTCGTTTCCGCTAGGTCGATGAGCTTAAAGCTCGCGAAGAAACCTTCCGAGGTGACTGCGCTGAGCTCAAGGCTCAGCACATGCCTATTCGCAAAGAAGAAGGTCGATTTGCTTCATTTGCTATGTTTTTGTCTTATGTCCTCGTGCTTCTGCTTATTCTATTTCATTTCTTTGTTTTCTGACTAGAGATGAAGTGAATTAGGCTATGCCCTTCCAGTTCTTCTACTCGTATGTTCTTAAACATCTTTGCCGCCGTGTTCATCATCTCTAGCGAGTGCGTTAACTCTGTTTCTTTTCTTACGAGATGAAGCCCTTTGAATAAGAGTCTGGTGCAGAAGGCTTTGGACCGATTTCAATTTCGTTTAAGATTTCATTTTCGTTTGGTTTAGCTTTTGCTAGACATATCCTGAACTGCCTCTTTTGTTTCTACTTGTTTCTATGTTCAAATGAGACTGCACTACTACTAATAGACATGGCCACGGGCCGTGAATCGCCGGTTCCCTGTTCGTGGCCATGCTTGAACCGGAACCGGCCCTTGAAGGGGCAGTTTCGGTTCCGAGCCGGTTCTGGTTGGGGGAAAGAGCACGGCTCTTTCCTTTATTTATTTTTTGCGGTTTGGAACTGCCGATTTTGGGCCGTTTGAATTTTTTAAAATTGTAATCGGTTCCGGTCAACGGGCCGGTTCCGGGCTGATTTCGGGCCCAACCAGCCCGTGGCCATGTTTAACTACTAATGAATGCATACGTTTTACAAATATGTTGAGTTACCACCTTTTGATTTTCATAAGTTGATCGTATGATATTGTCTTTCCCTCTCTGTGCCAACTCTTACATTAGTAAATGGTAGGCATTTGTCACAGCCGGGAGATAACGATCGACCGGTGCGACGACTCGGGCTTCCTTTGTATCGAGGGAGCGCCCGAACTAAGCATTTTCTCTATATTCGACTCGGATATCGTAGAAAGAGGAGATGATCGAGAGGGAGAGACTCTAAGGAGAAATGCTTTGTATTACTCTAGTGGATGATCAAATGAGAAGGAGGACTCCCTTTATATAAGAGGGCGCCTCATATTACAACCGTAGATCTAAATCTAATTTAACGGTCTAGATTTCGTCTCATCGACTCTCCAACCACCGATAATAAATAGGAAGGTTCCAAAACCTTACCAAATTACCGACTCGCCCGTCCTTGGAAACCTTCTAGAAAATAGTAGAAAACCCTAGACAAACCCTATGGGACCAAGACACAAAGAAATCTTGGAGATCATCTCGGCCATTTACACGATCGTTCGGGGCACGAAAACCTCGGCCCGTGTCATTTTCCCCCCACCCATTCGAGCGCCGTCCTCAATGCTTTAGGCTCGGGGCATTTTTTCACAATGAAATTTTTATTTTGGCCTCCCGCATCCTTCACCTGGATCGCCGGCCTTCTTCAGTCTGTTTTTCTGTCCACGAGAGCGATTTTTCTTCGGCTTCGAGATTTGAGGTCCGCACGGTGTCCGCACCGCTTCACGAGTCATCGCCGACTTAGTCTTTGCCTTGACCGCATCAATGTCTTCCAGGCTCCGGGAACAACACACCGATCAATAGAGTATCTTTTATTTTGTGGGCAGCTCCCACTCTCCCTTTGGTGTCTCCAAAGGCCTGGCCTTAGCACTTGACTTGGACGGGGTCTCAACACTTGCTTTCTTCTCCACAAGTCGAATCGTGTTGATGCTTTCGTCTCTTCCACTCCTTTGAATGTCGGAACGACCGATGCGCCTTTAGGATCGGTGATGATGGCTATGCCATTGGCCGCCTAATCGAAGTGTTGAGCGGCTTGAAGAAATATTCGGTGGGTTCCACGCGGAGTCCCAGCCACTTTACCGCCTCGCTCGATATAAATAGATTTGTTGCCCCTGCGTCAACCAAGGGAGTCGGTGTTTAGCACGTACCTTGACTTCCACGAAGTTTAACGATGATGCCCTCGGATTCTTCTTTGGAAATGGTTGCCTTTGTACGGTGTTGAGTCGAGCTACGCCACCAAGTCATGTGACATTCTTCTTCTTTTTGCTCCTCGCCACCATCCTTGGCGGAGACCGTGTACAACGTTTTGCCATTGTTTTTCTTCGGACACTTGTTGGGTCCAAGGCCGCCTTGGCATATGTCACACGGTTGTGAGGGAGGATGTTTGAACCTGTCCTCCAGGTTGATATTGTTGTTGTAGTTGTTCCGGGGAAGGTAGCCCCGATTTTGGTAGGGTTGATTCTTGGAAGACCCTTCTCCCCAATTTCTTTATTTTTCTCGGCCTCGGTGTTCTAATCGACCACGACCAGATTTGTTTTCATCTTCTCTATCTTCCGCGTCTCAATCCTTCCAGCCATTTCCCTTGGACTTGGTCAAATCGAGTTTGCTGAAATCGACACTCGACCACGAATATCGCTATGAGAAATCAGCAAGTAGTATACTTGTTTTTTTTTGCTAGAATTATGAAAGATCACTCTCGCATATAGAGAATGTGTCCTACTCTATGAAATGAATGGTAGCATTACATATATCCTTGAAATCACATGCGCAAATTTCATGATCTTACAATTGATCTAGTTTTGGTTTTAGTAAATTTTAAAATGAATTTGGTCACCTTACCAAAAAAAAAAAAGAATTTGGTCAAATATAATGTATTGAGAAAATCATTTACAATTACCACATGTGACATGCGCTATTAGTAGAACGTACCATTCAGAAAAAAAAGTTGTGAGTGTGTTAGAGAATAGTCAAATACCCAACGTGCCAAAAGAAAGTCGATGGAAAAAATTGTTGAGTGAGTGCTCCGAGGTGACCCAACTTCAGATGAATGGAGTGCGTTTGAGATGGCTCGATGGTTCTTCACTCAATCACAGTTCTTTCGCCGGAAGGTTTTTCTCGGCACAGGCGGGCTGCCAAGGCTTCAGATGGTATGACAAAGCCACATGAATGAGAGAATGTAAGTGAGAGGAAAAGCAAACTGAATTGGAAATGAAATTTAAAAGACAAGAAGGGTAGTGCTGGCTTTTTGTTTGGTCGAAAAGGGTAGTGCTGGTTGTCTACGTGGAAGCCAAGGGATTATCAATATGGCAAAGGACACATCTTCTCCGGACGGTAGGAAACAAAATTCTCATCTCTTCTTTAGACACAAATAATTTCTAAATTTTAGCTTAATATCTAATATTATTCATGAACTTTTAATTTATTCAAGATAGTCGTCTGAATTTTAGCGCAATGTATGAATGTGATCATTAAACTTTTCATTTGTTCAACGTGATTCTTTGAGTTTTAGTGCGTATTCAAATTGATTCCCGAATTATGTGAAAAATTTTAATGTTGTCCTTCCATTGATAGGAAAAGGACAAAAGCTAGTGCCCTCTCGCTTCTTATATGGATGTTCGATCTTTATTTATTTATTTTCAAAAATTAAATTTTCGCTTCAAAGACATATTTTAATAAATGCCAGGGAAAGTGAAAGGGATTGCTAGTTTTAAGATAATGTGCCCAGACCACAAAGCTTTATACCGTCCAACTTTCTAATCATCTCTAGATTTGCGACGTAATGGTGTAATTAATTTGCTTTTGTTTTTTATATTATGGATTTATTGTTTGGTATGTTCAAAATAATATGTATTTTATAGCTTTGAATATTTGTGAACTGCTAAATTAACGGGATCGACGAATTTATTCATATCAAGTTAATGAGAAAACATATTCTCCATACGTATACGCTAAATGCTAAACGTTAAAAGGAATGTTGGTTTACCTTGCGATTTTCTTCAACTTAGCACACCAAAATCGGATGAATGTCATGTTATCTTGTTTCCTCTTTTGGCTGAATGAAATATTCCTCACTTGTTTAATTTTTAGCAATTATATTTTTTGGGAGATAACCCTAATCCAATGAACAGTAATTCGAACGATTGCATTGTTTCCAGTCCCAGTTAAAAATTTGGATTCCGTGTATAAATTCAGCCTCTCCGGTTCAGAGGCGCGTGTGTTTCGCCCTTGCCATGCCTGTTTGCGTTTCTGTATCGAGTGGGATTTCCAAGCTCTGGGAGTGCTAATTCGTTGAAGGGCTGATTTTTTTCGAGCCGTTTTGAGCCATGGCGCATCTGGGGAGAGGTGCCGAGGCGCACGCTCGCTTCAAGCAGTACGAGTACAGGGCCAACTCGAGTCTGGTCTTGACGACCGATACGGGGCCCCGCGACACCGATGAGCCCACCGGCGAGCCCGAGTCTCTGTGGGGGAAGATCGATCCTAGGAGCTTCGGCGACCGGGCATACCGAGGCAGGCCCCCGGAGCTCGAGAAGGCGAAGAGGAAGAAGAAGGAGCGGGACTCGCTCTCGGAGCCCGCCCCTAGGCAGGCCAAGAGGCGCCGGCTTCGAGAGGAGAGCGTGTTGACCTCTACGGAAGAAGGGGTTTACCAGCCCAAGACGAAGGAGACTAGGGCTGCATACGAGGCGATGCTCAGTGTTATTCAGCAGCAGTTGGGTGGGCAGCCATTGAATATAGTTTGTGGTGCAGCAGACGAAATTTTGGCCGTGTCGAAGAACGATACGTTCAAGAATCCTGATAAGAAGAAGGAGATCGAGAAGTTGTTGAACCCTATTCCAAACCCTGTTTTTGATCAGCTCGTTTCAATTGGGAGGCTTATTACTGATTACCAAGATGTGAGTGATGCGGCTGGGTCTGCTGTGGCTGATGGGGATGAGGCACTTGATGGTGATGTGGGTGTTGCAGTTGAGTTCGAAGAGAATGAAGATGACGATGAGGAGAGTGATCTCGATATGGTCCAGGAGGATGAAGAGGAGGATGAAGATGTTGCAGAACCAAACAGTTCTTCGGCCATGCAGATCGGTGCCGGAATAGATGATGATGATATGCAGGAAGGTATTGAGGGCATGAGCTTGAATGTTCAGGACATTGATGCTTATTGGCTTCAAAGAAAGATTTCTCAGGCTTATGAACAGCAGATTGTTCCCCAACAGATTGATCCCCAGCAGTGTAAGAAGCTTGCAGAGGAGGTGCTGAATATACTTGCTGAAGGGGATGCTAGGGAGGTTGAGACTAAGCTATTGTTGCATCCTCAGTTTTTTTTATTGTTGCGTCTTCAGTTTGATAAGTGCAGCCTCATTAAGTTTTTATTGTGGAATAGGTTGAAGATCGTCTGGTGCACCCGTTTGGCTAGGGCTGAAGACCAAGATGACCGGAAGAAGATTGAAGAAGAAATGATGGGTTTGGGACCCGAGTTGGCTGCAATGGTGGAACAGTTGCATGCCACAAGAGCTACTGCAGAAGAGAGGCAAAAGAATTTGGAGAAGAGCATTAGGGAAGAGGCTCGTCGTTTGAAGGATGAGAGTGCTGGAGATGAAGATACAGGTCGGAGAGGTGTGGTTGATAGGGATGCGGAAGGTAGTTGGTTAAAGGGACAGCGTCAGTTAATCGATCTTGACAGCCTCGCTTTTGAGCAAGGTGGCTTTTTAATGGCAAATAGAAGGACCGATCTTCCTGTCGGCTCTTTCAAGCATCTCAGCAAAGGATATGAGGAAGTTCATGTGCCAGTTTTGAAATCTAAACCAGATCCCAATGAGAAGCTTGTTAAAATATCTGCCTTGCCTGACTGGGCACAACCTGCTTTCAAAGGGATGCAACAGCTGAACCGTGTTCAAAGCAAAGTCTACGAGACTGCTCTTTTTAGTGCAGAGAACATCCTGTTGTGTGCTCCTACTGGAGCTGGGAAAACTAATGTAGCCGTGCTGACCATACTCCAGCAAATCGCTTTGAACAGGAATCCAGATGGATCATTTAATCACAGCAACTATAAGATTGTTTATGTGGCACCTATGAAAGCACTTGTTGCTGAAGTTGTTGGTAATCTGTCTAACCGTTTGCAAGAGTATGACATCAAGGTGAGGGAGTTGAGTGGTGACCAATCATTGACTCGTCAGCAAATCGAAGAGACTCAGATCATCGTCACGACCCCTGAGAAGTGGGATATCATTACTCGAAAATCGGGAGATCGTACCTACACGCAGCTCGTGAAGCTTCTGATCGTTGATGAGATTCATCTCCTCCATGATAATAGAGGACCCGCACTTGAGAGCATTGTTGCCAGAACTGTCAGACAAATTGAAACCACAAAAGAGCACATTCGATTGGTGGGATTGTCAGCTACGTTGCCCAATTATGAGGATGTTGCGTTGTTCTTGCACGTAGATGTTAACAAGGGACTATTTTATTTTGATAATAGTTATAGACCTGTCCCTCTTTCCCAGCAGTATATCGGAATAACAGTCAGGAAGCCGCTGCAGAGGTTTCATTTGATGAATGACGTGTGCTATGAAAAGGTAGTAGCTGCAGCACGAAAGCATCAAGTTCTTATTTTTGTCCACTCCAGGAAGGAAACAGCCAAAACTGCTCGAGCTATAAGAGATTCTGCACTCGCTAATGATACTCTTGGTAGATTCTTGAAAGAGGATGGCGTGAGCCGCGAAATTCTACAAAGTCACACTGACATCGTCAAGAGCAATGATCTTAAGGACCTCCTGCCTTACGGTTTTGCCATTCATCATGCTGGCATGGCGAGGGCAGATAGGCAAGTTGTTGAGGGCCTCTTCGCTGATGGTCATGTGCAGGTTTTGGTTTCAACAGCAACTCTTGCGTGGGGTGTCAACTTACCTGCACACACCGTGATCATCAAGGGAACACAGGTATACAATCCAGAAAAGGGAGCATGGACCGAATTGAGTCCGCTGGATGTTATGCAGATGCTGGGTCGAGCAGGACGGCCTCAGTACGATACCTGTGGTGAAGGAATAATCATCACTGGCCATAGTGAACTACAATACTATCTGTCTTTGATGAATCAGCAGCTACCTATAGAAAGCCAGTTTGTCTCCAAATTGGCCGATCAGTTGAATGCCGAAATTGTTCTTGGGACTGTTCAGAATGCTAGAGAAGCATGCAACTGGATTGGCTACACATACTTGTATATCCGTATGCTGCGGAATCCTACACTATATGGTCTAGCGCCAGATGTTCTCACTAATGATATTACGCTGGAGGAGAGAAGGGCTGATTTGGTAAGTATTATCATGATTTTTAATGTTTGAGATTATCTATGTGGATGCATTCTCAAATATAGTAGACGTGGTGTCTTTTCCACTTCTTATTTCACTGTTTAGCAAACTTTCAAGTTTTCGATGTTCTTGTCCTTTCTGGTATTTTTAGATCTTTTCTCATTCAGTTCAATTGTGCTAGTTCTTTTTGTGTTGGTTTTGCAGTAGTTCGTAACAACTTAGAATGCGTTGTTAGATGTCTTTAGGACAAAAAACTGTTTGATCTCGTTTTTTTCTTGTTGTTCTCACGCTTTATTCTGCTAGATGAAAAGTTTATTTGTTGAAATACATGCGAATATAACGGAGAATTGAGTATCATCTGAAGAGGAAGACTGAAGATGGAGGAATCTCTCCGGTTTTATCTGTCTGTTCCACTTTTCTTCAGGAAGTAAAAGTTTTTTCAGTGTAGAATATGTGCCTTGAGTGAATGAAGCCAGATTTGATTTTACTGTTATGAATTTGATGTCACTTCAATGGCATGCTATGAAACTGCATATCAATTTTAGAATGCCATTAATCGTTCAATATGCATGGGTTTGTCAGAACTCTGTTTCTTTCTGCTTGGATATTGGGGCATTTTTAAAGAGGTGATTTATAGCCTCAAGGGAGGTTTATGGTTCTAAAGTGGTGGATAGTGGGGAATGTTCCTCCTGTTTTGCTTTAATTTGGATCAGGGTGGTACATATGCTTCTATTTCTCTGTGCAAAGATTAAGAACTGAGTTGTTAGAATGTGCCTCTCCTGTGTTTTATATGATTTTCAATTTGATTGGTTTTTAAGATCTTTTCTTTCCCCGTTCTTAGTAACCCAGATATGCTGTTTATTTATGTTTTGAGGATGTGCGGCGAACATGAACATTTAGTGTCTCGTTTCACTTATTTATATATAGTATTTTCTGTTTTCTGTGCAGATTCATACTGCTGCTAGCATCCTGGATAGGAATAATTTGGTCAAGTATGATAGGAAAAGCGGATACTTCCAGGTTACTGACTTGGGTCGCATAGCTAGTTACTATTACATAACGCATGGGACAATATCCACTTATAATGAACGCTTGAAGCCAACAATGGGGGATATTGAGTTATGTTGGTTGTTCTCACTGAGTGAAGAATTTAAGTATGTGACAGTGAGACAAGATGAGAAGATGGAGCTAGCGAAGCTTTTGGATCGAGTTCCCATACCTGTGAAAGAAAGTCTGGAGGAGCCTAGTGCCAAGATCAGTGTGTTGCTTCAAGCATATATTTCTCAGCTAAAGCTTGAAGGGCTTTCATTGACTTCAGATATGGTTTTCATAACTCAGGTACATTTTCCTCTTAATTACCATCATCTTGATTATATCTTGCTTACTGTAGCGTGATTCGAATCTTCACTAATTTGTTTATTTATTTTTTGTTAGAGTGCTGGACGTCTTCTGCGAGCTCTTTTTGAGATTGTCCTTAAAAGGGGATGGGCACAGTTGGCTGAGAAGGCTCTGAACCTCTGCAAAATGGTCAACAGGAGGATGTGGAGTGTCCAAACACCACTTCGTCAATTTGCTGGGATTCCTAATGAGATTCTTTCAAAGTTGGAGAAGAAGGATCTAGCCTGGGAAAGGTACTATGACCTCTCTTCGCAAGAGCTAGGGGAGCTAATTCGTTCACCAAAGCAGGGAAGAATGTTGCATAAGTTCATCCACCAATTCCCAAAATTGAACCTTGCAGCACATGTTCTGCCAATTACTCGATCTGTCTTGAGGGTTGAACTCACAATTACACCAGACTTTCAGTGGGAGGACAAAGTTCATGGGTATGTGGAACCATTTTGGGTGATTGTGGAGGACAATGATGGCAAAGACATTCTTCATCATGAATACTTTATGCTGAAGAAGCAGTACATTGATGAAGACCACACTCTGAATTTCACGGTTCCAATCTGTGAACCATTGCCACCTCAGTACTTCATTCGTGTTGTGTCAGATAGGTGGCTTGGGTCACAAACTGTTTTGCCTGTTTCCTTCAGGCATCTTATTTTACCGGAAAAGTATCCTCCACCAACGGAGTTACTGGACTTACAACCACTGCCTGTGACTGCTTTAAGAAACCCGTCGTATGAAACCCTGTATAAGGACTTCAAGAATTTCAATCCTGTTCAAACTCAGGTCTTCACCGTGCTCTACAACACAGATGACAATGTCCTTGTTGCTGCTCCAACTGGGAGTGGAAAGACCATATGTGCAGAGTTTGCTATCTTAAGAAATCACCAGAAAGGACCTGATAGTATAATGCGTGCTGTTTATATTGCTCCTTTGGAAGCTCTGGCCAAGGAACGCTTCCGAGATTGGAATAGCAAGTTTGGGAGGGATGGTCTTGGGATGAAGGTGGTTGAACTAACTGGGGAAACAGCAACAGACTTGAAATTGTTTGAGAAGGGCCAGATTATCATCAGCACTCCAGAGAAGTGGGATGCCTTATCTCGTAGATGGAAGCAGCGGAAGCATGTTCAACAGGTTAGTCTTTTTATAATTGACGAACTCCACTTGATTGGGGGTCAAGGTGGTCCGGTATCGGAGGTGATCGTCTCTAGGATGAGATATATAGCAAGTCTGGAGAACAAGATTCGAATTGTGGCTCTGTCTACTTCACTCGCGAATGCAAAGGATCTTGGTGAATGGATTGGCGCCACTTCCCATGGTCTTTTCAACTTCCCGCTCAATGTCCGCCCTGCTCCCTTGGAGATTCACATCCAAGGAGTGGACATTGCTAATTTTGAGGCAAGGATGCAAGCAATGACGAAACCGACATACACGGCAATTGTACAGCATGCCAAGAATGGGAAGCCTGCTCTTGTGTTTGTTCCCACGAGAAAGCATGTCCGACTTACTGCGGTGGACTTGATGACTTATTCGAGTGCAGAAGGTGGGGAGAATCCTGCATTTTTACTATGCTCCTTTGAAGATGTGGAGACTTTTGTCGACAGCATTAGTGAAGAAACGTTGAGGACCACCTTGCGACATGGGGTTGGCTATTTGCACGAGGGGTTGTCTAGTCTTGACCAACAGGTGGTCGCAAAGCTCTTTGAAGCTGGTCGTATTCAGGTTTGTGTCATGAGCAGTTCCATGTGTTGGGGAGTGCCGTTATCAGCGTACTTGGTAGTGGTCATGGGAACACAATACTATGATGGGCAGGAGAAAGCGCGCACAGATTACCCTGTCACAGATCTTTTGCAGATGATGGGTCGTGCTAGCCGGCCATTGATAGATAATTCCGGAAAATGTGTTATCCTTTGCCATGCGCCTCGGAATGAGTACTACAAGAAATTCTTGTACGAGGCTTTCCCTGTGGAGAGCCATTTGCAGCATTTCCTGCACGATAATCTGAACTCAGAAATTGTTGCTGGAGTTATTGAGAACAAGCAGGATGCCGTGGATTACCTGACTTGGACTTTCATGTACAGGAGGCTGATGCAAAACCCAAATTACTACAATCTACAGGGGGTGAGCCATAGGCATCTGTCCGATCACCTCTCCGAGCTTGTGGAGAATACTTTGAACGACCTGGAAGCTAGTAAATGTGTCCTTGTTGAGGATGATATGGACCTTTCTCCTTTAAATCTTGGCATGATTGCATCATACTACCGTATCAGTTATACTACAATTGAACGGTTCAGTACTTCCTTGACTTGTAAAACAAAGATGAAGGGTCTTCTGGAGATTCTGTCATCTGCTTCAGAATATGCACAACTTCCCATTCGACCGGGAGAGGAGGATGCTGTTCGGAGGCTTATTCACCACCAAAGGTTTTCCTTCGAAAACCCCAAAGCCATGGACCCACACGTGAAGGCCAACGCTTTGCTTCAGGCCCACTTCTCAAGGCAGCCCGTGGGTGGCAATTTGGTGTCGGATCAACGGGAGGTCCTCCTTTCTGCTAGCAGGTTGCTTCAGGCGATGGTGGATGTTATATCAAGTAGTGGGTGGCTGAGCCTTGCGCTTCTTGCGATGGAAGTAAGCCAGATGGTGACACAAGGCATGTGGGAGCGCGATTCGATGCTTGTACAGCTCCCGCATTTCACCAAGGATCTGGCCAAGAAATGCCAGGAGAACCCCGGGAAGGGTATAGAGACTGTGTTGGATCTGCTGGAAATGGAGGATGTGGAGAGGCAAGAGCTACTGCAGATGTCGGACTCCCAGCTGCTGGACATCGCAAGGTTTTGCAACTGTTTCCCCAACATCGACCTGACCTATGAGGTACGCAATGACAACAGTGTTGGTGCGGGGGACGACATAACGCTGCAAGTGACGCTCGAAAGGGACATGGAGGGGAGAGCTGAGGTGGGCCCAGTCGATGCCCCTAGGTATCCCAAAGCCAAGGAAGAAGGGTGGTGGCTCGTCGTCGGCGACACGAAGACCAACCAGTTGCTTGCCATCAAGAGGGTGTCTCTTCAGAGGAAGTCCAAGGTTAAGCTTGAATTCACCGCTCCTCCAGAAGTCGGAAAGAAGACGTGCAGCCTGTACTTCATGTGCGACTCGTACCTGGGCTGCGACCAGGAGTACAATTTCACGGTCGACGTCAGTGAACCTATGGCTGCCGATGAAAGGTGAGGACCGAGTAGAAAGATGATCACTGGTCCTTTATTATTATTATTTTTTCCTTTTCTGGTCCCTTCAACTTCTTTTGTTTTGGCATGATTGTATAGTTGGCATGATCTCAAACTTATTAGCTTGTATCCTTAACGTTGTAGTTGCATCTGTTTACCCATATGGATAAATTTTGATCGGCGACCGGTGATATGCGTTTGAAGGTCTCAGGCGTCAGATTCATCTTCTTTTGGGATTAACCAGCATCAATGCCCAGTCATGTCCGTTCGATTTTTAACAAGAAAACGTTGGATCATTACATGATCAAATTGAGATGGCTAGGGAATTCCATTGCGGGAGAGGAACCGGAAAGTTTTCTATTTTTCATTTGGCAATGTTATCAGATACATGAACAAACATCTGTACACACAAAGCATTCGGAGCTCATTCCAGCGAAGCGATCTTCAAAGCAGAGATGCTTCGATTTTTTATTCTTGAATCTTCATGCATGCGGCACTCGTCCGTATTGGGATTCCGCTTGCAGAAAGACACGAGAGGGTCCTGCTTCTCAAGCCCGAGCCTGAGATCGGCCTTCGCCCGGCTCACCTCCTCCACCTCGTTCCACGCCACCTTGCACCGGTCGGATCTCGCGTCCCCTTCGCAGACCTCCCTCGCCTCCTCCTCACGGAATTGGGGGACATTGAGACCTTGCCAAGCTGGAGTACTTCATAATTTCTTTCACTTGATTTAGGCATATGGTCGTCTCCTGTATAGTTTAGTGATTGTCCATATCTTAAATGCTTTCATATGATTTTCGAATTACGAATAGAACTGTCTGAGAATTTCTGTAGGGATATCAAATATGAATGAGACAAAAATTGCTCATGTGCTGTTGTTCATTAGTCGAGAGTTATTAAAGCCGTACCAACGAAAGGTCGTTTGATACATTTCTTTTGGTCAGCTGAGAAACGGGGATGCTGCTATTAGGTCAAGAGAGAGGAAGAAAATGTATGTCGAAGATTTGGAGGTGAGGAGCAAATATCTGGAGACTTGGGAGGTTACTTCAGTGCGATATGGCTGAAAACCAAGCTCTGCATCTTAGTTTGCAGAGCAGTGCATCTGGTGCTAATGTGGCCAAGCAGGAGTCTGCCGTGCTCTCTCGGGTATACATCTTGAACACCTTGGAATTAAGAACTGCGCTTTTCAATCTTGATCGCCATTTTCCGGCCTGATATGTTCAAATGTATTTTTGATAAGAGGATTTGCTTGAATCCAGCTGAAATAAATCTCGATGATATCTTACTGTGCATCCTTGTTGCCCTGTGTTGCAAAGTGAATGAACTGCTTTAAAGAGTAAACTAGAGGATGGTGATTTACTACATATATGCCACTCATCTGATCTAATCAAAGTCTTTTCTGCCTTCTTTGTTGTCCAACTTTTTGTACCAACTTCCTTCCCTTATTTTTTTTTTTTCCTTTTGTTTACATCGTGGTACTCGTATCTTGATCATAAAAATTCGGGGTCTGGCCGCAATTCACTGGAAATGTTATGAGTTTGTTCACTGTTGACATTAACAATCACAAGTAACAAAGTACTTGCGCCAATGTCTTAGCTGTAAGTAGATGACAGATGATTGATGTGTCCTAATTTTTAAGAGCCTTTCGGCTTCATCTTATGCACACCAACACGTTTGTTCTCGATTTAGCAAGATTTTGGTGCTGGAGGTCATTAAATCTTTGAAGTCATTGTGAGCAGTTTCTAGTTTTTGGTTCTTTCGTTTGTCAAGTAGCATAATCTTGGTTGGTTATAGACAATTCTGTGTACATACTTTAGTCGGCTGCTGTTTATCAGTTCCTGGAAATCGAGGCATATATATCTCTCTCTCTCTCTCTCTCAAACTAGAACTCAAAGTGGACCCATCAGGGGTTGTGAGGTGGTCATAGCTCCTCCTGGGTGACCTGAACGGGGGCGCGGCGGTCGCCTTTGTCTCTGTAGTTGGCAAGAGTGGAGAATCAGATTGTATCGCGGCGGGTCCACCGCCACGGGGTTCGTCATGGCGTTGCTCGCCGTCAAGGAGGGCATTGCGGTTGCCCTAGATTTTCTGATGCTGTCGCCTCGTAGATCTAGCTTTCCTTTGCGTATATTTGGTTTCTTTCCTAATCCTAATGTTTTGTACTTTAATTTCTCGGTGAGAGCATCCACACTAGGATTTTTGAGAAATGATTTATCAGATGTTTAGATATTTTACTAAAGAAAAGAAAGAAAGAAAAAAATGAAGAGAATCAGTCGCTTTGTCTTTGATTTGACAACAAAAAAGGAAAAGAACGCAATTCTATTTATTTTTTGATAACGAAGGTTAAATTTATCATAGATGTATCAGTTTGAGATTTTTCGTGATCAAAAAATTAGTTTGGAGTAAATTTATTCTTGGTGTATGGGTTTAAGATTTTTTATTGTCAAAAAAATAGTTTGAAGTAAATTTATCACAACTGCACCAGGTTGGAGTTTTTCATGGTTAAAAAAATAGTTTGGCATAAATTTGTCATAGACGTATCAATTTGGGGTTTTTCGTGGTATTAACCCTTTTATTTATTTATATAAAAATATGGTTTATTTTAATTTTGTATCTGAATTTTTTATATTTTTATTTTTTTCTTCTAAGACCGACGACCTCATTGGGCATTGGATGACAAGTGACCCTCGCTCGATCAGCGAGGGCGGCCCTCGCCGAGTTCCTAGAAATAAAAAAGAAAAAGTAAAAGAAATGGTAGAGGACTTTTAAATGGGTTGTTTTAAGTGGATTGTAAATGAGTTTAAAATGGACCCATTTATAACTCACTTATTTTGCCGCTGTATTTTGTAAATTCATTATGTTGGCATGTTAAGTTTGCTATGACCTAAGTAGCACCGACACCTTCGACCCAAAAAAAAAAAAAAAGTGCGACACCGACAAACAACACGACACGCCAACATGTCATTTCTCGAAAATAGAAAATTTCGATACGTTGAAACACATTGTATATTAAATATATATTTTTATATATACATGATAAATCATTATTTTTATGATTATTTCAATCAACTTAATTTGATTTAAATCTACATATAAATAAATAAATAAATAAGTCTAGAATGAATTTAAACTAAAAACATTAATACACTATTTGTTAGAATCATTCATTGTCTCGAATTAAAAAATTCAACTACATTCCATTTTAATAATTTATTAAACTTAGAGAAAAAAAATCAATCCACATTTCACTGTGGACCTTCGCCCGATTCAACCTTAACCAGCTAGATCTAACATAATATATTACGATATGTTTATATGAATGGATGACATCTCATAGTTAAGCCCACACATATTGTCGAGCCGCTCCATTGAGATTGTCTTGGTATCTTCTCAAGGATCGGGCCTATTTGGCTAGGTAAGACCAACTTTAGGATCCTAAAATTTACTTCTGCAAGCCCAATTATCAAACCAGCCCCAAGTAGAAGTGGGCTTTTTTCTCCATTTAAAACTCCATAATGTAATAATTAAGTATAAATAAAGGATAATTCTTTCTCAATTTACATTGAGACTATTTTTTTATCATTGGCCTACATAACTTATTTAAAGTCACAAGATGAGATCTTGACATCTAAACAAGACGACTGTATATTTGACAATCAGGAAGTGTATCGTAAAATTCAACTCGATAATAGGATACTCATATCTTTAATTAAGGCGCAATCTAAGACTTGCCTCTTTAGCATCCTTGCGATTGCTCCGCTTTAGCAGATGATCGTGTTACTCCTCAAAACACACTTTTAAGTTTATTTAGAGATCCTATTAGAGTGTCGCACCATCTTCTCTCCGAGAAAGCAAAAAGATCATATTTGTTCACTATAGTTATTTCCGGCATATAACTAAAAATTTCCTTAAAAAACTAATTGTATACAAAACAGGCGAACCGGTTGATAAAATTTCACTGAATGAAAATTATTGGATCTCTTCTTTCTTTTTCTTTTTTTTATAAATGTGTCAACTTATTTGATCAAAATTAAGTTGATTTTTTCTTATCAACCGAAAGCATATTGTATATCCAAAAAATTACTAAGACGAAAGTTTGTTGCACAATTTTCTAGCTTTTACTCAAACCTTCACTATACATGTCTGCCTGTTTGCAATTTTCTCCACTCTATGATACCAAAATCTGATAAAAATTACATTATTTGATTTTCTCTTTCGGCACGACCATACATTCCTCACTTGTCTACCGCTGGTTTCCAGGTTTTCTCCATCGATTTAGATACTAGAAAGTCGACGAAGCTTGAGAGCATGGGGAACGCGTCCCTCTTTGTCGGTTCTAACTCTTCCTTTTCAGTACATGTTGATGAGAACCAGCATAGTATCAAGCCGAACTGTATTTACATTAGCGGCATCGAGGACGTAGGAACATACTACATGGAGGATGGAAGAATTGAGTTTGATAAAAAAAAAGCTGATTTTACTGTCGATGGATTGATTTTCCACCTCTATGGATTGAACCAAGTTTTTAACGTAGCAACTACATCGATCAGAGCTTGTCCCTTATGTTCAAGTAGGATTGTTGCTAGACACTTAGAAGTATCCTTCTATTAGTAATTATCTGTGTTAAGATTTGCCTAGTTTATGTTGCTATAGAGCTAGTTTTTTCAGTTGGTCACGGAGATTTCCACATTTTGCTCATCTTTCAGTGTAGCGAGTGACAAGTGAAAAGTGTTGCTTTTGAGATTGCGCATAGTCCTTTGAGATTGTAATCTTTGACATGCTTAGTAGGTTATGAAAATATTATCTGAATTATATTCAAGTGAAGTGAATGAAGCTTATTACTCTTAAGTTCGATTCCACTTGAACATCTCAAACTCAACTCAAGCTTGATTGAGCTTTGTCTTCTCAAGCTCGAGGAGGCCAACTTCAATGAAATTTAATAAGCTTGATTGGCACGGATTTGTCAATATATATTTTGACTTTGCACGATACTTGTATAACATCAGATTAAATTAGATTAGATATGCAACAAAGGAAGAACCATCCAAGAAGAGAAAACAAGGACCAGTGCAACGCAAACTATAAACTGTTAAAGAGTTTAAGAAGGCGCATGCAACATTTTTTCACAGTGTCACAAGTTTGAGGTATCCGAACCTTCAACAGCATCGTCTGAAGTGTTTTTTAGTACCCACATTTGGATAGTCAAAAGTAATAAACAATAAGCTACTAACCTGCCCTAGATTTCAACAGGCCATGAAGAAATATGGAAGATGTTCTGAAAACATGAAACACGATTCCTATATATCGAGGCATGACGTTGAAACACCAGCATACTGATGGCGATAAACTGGGAGTTGCAATTTCTTTTTGTTTCCCCTGTTTCTGTCGTCTATCGGCAACATCGACCTTCAATGGCAACAACATCAACATCAACATCACCTTTAACCCAAACTAGTTGGGGTCGGCGGTCGATGAACCCAAAAAAGCAAGACCGAAAAAGCTATAAAATAAAACAAAATACAATAACATAGCTATAAGCAATATAAAGAAAACAAAGGGCTAGGACCAAACGGCAATCGGGAACATAGGAATTTTTGCCCCTCCACAATGTTAATCGCTTTCCTCCACTCGTCCTAAGACAAACAAGACGCCAATCTATATCCCACTCCAACAAATCCTGTCTTACTACTTTTCCCCAAGTAAGTTTCGGCCGACCTCTCCCTTTCCTCATGTCATGTTCCCTATAACACACTGCTGTTTTACCGGAGCATTTAGGGGTCTTCGAAGAATATGTCCAAACCATCTCAAACGATGTTCTCTCATCTTTTCGGCCACCGATACTACTCCAACTTTTCGTCGAATATCCTCATTTTTTATTTTATCCATTCTTGTATGGCCACACATCCACCTTAGCATTCTCATTTCTGCTACTTCCATCTTATGCTCATGTTGCCTCTGTGCTGGCCAACACTCGCCCCGTATATCATTGCAGGTCTTACGGCTGTTCTATAGAATTTTCCTTTTAGCCTAAGAGGGATTTTGTGATCACACAAAAATCCCGATGCACTGCGCCATTTCATCCAACCTCGCTCCGATTCTATGGCTTACATCCTCATCAATCTCTCCCCCTTTTGCAATATTGATCATAAATATCCGAAAGTATCTTTCTTGGGTACCTCCTGTCCGAGCAAATTGACGGGTTCATCCCCCCCTCTTGCCTTGTCGAACTCACACTTCATGTATTCGGTCTTACTTCGACTTAACGTAAACCCTTTGGACTCCAACATACTTCTCCATAATTCTAATTTAGCGTTAACCCCCGCCCTTGTCTCATCGATGAGCACAATATCATCTGCAAATAGCATACACCACGGCACCTCATCTTGGATATCTCTTGTTAGCTCGTCCATAACCATAGCAAAAAGATAAGGACTCAAAACCGAGCCTTGGTGTAAGCCCATTGTGATTGGGAAATAGCTTGATGTTCCATTACAAGCATTCACACATGTAGTAACTCCATCATACATATCCTTGATCGACCTTCAATGGCAAAAGGTGCAAAATTAACTGTTCCCTGGTTTTGCATTACCATATGAGCAACCATTTCAGCGGTCTCCAGAGCCCAACAATTGAACTAGAACTTGTAATCCCAATTATAGTACTTCATCAAATTGCTGATACAGTATCATGTTGTTAATTGACAGCTTAATCACTGGCATTTGCAACAGGAAGTAGAATATAGGAAAAGAACATCAGACTATTAGCACTAGGGAAAATAAAGGTTCAACATTGATATCCAGAACTACAGCTGAGATCATTTCCAGCTACTAAAATATAAACGTCATTGGCATCTTGATGGTCACAGGGATTTTCTGTTATGGCTCTAACACAATGTGATTGGGATTCTTGTCATTCTTTTGTGAACCGGGGGTTCTCTAAGACAATCCTTAGGGCCACCCAGGACCTCCTCCCCTGTAACAACCTGTTTGTGATGGGTCGGATGGATTCTTGCGCTACCCAATTGGTATAATCGGTGTTTCAAAAGGCTTAGAAACTCAACATTGCCAAAGAAAAATTGTGATTACTCTTTTAATAGTGAGAGACTGTCAACCATTAATTGTTGAATTGGAAATTGCAGCGTAAGCGATCCAAGCAAAATATGAAGATTTTGAGGTAACCTGTACAACTATTAGGATTTTGTATTCAGTTTGATGGCTTCTCATATTTCATAATACTATAGTTTTATACCTTTTGTCAATCTCATTGGTTGTCATTTGTTATATTTGAATGCTCTCATGTATAATTGCAAAAGTGGTTCATTTGTTGAGCAGGAAGCTCTTAGAGATTCATTCTGAATTTATGAGAAGAAGTCACATGCGAGAGAGGACTTGTGATGGAATTGGGCTGCAGACTATGAAGAGTTAGCTTGTTTGGTTAAAAAGCGTAAAGGTTGGAGTATTTATATTGTCGATCAAGGCAAAAGGCCAATGTCTGTATTGTAGCTATGCGTGCTCTAGTTCCACATGTTTGAGATTCCTTCTTGTGTATATACCAAGAAGATTGATGAGTTTTCAGTTTGTACAACCAAGGGAGATGCCCCTAGGAGCATCCTTTTAGAAGCCTCCTGTTCCATGTGATGGTTGCAATTCATTTCTGTCGGTAGAGGAGAGCTTAGATGGTCATTAAACGGTCCAGCATGCGAATTAGTAGAAGTTCTAAGCTCCCAACTGTTGTTTGTTGTGTTGATCTGGTTAGGGTTTCGCTAGTTCATCCAAAGTTCATGATGATTGCTATTTGTTGGATGTGGTTGACATGTTCTACTGTTGGAAAGGGATTAACTCCTAATCTTACGTTTGATAGTTTCTGTCGCATAATCCATCTTTGCTTTCACTAAAGATGTCAGCTCTTTCCCCATTCAAAAATTAGCTGCCATCAGCTTGCCATTTGCCAAAGGAATGGAATCTTGTATCATCATGAGATTCATCTTTCGCCACCATTAGCGAGATAGCCAATATTGTCCTTAACCACAAGAAGCTAATATAAATAACTGTTGTAGGTTGAAGAATCTGTAGGAGGAAAAGTCGATGTGGAGGGTTGCATTTGCAAGCAGGGGAGTTTTGGAAGCGATTCTTTGCACTATTCTGATATATCTAATCCACTTGGAAAAGGTGAGCAGTAGAGTGATTGAGGCCAAAAGAAACTTACAAGGTTGACCAGTAAATTGGAATACAACACCAATAAAATAAGAAGAGCAACCACAAACCCAGACTTTGTTCAACTCTGGCCTTCGTTCTGCATTCCTGCATGATTTCAGGTTATCTTCATCTTTTTGGCTATTCCTATGTGGAATGAGCAGGCATCTCATGATGGCTTCTAATGTTTTTTGTTCTCGAGGGAAGCATTTTTTTGAAAATGTTCATATTGTTTCCATTCGACATTTGATCAAATGGATATGCTGTTAGGAATCCCCTTCCCTATTATCTCCGCTGTGGATCTGTCATCTGTTATATCAGGGAGGAGAAGCTCGTAGGGGATTTTGGCAGGTCCGGCTCTGTTCCTGAGTTCTGGATTTTTATTCCTTTCTCTTATTCTTCCTCGTGTGTCTTTGAGATTCCTTCTGAACTTCATAAATGATTGGTGAAGCTCTTCCTTATCAGTCCACTGTGCCATCGACATCTGGCCCAAGTATTCTCCATCTGAAGTGTGCTGCGACAGAACTTTCATCAATGCTATCCAAAGGGTCATCTCAGACCTTCTGGGTAGCATTTTGATGTAGTATCCGTCAGTGTCTCGAAGGAACTCAGCAAATTCAAAAGTACCTTCTTCTGGAATGAATTCTCTACAAAGTGTGGGACGGTTTGGAGGGTAACCAGCATAGGCATATTGGCCGAACGCTACTGATGCATGAAGGGCTGAAGAAGTCCATATAAGAGTGGTGAGAGCCTCAATGAGGTCGGCGAGATTTTTCATTTCGTACCATTCCTCATGCTTCTTATCACCATGACCCACATTTCTGATTTCAGACCACCATGCTTGCAACTCTTCATCCGATTGAATTTGGCCATCTTGTTGGTAAAACACGGAGCAGAAATCGGTAACCCACGTCTTGATAGCAATCCATATGTCAAGCCCATCTTCACCATATGGGTAATCATGGAAGATTAGCTTAACACCGGCCGGACTCTCTAGATCTTGTATAGCCATGCCTCTGAAAAATTCTTGGCGGATAATGATCTGTGTTAGAACATGCTAATAAATATTCTAAACTATTTTTTAGTCAGATACCCTGCCGTGTGTGGAATAAATGACAGGTTGCTATTATGATTATTATTATGTCATAAATGGGCCATCCCAGTGTTCAGTTCACTCCTGTAGTAGATCTTCATATGTCAAAGTACTGCACTCTTTCCGTTCTACACGAAACACGTATTGTTGAATAGCGACTAAGAATTATCTCCATAGAGAGACTGATGTGATTAAACAAGAAAATGAATAGCGACTAAGAATTATCAGTAAGGAAAGAGTACCTATTCAATAAGTCTGAAGGGAGGCCTTGTTCGTCAAATCTCCACTCTTTGTAGAGCTCGGATGACAACTCCATGGACACTTCTCGGGTGAAAAGTGTCTTCTCCAGGACTCCTCCGGAGTTTAAGAGGATACGCCTAAAGAGTGCATTTATGTGCATGGTGTCTGTGAAGTGTGGACGTAATAGCTGGTGGATCGGGTGCATCGCGCTTAATTGTCTTCTAGTAGCAATTATGAACGGCTCAACCACGGCATGGGTATGCAACCTACCATATAGGTGTTAGCTGTGAGGTCTCCTCATATTGGAGCCTGAGACTTACTGCAAATACTTCCCGAGATTATGGATATGTGATCACTCAGCTCGGGCCATCAGTTGGGAAAAGAAAAAGATATTCATCTACGAATGCCAGATATGGTGCACCTATTTGAACTTCAGCGAAGATAATGCTACTTACCAATGGCTGATTAGTTGATGATGCGCAGAATCATTTACTGTGACTTGGGTCTTAGCAAGCTGCCATAATGCTGCTTCAATGCCTTGGCTTGCTGGAATGAATACCCTGTGGACCTCCGCGCTGCTTGATGAGCCAGGCAAGCTCAGTTCTATTGCCACCGGTTTGAGCGTCCCATCTCTACTAGAGAATAATAGTGTCCGAGATGCATAAGCACAAATGCCCTTTGTGTTTATTCTGTTGAGGAACGGCATAAGATAATCGTGATGATCCAGGATGAATATCTTATGTTGACTCATAGCCTGCTCAATTGTCAGGCCATCGAGGTTATGGGCGATATCGGCTGCCTCGATTGAACTTCCCTCTCCAATTTCGCTATATGGTGGGAATTCCTGCAAGTTTTAGCCAGTCATAGGTAGCTAAGTTTCTCTTTTGTTGGATCCTGCTCTGTACTTTGTACCTTACTTGTGGCATTCTTATAATATCAACATAGATCAAGGAAAAGGTATGGGTTTCATGCTTGCTTCTATACATGCATGAGTTTATCACGCATTTACGCCTGCATGTGTCACTTGGTGGATAGGTTGCTAGCATTTGTGTAATCATACATCTATTAAAGGAACGGTAGAGATCCTAGGTTTTTGTTAACACACCTGCAACCTTTGAATTCTTGCTGGATTTATTCCTGCAATCATTTGCCGGGCGAACTCGCGATCATCTTTCCAGGCCCATTTGTCCTCTAAGTACCAAAAGGAACAAACAAGTATCAAACTTTCTGTATTTTACGTTACAGATGCCCCAAACTTCAAGTTCCAAGCATAGCCCAAGTTACCTGCTATTATCTGAGGTAGTGGGAATTTTGCTTGATCTGTTTTTTTGGCACGAATCATTCTTTTTAGTTGCTTATTTGGTGCCATCTTCCTAACTACATCAGGAACTTCCTCCGCCTGTTGTCCTTGATTGCCAGAAAACACTTCAAGTATCTCATTGAATGAGTCAAAACTGCCTGAATCCTCTGTGATTAAGGATTTCGTCTCTGGTACAATAAAATGTACTGCTGACTGGATAGAATTAGATAGCAGCTTGAGTAACTTCTTTGGGTGAAGTTGCTCGTCAGGAGGGACAAATATATCTAAGTCGATCATTTTGGGTTGGCTGCTAGTTTTTGGATCTGTCAGCAAGTGATCAAGCTTTTAAAGTGCGATCAAAACAATTAACAGGAACAGAAAGCAGAAGTTGGTAAGCTATAAATGTCAGAGTCCCAAAAATTAGGACCTTGCTGCCTATATTAACCGCAAAAGAAAGCAACATCTTAGCTTTTAGGAGGAAAAATTTGATGGACGACTTAGATTTCCAAGAAGTTACTTTCGTCTTATTTCGGCAATTCTTTTACGAAAGCAGTTGCCAGATTCTCAGGCCAAATGAAGAAAGACAGACCAGGATCATACCGTTATTGTCTCCTGTTCGAATCTTACGAGGATAAGGATGTGCTTGGTTCCCACCTAGGATGGGTCTTGCATGTTTGTCACCTCGGTCAGCATTACCAAGATCATCATAGCGATCGTATTCATATATCCTCTCCCATTCCTTCCTCTCTCCCGTGCCATCTCCCCTCAAGCTGTGAAGTTCCTCTCTTCTCAGTTCTACCATAGCTGCTGGCGTTTGGTTTGGAAGATAACACTATCATGAAGATGGATTTAAGTGCTTTATTTCCATGTGAGGGCAAAAGAAACTAACTTATCATGTGAATAACTCACAGTATTGGAGAAGAAAATTCTGTCTGTCATTGTTCTTCTAATTGGATATACCCATGATTGGCAGTCGAAGTGGATGATCTCGACACTTGAGAGCTCGAAGGTGGCAGACTGGAGGAAGAATTTATGCTTATGCTCATTGGTTATAAGGAAAGCTCCTGGAATTCCAAATTCTGCTTCCACTTTGAACTTCACACAGTACACGGTGATGTTGAGCCCTTTGTCTTTCGTAGTCTTTACATGCCTGAGAATTGCTTTCTTGCTCAACTTCCCTTTGCCAGTATCTGTTAATCAACAAAGACGAAAAAATGTCAGCTGTAAATTCAAACATCTTAGAAGCTGCTACTTCAAGGGTTGTTCTGGCTCCGTGAACCCAACAGTTGTTCATTTATGCTTGTTGTAGATGTAACTTTACCAAGTTTAAGCTCCATTGATTTTGAGCTGCCAAATCCAGGCTCATTTAGTAATTATGAGTGATCTAGCTTTGTCTGAACAATCAGTCTTATATTAATTTTTTTTTGTCACCTCTTCTCTCATCAAGATCCTAAATAATAGAGATCTGGCAGTGGTCCTGGAAACTTGTTCACTGATACAAAGCACATCCATTGAAAAATACATAGCAACGGCCAGAAAAAGAAGGAAGAAATAGTTCTTCATGGATGAGGGTTCTATTTTTGCTCAGATTTTCAAGATACTTGCTCTGCTCTTCTGCTTGCCACTATCACCCAACTTTAGGGTGTACACTTAGACAAACGTAAACTTTACGGGGACAAATAGCGGGAAAATGGCACAGTATTAAAGGAGAAAGGGATGGGGAACGGAAATCTGTGTTGATTTGCCAATCTCCAAGTTGCATCTTGCACAGTATGGCAGACTCCTTTCTCAATCCAGAAGCGGGATAGAAAGTTATCCTGGTCGTGTCAAGATTTATATCGCATAGTGTTCGAAGACATTAATTTCAGACTAGCATCTTTCCGTAGACTGGCGAAGATGCTCTGCACAGTTTGATTTTAATATTCCTTTTCTGCTACATGTTCGATTTTCTTCAGGAGGAAGATCCAACTTCCAGAATGCAACATTAACAGGTCGTAGTTACCGAAATTATCAGGTGATTTTTCTGTGAGAATTGTAACCAACAGCTGGAAGGACCAGCTGAAGGCGGGCTGGTAGATCAAGGAGTGAAGACCGACGTCCTTCATCATGTAACACCCACATGAGGTGAGGAGCAGAATTAACGTGATTGATGCTAAAAAAGAAAGGAGAACTAGCATAGTATGCGGAACCATTGAGAAGATGAGAAGAAACTAAAACATATTTGAGTGCCAACAGATCTTTCTGCCCAAGAATTGCATTTATATGGCAAGTCGATGTGTCTTCACTTTTACTTACCAGGGTCAACCTCGGTGCAGCTGTAAAGTCGAACAGAAGCTGATTTGCCGGGACCTGAATGCCCTGGATCTGCCACAACTACAATTTCTCCATTGATCATGCGGTGTCTGGAGGGAACGGCCTCTCCCATAATCAAACGGTCAGTCAATTTACTGTGAACAGAGTTCACGAACTTCGTGATGCGAAGAGTCATGGGAAGCTGTTTCTCTTTGGTTGTGCTCATGGTCTTTCTCAAGATTTGTGATGTATCCCAGAATGACGGGAAAGAAGCATTGGGAACTCAAGCTGTGAAATACCCTGGCATAGGAAGTAATGTCAGGAGTTAACATAGAGACATTCTGATCTTTCGCCTTTAGCTATGCCTCAGGATACATTGCTTGTCTCTGAGGTTTCTTCTCTGGCACTCATAGAAAAATTCCTAGCTCAGCAGGATCTTCCTTTTCCATTCTCTTTTAATTTGTTTGTGCAAATCTTGCGCCAGAAGGAAAAAGAAAAAGGATGAACAAGACCCGAAGATTTAAGTGAGCAAAATTAGACGATCATATTCACTGTAAATCAGTGGTGAGAGGCACTGAGGCTTCTTGATTTAAAAGGGTTGTTCAGCTTTTCTAAACGGAAAATTGAGCGTAGCAATTTCTGCAACATGAAAATCAAAGTTGCAGAGCGTTGTTGAAGACTAAGACGATAGTTCATAGTTGATGATTTCATATAGTCATGTTCTTTCATTAACAGTCTAATTGGGATGGAGCGCGTGCACATCACATCATTGTCATCTGCTTCTCCTCAATGGAAAACAAAAATCATCTTCATTGCCTTCATGCGTTTGTTACGAATTGCCGTGGGGATGATTTGTCCAACTTAAACTCCTTTCATTATGAATTTCCATACCAAGAAATCTATTGTTAAACACAAAAATTATAACACATCACGACACAACTACGCCGAAATTATCGCTCAATAATACGGGCGACGCAAATAATGAATCAAGTATATTTAGCTGAAACAAAATCAGAAAACTTCATTCATATGAATCCTAGACATAAGATCTTGCCAACAGCGACCATTTGTCAGCCCCATATGTAAAAAACAGAGCGAGGCAAACAGACGGAGAGCATCCATATATATTCCCATTTAGCTCTTTTTAGCTTGAAGCTACTCTTACGGTTCTCCCAATGAAATCATATGACGGTGCAATATCAAATTTGTATAGTTATTTTCCTGATGATTGTTGATAACATAACACTGATAAATCATCCGAATGAATTTTTTAAATTAGAGGTTTTTATTGAGCAGTCCTAAACTGAGAGGACCTTAAGACTGGTCTCAAATTTTTTGCCAAGCCTTTCCATCATTGAAGTCGTCATATGCAAATCTTCGGGCCAAGCCGGACCGGACTTTGATAAGGCCTCTACGGTGCGTGTTTGGCCTCTTTTTATTTGTTGTTTTTCACCAAATGCGCTTACTCAAATCTATCCGAAAAGTCTTTCTGGACCCTATTACTAGGGCTGGATAGTTTGATCCGCGATAGTCGATTTCAAGTTGCCAACATTCTGAAATCTCATCTTGTAAAAAATAATATAGACGGATTATAATCTCTGCATACATGCATGCACGAGGTCATAGTGAAAATTCAAAAAAATGTTCTAAGATTGTTCGCACCGACCTTTTCCTGAACCAGAGTCTTACATTCAGCTGGAGTACTAGATAAAAGAACTTAAATTGTCCACAGAAGCATATTAAAAATTATAAATCGGCCCCTCCAAAAAGATCCAAAGATGAAAGATGGGCCCTCATCCCTTGATCTATGTTGCGTCAACACGTACTAGTGATTTCTCAAAAAAATAGAGAATTAACGTTGGAATACGTTATATATTAGATATATATTATCATTTTTATAATTTCACAAATAAATAAATAATAATAAAAGCTCTAGAATGAATTTACACTAGAAATAATGAAATACTACTGTCCATGCCCGTGCATGGGTTTCTTGTTTTGTTTCACATTGTTATCTGCTATTATTTCTTTAGGTTGAAGATGAGGCAGAATATGTTGATGACACATCCTTACCACATCTGGATTTCATGTTAGCTCTAAGCAGAAAACCTCATGTCCGTATAGTTTCAGTAGATGCTTCATGAGCGAAATCTTCTCCTAGATTTGCCGGTGAATTTCTTGCAAAAACCGTCCCAAGGCAAAACCGAGATTAGGGCTGTTATTTGGATCATGACCAGCACAAAAGTCTACAGCGGTCAAACTATTGCGGGCCATCAGGAAGACTCATGGTGGTAGTGCAAATTTGGGTTTTGAAGTATGAGATTTGCCTAAACTAGTGTAAGTGTGTCCTATTCATTGACCGTGCGTCGGAAATTTGGACACGTGTTGACCGTGTATCGAAGGGTGTCGGGCCGTGTCGGGCGCGTTTCGAGCATGTGTCGGACACCGACACGTGTCGGGCGCATTAGGGTGTGTCCATGTAACATAGCTCTTGATAGTTCTAGCCTAGGCTAATTAAAACCGGGTTGAACTATAAATTGAAAAGTTTGATTTACGGTTAGTATAGAATTAATACAACAAAAAACTCAAGGTATACATCGACAAATTTATCCAAAATTAATTTCTTGACCACAAAAAATTTCAATTTATACATTTGTGACAAATTTACCCCAATCTAATTCTTTGACTACATTTGTGATTAATTTATCCTTCATTAGTTCCTAAATATCACAAAAAATATCAAATTGGTACACTAATAGATAGAGGTAAAAATCTCAAACTAATGCATCATCAACCGTCACGTATCATCTAATTCAACAATTTGGCGGCAAAATTTAACGAAACTAACGATAAATTTATCACAGCATACCAATTTAGGGTTTTTATGGTAAAAAAGTAGTCGAGGTTTCTCACAATTTTATCATTTTAGGGATTTTGTAATTTAACCTAAAAAAAGTACGAAATTTTGTTCGAGGAAAATAAAAAACCACCCAATTCCAAATTATGCATGAAAACCAAATTTTTTCAAATAAACCAAAAGAAGTGCATAATTTTTTTCTCGATGGACAAAAATCTCCGCCATTTACTTTAGTGGCCCAAAAAGCTTATATGACATGTGCCACAACTAACAAGACTGACGTGTACATACACATGTCAGTTGAGCCAAATTGCACCATATTTAAAAGGAAAAAAACGGGATCGTAGAAAAAAACAAGGAGGTTTAACCTCAAAAACGGTCTCCAATGAAAAAAAAAAAGCACGTATTGGGCAGCTAAAGTACATTACAAGCTAAAATTTGTGTACAACCCTCACATCCAAAACTTTCAAAACGATTATTTAAGTGCAAAATATTTTGAAAAACACTCGTTTCAATGCCAACTCGATTTGAGCCGACATAGCTCAACTAAAATCCAACATGGCCTATTTTTATTATTATTATTAATATTTGAACTTACATGGCTCATCGAGATTGGTATTAAAGTGAGCATTTTTCAAAATATTTGGTACTTAAGTGATCATTTTGAAAGTTTTAGCACTAAATTGATTATTTATAAAAAAAAATTTGTACTTAAGTGATCGTTTTGAAAATTTTGGCATTAAAGTGAGCGCCGTACATACATTTTGATACTTGTAATATACTTAAGTCGTATTTACACATAGACCATGTTTTTACGAGTATCCGATTGGAGCATTGGATAAACCATTAAGTTAATCGGTTCATTACATGCATGATGATGAATTTGTTCGCAGATAACGTCCATAACCTACTACTTACCGATAATAATAAAAAAAAAACATAGATCCTTCAGCCACGCATGGAGGGAAGACAGCCCTTGGTCCGTTTTCGGAATTAGTTGCATGGAAATTTGCATGGAAATTTGTGTCAAGACCCCACTAAGTAAAACGAAGTAGAACGTACCATTCAGAAAAAAAAGTTGTGAGTGTGTTAGAGAATAGTCAATGCCGGACGTGCCAAAAGAAAGTTGATGGAAAAAATTGTTGAGTGAGTGCTCCGAGGTGACCCAGCTTCAGATGATTGGAGTGCGTTTGAGATGGGTCGATGGTTCTTCACTGAATCACAGCTCTTTTGCCGGAGGGTCTTTGGCGGCACAGGTGTGGATCGATGGCTTCGTTTGATATGACAAAGCCACATGAACGAGGGAATGTAAGTGAGAGGAAAAGCAAACTGAATTGGAAATGAAATTGAAAAGACAAGAAGGGTGTCAAGAAGGGTAGTGCTAGCTTTTTTTTTTTTGGTCGAAAACGGTAGTGCTGGTTGTCTACGTGGAAGCCAAGGGATTATCAATATGACAAAGGACACATCTTCTCCGGACAATAGGAAACAAAATTCTCATCTCTTATAGGTAACGACAAAATAATTCTTGAATTTTAACTTAATATATAATATGATCCATGAACTTTTAATTTGTTCGAGTTATAATCTTTGAATTTTAGCCCAATGTGCAATGTGATTATTGAACTTTTCATTTGTTCAACGTGATCTTTCGACTTTTAGTACATATTCAAATTGGTTCCCGAATTATGTGAAAAATTTGAATGTTGTCCTTCCATTGATAGAAAAAGGACAAAAACTAGTCCCCTCTCGCTTCTAATCTTGAAGTTCGATCTTTATTTATTTATTTTCAAAATTCGAATTTTCGCTTCGAAGACATATTTTAATAGATGCTGAAAGGGATTGCCAGTTTTAAGATAATGTGACCAAACCACAAAGCTCTATACAGTCCAACTTTCTAATCATCTTTAGAATTGTGACGTAATGGAGTAATTAAATTGCTTTTGTTTTTCGTATTATGGATTTATCGTTTGGTATGTTCAAAACAAAATGTATTTTATAGCTCGAATATTTGTGAACCGCTAAATTTACGGGATCGACGAATTTATTCATATCAAGTTAATATCCTCTTCCTAGAAAGATATGGTAAGAAAACATATTCTCCATGCCTATACAATAAACGTTAAAAGGAATGTTGTTTTACCTTGCGATTTTCTTCAACTTAGCACACCAAAATCGGATGAATGTCATGTTATCTTGTTTCCTCTTTTGGCTGAATGAAATATTCCTCACTTGTTTAATTTTTAGCAATTATATTTTTTGGGAGATAACCCTAATCCAATGAACAGTAATTCGAACGATTGCATTGTTTCCTTTCCCAGTTAAAAATTTGGGTTCCGTGTATAAATTCAGCCTCTCCGGTTCAGAGGCGCGTGTGTTTTGCCCTTGCCATGCCTGTTTGCGTTTCTGTATCGAGTGGGATTTCCAAGCTCTGGGAGTGCTAATTCGTTGAAGGGCTGATTTTTTCGAGCCAGTTTTGAGCAATGGCGCATCTGGGGAGAGGTGCCGAGGCGCACGCTCGCCTCAAGCAGTACGAGTACAGGGCCAACTCGAGTCTGGTCTTGACGACCGATACGGGGCCCCGCGACACCGATGAGCCCACCGGCGAGCCCGAGTCTCTGTGGGGAAAGATCGATCCTAGGAGCTTCGGGGACCGGGCATACCGAGGCAGACCCCCGGAGCTCGAGAAGGCGAAGAGGAAGAAGAAGGAGCGGGACTCGCTCTCGGAGCCCGCCCCTAGGCAGGCCAAGAGGCGCCGGCTTCGAGAGGAGAGCGTGTTGATGTGACACCCAACTTTTTCAAATCCCCGTGGGCCCCCTTTCCCTCACATCATCTGCCATCATCCCATCAACTCTCACTCTCTCTCCCTCCTCTCATCTTTTCTTCCCTCCCCCACGTGCTCTCTGCCCCCCATCACATCTGCCGCTTCCCCCTCCCTCTCTCTCTCTTTTCTTCTTCTTCTTCCTCCTTCTTTCTTCTTCTTTCTTCCTGCTGGTTTCCTCTGTTGTTGTGCGACGCCCCCCACCGAAGCTGCTACTTCCTCCATCCGGCGACCACCTCAGCTCCGCCTCGCGTTACCGTCGCTGCTAGCTTGCCGCCCGTCCTTCAGCTCGTCGTCGTCGTTGTCGCCAACCCGCCCGGTAAAGGCCGAGCTTCGTCGCCCTCTGTCACCGTCCCGACCGCCGTCCCGCTTGCAACCACAGTCCGCGACGACCCCCACCCGAAACCTCCAGCCGCAACAAGCTTCGCCCTTGCCGTCCGAGACACCCCCCAGCTCCAGCCCAGTCACCTCGCCGGACCCACGGCCACCGGAACCGAGCCCCTCAACCCGGCCTCCTCCGTTTGTGTCGCTTGAGCCACCCACCGAGCCACCGGGAAGTCGAGCTGCCGCCGTCGCCACAAGCTCGTCGTCGATTTCGGCCGTGAACAGTGTCGCCGGCCGGCCGTAAACAGTAACTCCGCGGTGAACAGTGATTTCGGCCCGATCTCGAAGTTCGTGCCCAACTCGACATCGACCGTCGTTTTGGTGAGTTGACCCCTAAACCCCGATTAGGGCGCTAATTGCGCTTAGTTAGTGTAATTAGTTTAATAGGGCGTTTAGGTAGCTTAATCGTGGTCGGTTTAGATAGAAACTGGGTTTAAGTTAAATGGCCACGATTAATTAAGTCGACTGCTTAGTTAAATTGTCCGTGGCTAATTGGTGAATAGATGGAATTGTCTGACGGGGCGATCGTGCGTTGTTTGATCGCGAGCGAGCGATAGGGTAGAGCCGAGGAAACGATTGATTTCTAGTTGGATTGGATTTTGATAATTGTTTTATAAATGGATCGGCTTTTATCGTCGATTATTGATATATGTTTGGTTGGTTGTCCGAGTGCTTGCTTATATGGATGCTTGGTGTTGCGTGTTGGATGCTATGGGTGAAAATTGTGGGTGTTAGTCCCATATTTTCGAGATGCAAAGTCTCGTGGATAATTCGTGCATTCATGCAACTCGTGTGGAATCAAACCGCATATTTTAGCATGAAAATGGCCCGGTGCCGAGTCTTTGATCACGTCTGCATGAGCATCCTGGCTAAGTGTAAAGATAAGAATTTGACCGATTGTTGTCGGATGCGCTTGAGTGACCACTTAATGGTTGTTCCGACATGATCGTGCGCGTGTCGATCGGAATCACACGACTTGTCGGATGCACGTCAATCCGTGTCGTCGGGTTGATCGGATGCCGTCGCGGCTCGTGATGGACCGAAGCTCCTTTTGGAATGCTCGCTATGTCGTGCCGTGTCGATCGGAATTACACTGGCATAGTAGTCGCCGTCGCCGAAGTAATGGGACGATGCCTGGTCCCGCCGTAAGAGCACCAATCGTTATGCAGTGTGCTAGGCACCAACCGTTTAGTGTCAGGGCCTTATGGCCGTATATGATAATAAATGAACCTCGTGTGGTGTTACGTGCATGCAAATTGTGGTGATTCCTTGCCGTTGTTTGCCGGGTTGTGGCTGTTGATTTGGGGGTCAAACATTGCATTATGCATGGTCAAGACCGGTAAGTTTGCATGTGATTGCAATATCTGCTCTTGATCGATGGGATTGATTGTTAGGATGTACGAGCGAATCAACGTCCTAACTGGCTTAGGCGTTGACTCACCGAGATTTATTTCTCACCCCGTTGTTTAACCATTTCAGTCCGAAGTGATGAAGCCCGTGAATGTTAGGGCATGGGTGTTAGAGCGATTTTTGGAAGTAGATGATGACTTAACCTTACCTCGACCGTATATCTTTTTGAGGTCTTAGTAAACCGCCCGAAGAATGGGGTTGTATAGGTTAGGCCGTAGCTTGGTAGGGTTGAAACTCATCTCACGTTGACTTATGAAATGAAATTGTCTTTTGTGAACGACTTTCGTGTCTATTTCATCGCTTTACTATCCCATATTGTTTGTTGACTGGAGAGGTCACGTTCCGCATGCGCCGTAAGCGAATAGGTCGATAGTGTACCTGGGACGCTATCATTCGTGACCCGAGGCGAGATTGGTAGGGATGTCGCGGGCCGGGGATCGGGCGGGACATCCCCGCCCAAGGTGGTATCGAGCAAGGTCGGCTCGATCCATTAGGTCATTGGCGCGGAGTGATAAGGTGCGTTGGGAAATTGGGATAATTAGTAGGACTATAAGCGCTATGCATGTGATTGTTATCCGTGTTCTAGTAGTTGGGTTTGTCTTCTTATCGCGTTTGCTATGGGGTGGGCAGGACTCCGTAATTTGCCCTGCAAGATGAGCGAGACGTGATGGAAGAGCACCCCGGAGGTGGGTTTGTCGGGCGGGGATCCAACGATCGCCGAGATCTTGGAAGAAGAAAGAGCACCACGTCTTTGCTAGGCTCGTTAGAGAAGACCCGAGGATAGACGGGGATCCTGCAAGCGCCGGAGCGCTAGAAAATCGATGGGACATCGAGATGAGGAACTGCTAGCTGCGGCCGAAGCGCCGCAAGAAAATCCATTGGGCGGAAACGGGAATGAGGGGCGCCGGGCGCGAAATTGGTGGAGCAATTCTTGAGACCGAAACCGCCCGAGTTCTTTGGAAGCGGAGATCCCGCTGCCACCTCGTGGATCGAGAGGTTAGAGAAGGCATTTGCCCTGGCCGAGGTGTGCTGAGGAGGATAAGGTCACTCTGGCCGTTTATCAACCGCGAGGAAATGCAAGTACCAGTGGAGAGCTTGAAAGGATAGAGTCTTCCCCGAGGGTATGGCCCCGACGTGGGATGCCTTCGTGGAAGCATTCAATGAAAAGTATTTCTCGAGACAATCGCCAGGGGAGCGAGAAGATGGCGAATTCCTCCGCCTGCGCCGAATCACCGACCATGACCAATATGAGGCCAAATTTGCTGAGCTGTCCAAGTATGCCTCGAGACCGGTTTGAAGACCCTGTGGATAGGGCTAGAAGGTTTAGAGATGGGCTAAGGCCCGAGATCGGGAGTGTGCGGGTGCCATTCAACTTGAAGGATTACAATGATCTCTATGAGAGAGCTCGGATGGTTGAGCGGGATTTGACGAAAGAAGTGCCGCATCTGGATCGCGGTTTGCGCCATCTCATAGAAGGGACATTCGGCGAGGAAAGAGGCCGATGTCGGGTGGTAAGCACTACATTCCGCCCAACGAAGAGGGGCGATCATGGCCTTTCGTCGGGATGACGTGTGCGTCTGTGTCATCGGAGGCATCACGGCGCCCAGTGCCGTATCAAAGAGGAGCTGTTTTGGGTGTGTGGTCAACGTGGCCATCAAGTGAGAGATTGTCCTGAAAGCAACAGACGAGGCAAGAGGGGGTTTGGTGGGAAATGCGCCACGGAACTTTCAGGTCGACCTCGGACGCAAGGAAGGGTGTTTCTTGTCACCGTGAAGAAGCGAAGGATTCGCCGACCGTTCTGATGTACGGTCTTCTTGCACAATCATGTAGCGTATGCTTTGTTTGATCCGGGTGCTTCGCACTCGTTCGTTTGTGGGCTGCTAGATTTCTTTGAATTGGGTCGGATTGAGTTTGTCGCCTTTGGATGTTGTGTTTAAGATTTCTACGCCTCTAAAGGATAGCGTAGTTACGGCGATGAGTTGTCCTGGTCGTAGGTAGTAGTAGATGGTCATGAGAGTAAGATAGATCTTATTGTCTTGGAGATGTACGATTTTGATCGATCGTGGGCATGGGCCAGTT